>CM044119.1:3155097-3251218 GCA_024174645.1 Lemna minuta | reverse complement strand
TAGCATTTACATCCTGATTCGAACTTATCAATGGACCTTGTCTAAACATGCCCTGCGCTTGGATCACCAATGCAGGGCAATCTAATTCGATGTGATCAAATCTTGAGCAATTAGCACACGACGACCCCTCTTGGAGTGAGATGAGGGTGAGTACTTCAGAACCGTTGCGGACGTTAAGTCGGTCCAGTAGTAAATTCTGGACTTCCGCCATTTTATCGATTCTTTCTAGGAGCATCCCCGTCTCCGCTGATTTGGCATCGATCATTTGTCCCTTCAGCATCGCACCTCTTTTGAATGGTTTAGCGGCGTTGTGGTGGGTATTCTCCACCACCATCTCAATGAGTTCCATAGCTTCGTCTTCATATTTGCTCATGAAGGTGCCACCACTTGCTGCATCTAAAAGATATCTATCTTGCTGGCCTAACCCATCATAAAATATTTGAGTTAATTCATGGTTATACACTCCATGGTGTGGACACTCCCTAGTGAGATCTCTTAATTGTTCCCAGGCCTCGTCAAAGGTTTCACTCGTGCCTTGGGTAAACTCGCAGATGGCTTTTCGGGCGGAGGTAGTTTTCCCTATGAAATAGTATCTTCTTAAAAATTATTCCTCCATCTCGGTCCAACTAGTGAATTCTTTCCCTAATTTTAAAGGCCAATCCTTGGCTCGGTCTCTAAGGGTAGTGGGAAAGAGTTTCATTTTCATTGTGTTGGCGGGGACATTCTGAAGATGATTAATTTCACAAACTTGGAAAAGCTCGTCTACGTGTCTATATGGATCCTCATAAGGATTACCATGGAAGATAGGAAGCATACTCTTTACATGAGAATCTATTCTAAAATTTGCTCCTCTATTTAGGGGTGCGTGAATTCTCGTGAAAGGTCTCTAGAGGACGGGGCTAGCGTAGTCACAAAGGCGTTTCCTTGCATTCCCCTCGTCGTTCCAAGCCATTTCTACTGATTCTATTGGTTCTAGGGTGGAAGAGGTATCGGTAGTGTCGGGGGATTGCGAGGATCGCTAAAAAAGATCTACGTTTATAGGGTTATTATGTAATCTCTAGGTCGTCTGTCCTCTCATGGAAGGGTGGAGGGAGTATTTAGATGAATACAAATTTTTCAAAAATTTCAGCTCTGTTCAATCTTTGATTTCTCTGCGAAATAAAAGTCAAATTTAGTGATTCTTGACTCAGTGGATCTGTCTTCGAGTCCTCTTTCGTAAAATATCAATTTGCACAAATTCTATCACCAATTTGTCCTTCAATTTGATCAAATTCGAAGAGATCATCAAGAATTTCCCTAATTCCTGTGGATTCAAGCCATATTTATTATTATACCCCTTAATTCGTGAATTATTCTTTCAATTGGTAAGTTTGGACTTTATTTTGACTCTTAACCCTATGTTTTCAATGACCACTTGGTCTCGTTTCGTCAAATGGGGCCGTTGCCGGGGAATTAAGGCATAAATTTGATAAATTTTGTCAATTTTGACTTGGTGAACTCGGATAGTTTCTAAGTATTTTGCCCCTTTTCTTTTAATTTCTTGAAACTCATGCAAATCAATCGTACACTGAGTGATCCAAAGTAGAAATTCATCTTTGAGCTCCTTAATTCGATAAGATTCAGTGATTTTGCCCCTTTTCTAAGTATCATGGGGGTTTATTTCTTCAAATTCGCATTGAGAACACTTCACTCTCACAGATACCGACATTCAAGTTCGATCGACGTCAATTTTTGATAATAAAATCGTGAAATCCAAAATTGAGAGAGAAATTAAACTAAATTATGATTCTAAAATAAAATTAAATGCTAAAAGAAGATAGACTAGGATGAAACACGATCCCTAGCCCACAATGGTGATTGAATTGATCTTATTAATCGCCAGAATAATGGCTATTCATCAAAATTCCAAAAATCACGATCGTGGAGTTCAAGCGTCAATTTCTTCCTTGTGGATCGTTGAAATCATGATATTAAGCACTTCGTGGACTCGGAAATGAGTCTAGAAGTGATTGGGATCAAGAGATTCAAGAGATTTGGTGTCTAAATAGTTGTATTAAGTTGAACTACTCTTGAATGCTTTACGATCTTGAAGAACATCTCAATTTATAGCGAGACTTGCTCGTAACCGTCCGATCTTCATTAAATCCGCGATCAATGGCTCTGATGAAATGCATCAGATGCGAATCATTACCGTTAAGTCAAATCCATTGGATCACTAATCGACCGTCGAGATGGAGCCACATCGCATGTGCTAGGATCTAAGGCTCGACAAGCTCTCAAGTTTTCCACCAAAATAATGATTGCAGCTGAAGAATAGCTATGCCAATAGTTATGCCAAGGAATCCCTAGAAAAATTTTCAAGCTCATGGCTTGGTCCATCAATGTTCTACATTCATCCATTTAGTCACCAATATTTCTCTCTACAAGCCCATTTTGTTGAAGAGTATAAGAGCAAGATGTCTCATGTCGAATGCCTTCATTGTCAAAGAATTCCCACAACTCATTGTTGCAGAAGTCTTTGGCATTATCAACTATAAATCCTTTGATATTGTCTCCAAATTGTCATTTAATAGAGTAGCATAGATTTTTAAAGTATTTTTTTTACTTTAGTTTTTTGATTAAGCAGGTATAACTAGAAAAACCTATTATGATTATCTACGCACACAAGAAGCCATTTAAAGCCATGTATATCCATGTGAGGTGAAGTCCCTCAGATATCACACTGAATGAGTTGGAAGGGTTTTGGGCATCTATTATCCATAGATGGGTAAGTCCTTCTTTTAGCTTTTTCTATTTGACAAGCATCACAAATGAAGTGCTCAATTGGTACTTGCTTGAATAATTGAGGATACATAGTCCAATGTAATGGGAAAGAGGGATGTTCTAGACTTCTATGCAGAAGTATGGCCTTCTCCTTCTCTAAAGTGCTAGCTATTATTGCTATTGTGGATTCATGCATCCTTCAAGTATTTGGATGTGTGCAAGTTAAGTAGTCAAGGCCATGATGGACCTCCGCAAGTCCAATCTTCCAACCGTGGACCTTATTGCATGAAAAAGGCATCAATATTATCAAATATAATTCTATATTCTGCTAATTTAGCTTTTCTCTTGATTGAAAGTAGGTGTACAAATAGCTTTTGCACATGTAAGAAGTACACTAGAGTGCCTATTGGTTCCAAAATGTTACTACCAATGGAAGTTACAAGAGGCATTGTGCCATCAGCTATTTGGACACATTTTGTCATGCTACATGGTGCATGTGACACGAATACTGATGGGTCATTGGAGTCATGTGATTTGTGGCTCTAGACTCTAGGATCCAAAAAGGTTTGGAGTGAATCAATAGGATCCAAAAAGATTTTACTTGAGTTAGCCAATGACTTGGATGCGATCAACGGCTCTAGATGATGAGGGAGTATAATTATGCAATAGTTGTTGTAGATGTTGTTGAATCATCTTCATTTGCTCCATTTCCTCCTCAATTCATGAATTATCTTGAGGTTTTGGCATCACAAGAGATGTGAGTGTAGGGGTGATAGCTATGGGAGGTGATACCAAAAATGGATATGAAGGATGATTATAATTTTACATCCATTGTTGTCCTCCAAAAATTTCCTCTTCATATAGATGTCAATATGTCACCATATTCAATTGGGAGGGCATTTGAGGCCTGAAGGAACTAATTGATGCGGTCATTGATTACACACCAATTCATGTCAAAACTAATAACAAACAAACTAATTTATCAAATAATCACGAATTAAGGAGTATAGTGGTAAATAAGGGTTGATTCCATAGAGAAATAGGGTAATTTTGAATTAACTTTTGAAATTCGATCAAATCAGATGATGAATCATAATGAGAAATTAGGAAAATTAATATTTTTGAAAAAAGGACTGAAAACAAATCCACAGAATCAAAATTCACTGAATTTGGATAAAGATTCGTAAACAAAGCATCGAGTGAATAAGAGACAAATTTCTCAAATCGAAAATCACAAAAAACCAAAATTGAAATTAAAATTGACTAAAATTATAATTCAAAATTGAAATCTAAAGCTTACGAAGGAAGATTAGGATGAAATACAATCTCTAAGCCAAGATTGTGCTTGAATTGATCCAATCACTGCCGGATCAAAGACTTTTCATTCCCCAATTTGAAAAATGATCATTGATGTTCAAGAGCCAATTTCATCCTATTCTCTCAATGAAATCTCATTTTCAATCACTTCGTGGATGGGGAAAGGAGTCTAGAAGTGATCGAAAGCAAGAGATTCAAGGTATTTGGTGTCTAAACAGTTCGATTAGTCGAATTGCCCTGGAATACTTTACAACGTCGAAGAACATCTGTATTTATAGGGTGAATTGGGCGTAATCGTCTGATCGAGAATTTAGTCTTCAATCAATGGCTATGATGAAAAGAAGAGATGCGAATCGTTATGGTCATGTCATGGCTGTTGGATCTCAAATGGACCGTCGAGATGAAGCCACGTCGCACACGTTATAAGTAACGCATCAAATGATTGTCATTTTGATCATGATCCGACGCTCGAGATGCATTCATCAATTTTAATCTCAGCCGTTATAACTCTTCAGATTGACAGCTGAGATTAAATTATTCTAAAATGATTCATTGGTGAATAGATTTGCACCATGTACCCCCCCCCTTGCATTAAGTGAAGATTGACAGTGGGATTAACTCTGCGATCAGACGCTTTAGATTTTGCCATGTCATCTACATGATTATAAAATCAATTTTCTATTAAATAAATTGATTTTAAATTCAGAAAATTCAAAAAAATTCAAAAAAATTTAAAATTTTTTTAAAAAAATCCCAAAAAATTAGAAAATTGATATATTTCAAAATATAACTCCAAATTAATCCAATTTTATTTCATTGGATCAGAAATTAAATTATCTATCATTATAAAAATTCAAATTTAATAAATAACAAGAGAATAAATTTCTATTTCAAAAATACACTCATTTCTTTTAGATTTTAAAACTTAGAAAAATGGATGAGTGTATATAAAATGATTTCTCTTATTATTTAACCTTAAAAACTAGTTATAATCTCAAGTAAAGATGGGTTATAAAAATATTATCCTGAATTCATCGTAATTAACCCTAAATTAATGAATTTTGAGATTATAATGACTTCTTCATGGAATGATAGATAAACACTCAAAAATATGATAAGATGCATTAGAATGTAATGTTTAATGCCTTTATTTGCATTAATAATCATGTATTTTCATGTTTAATTAGCATGTTATTAAGGCCTCCCATATAGTTTCCAATATGTTTCTTTCACATGTCCCTTTCTTTGACGATAGTTGTGCCAAAGGTTTTCTTTATTTTTGACTTGACCCTTTTGGGAATTATTGGAGTTGATTTGATTAGACATTGAGGCTCCTAGTCGATTCACTGCATATTACATAATTGATTATGAATTCCTTCAAACTTTGGTCATAGTACTCGTAGAATTTTGTAGACTCAATCCATAAGATTGTACTCTACGTATCTAGTGATGTGTACAGAAGGCTGATAATGATCAAATTCACTAAAGATGGAGCTCAATTCAGTGGCATAGTTGATGACATATCGATCACCTTGTTGAAGTGTGACTATTTTGCTAAGAATTTGAGCTACCTTAGATCTATCATTCTTTTTAGAATGATATTTTATTGGCAATCCTAGACTCTTTCACTGTCTCATTTTCAATGAATCAATTTGCCGAGACTATAGTTATGGAGTCAAGATTCTAGCTATACAAATTTTCTTCATCGAGGATCCACGTTTTATACAACGAATAAGTCTTAGGAGGTGCTAGAAACTTTCGTGGACTCAAGATTGCTTGAACATATCGCACCTAGATATGTATATGGTGGATAGTGAATAAACTTCTGGAATCCACCAACAATTCGGTGAACCATCTCTCACTAGTGGATAAAGGAAGACCAATTGTCAGTACAACCACTATGTTTGGATGTTGACGAGATGAATTCATTCGGTAATTGAAAACACACTAATGCATGAAAAAACCATTACCAAAATCACCAATTGAAAATTTTGATCAAGAATTAATTAGTTTTGATAAGGGCTGAATCCATAAAGAGATAGTGAATTTTTTTAGGTTTTCCTCAAATTCGATCAAATCAAATGATTAATTGAGGTTAGAGATTTTAGTAAATTTGGAAAGAAGATCCAAGACAAATCCACGGAATTAAAAATCACTCAATTTTGTTCAGTATTCACAGAGAAATCAATGAGCAAAATCTAGGTAGAAAATTCGATCACGAAGAGAGATAATTTGATAGAATTTCTAAAAATTAATCTAATCTAAGCTTCAAAATTAAAATCTATCGATACATCAAAAAAGATTAGGAGTAAATTATATAATCTAACCCAAAATTGCACTAGAAATGATCAAATTGATTGCCAGATCAAAGGCTTATTTTGCATTTTTGAAAATAATATTCAAAATTCAAGAGGTGAAATCTCCCTATTATTTTCACCAAATCTCACTTTCAACCACTCCTTGGACACAGAAATGCGTCTAAAAGATAAAAAAATAAGGGATTCAAGGATTGAGACTTCTAAACATATCGATAACTCGAAATATCCAAGAATACATTTTTTGCGTCGAAGAGAGAGTATAAATAGAGTTGAAATTGGGGTGGCCATTCAATCGTATCTTTATCTTTGATCAACAGCCATGATTAATCTTTAGGAAACGAATCACCATCATTAACTCATGATTGTTGATAACCTGCAATCTTAACATGCAAAAATATGATTATTAATGCAAATAAAGGCATAAAACATTCAATTTCTATGCATGTTATCATACTTTGAGTGTATTTCTATCATTTCATACAATTTTAAGTGATAATCTCAAAATGCACTCTTTTAGGGATAATTATGCATTTTTAAAAATAAATTTTAGATTAGATTATTCCCATATAAATTTGAGATTATCATTAGGTTTTAATGTTAAATAATAGGAGAAAATATTTATATACACTCACTTATTTTTCTAAGTTTTGTTTTTCAGTAGAAGTGAGTGTATTTTTGAAATAAAAATTAATTCTCTTGTTATTTAAATATTATAAATTTTAATAATGATAGATAATTGAATTTCTGATCCAATGAAAAAAATCTGGATTAATTTGGAGTTGTATTTTGAAAGTAATGAATTTTCTCATTTTTAGGGATTTTTCCAGAATTTTTCTGAATTTTTAATGAATTTCTAAGGATTTTCAGGAATTAAAAATCTATTTTCTAATTTAAAATTGATTTTTTGATTTATCATAAGTGCGTGGGTGACATGGCGCAATTTGGAGGGTGTGATCAATCGCGATCGACGATGTGGCAACACGTGGAGCGTTTGATCGAGCGTTAAATTTAAACCGTCGATCGTCACTTAAGTGAAGGGGGTACGCGACACTTTCTAATTGGATGATGATTTGTATTTCAAAACTTTTAAATCTCAGCTGTTTAATCAAGGAGTTATAACAGCATAGATTTAACGCATCTGATGGACTTTTGTGGACACGTGGAGACATCGCAGACATCCAAAAAAGATCGAACCACAGGTGTTACGCGACCACTCAACTTCACGCGATCACGTGGCTTCATCTGAGCGCTCCATCTGTGATCCAATAGACAGGACTTAATCATAACGATTCACACTCATGCGTTTAATCTAGACCGTTGATCGAAGATTAAACGCCCCATCTGATGGTTATGCCCAAAATCACTATAAATTGAGATGATCTTCGATATTTTGATGTATTCTTAGATGATTTTGCTCAATTGATCTATCTAAACTCATACATCCTTAAATCTCTTGCTTCTAATCACTCCTAGACTCATTTCTGCGTCCACGAAGTGATTGAAAGTGAAATTTCGTCGATCGAATAGGGAGTATTTGCCTCTTGAACACCGACGATCGTTTTTGAAATCGTGAAATAAAAACCTTGAATCCGGTGATTAATTGTATCATTTCGATCGCTATCTCGGGTTAGATTACGTGTTTTCCCTCTAATCTTTCGTCACGTATCATCAATTTGTAATTTATGATCGTAATTTAGTTTAATTTCAGTCATAATTTTGGTAATTTTGTGATTTAATTTTTAGAAAAATCCTCTCTATTCAATCATCAATTTCTTCGCGAAATCAAAGTCAAATTCACGGATTTTTGATTCTGTGGATTTGCCTTCAACTCCTCTTTCATAATCAATCATTTTCCCTAATTTCTCACCTCAATTCATCATCTGATTTGATCAAATTAAAAGAGATCTCTCAAAAATACCTTATTTCCCTATAGATTCGACCCTTAGTTACCATTATACCCCTCAATTCGAGTTATTTTCATTAAATTGGTAAGTAGGTTTTATTTTTTACAAAAATCAGTGAGCAATTAATGACCGCATTGATTCTTTTCTTCAGCTGTCGGATCCTCGATGGACCTTCCAGATTACGTTGCGTCATCGTGCGAAGATTAATCGTTGTGTAATAGTTACCGTTTGATCTTCATCAAACGCTTGAAATGATGTCGCAAGTCCAAGAAAGTCCATCGGGTGCATTAATCTCAATCGTTATACCTCCTCAAATGAACACCTGAGATTAAAACATTTTTTAAAACAAGAATTGTCGCCCAATCAAAGCGCACCATGTAACCCTTTGAGTAAGTGAAAACCAACGATTCTGATTATTTCATACGATCGCATGCTCAAGAATGTGCCACATCGTCCGCATAAAAGAAATAAAAACATATTCCCACATTGGAAAAAATCAACCAAATGACTAATACATAAGGGGTGTTTTTTTAGTGATAAGCCCTTGCCCCTAAAAAAGTGCTTAACCACTAATGATGCACACTAATGATGTGAGCATGTGTGCCACATGTCACACACACACTTTGCCTTAATTTGCATTAATAATCATATAATTACATGTATAAATTTCATGTTATCAATTGTGTATTCACTACTTGAGTTGAAGTTGTCTTCTTTTCTTGGGCCACATGGTCGAGAATAGGATTCTTCAAGAAATCTTTTCCCTTTATTGAGTTCCATCAGTGAACTCAATAATCTTTATGATGCGGAACTGCAGCTCGGGATCATCAACCGTTCCAGATCAATGGGTGCGGTACTCTATCTAGGGTATGAGATGGCATGCAATGCGAGATGCAGAGAGCAACGAGAATAATAGACACCATGGCAGCGAGCGTGAACGCCCGATGAATGGCAGTAAGGAGGAGTAGGGAGAAGCGCTGGACTTCCAACAACCCAGGGCTCGGGAGGAACAGATACGGTGATGGCATGGTTACGACCGCAACATGCATGCACCTTGGACCCGCCTGACCGGCACCGAACCCGAACAGAAATCCTAAATACAGCCGAATACCCGAAAGGCCCGCTATCCTAACCCTGACAGTGGAGAGCGTTTGGAAAAGCACTAAAAGAAGTAAACAAACACTCATAGGAATGATGGCGAACAAACTTGCAGGGCTGAGGCCCAATGGGTCAGGACAAATAGCGACTGGCTCCCAGTGACTAATGACAGCAGTCACGTGTGAGGCGCGTAGCTAGTCTGATGGTCACTCCCGGTCAACCATCATTCAAGTCAAAGGGGGGGGTTCGATCGAGGAAAGTCACAAGTGGTGATAGAGGAAAATGGACACCCAGTAGCAGCGGGAAACAACGACACACGTGGAGGTGATCAAGGGAGAAGGCACGAGTGGGTTGATGGTGAGCAACGCCCGCGCACAAGCTGCTGCGAGAGGGATTTGCATGAGAGCCGTTGACGATGCCCCGCGGAGACATCAAACAAGTGAATGACGGTTGGGGGGCACTATCGCGCGTGCACGGCAGCGTGAGCAGGTTGGCCGTAGAACGGCTGACATCAGCAAAACGGTGCAACAACCAGGAAGGTGCATGGTGGATGACGTGTCGTTTTCGTGCGTCGTTAAAACACAAAGACGATGGTCAAACAAAATTTACAAAACTGAACTCACAAATATAAGATATTAAAGTCAAGTATTCTGTAAGTATCGGGTCGATCCACAGAAAGCTGGGTTGACTTTAGTCCTAGAGTTGACTTGGTCAAACTTAGGTTTAAAAGGAGTTTTAAATCAGAGAACATAAGACTTAAGGAATGGAAATGATATAAATAAGTTAAATAAGAAATTTTAAGAATTGAAATCTCGGATTTGACAGAGAAAAGTCAAAAGTCAAAGTCAAAACGTTGACTTTGACCAACATTAGGTGTTCTGCAAAATCAGAGAATCAAACAGAGTCAAAAGATTACGAAAATTAGATATTTGCAAACTAGAGAAAAAATGGAATTTATTGATATATATTTCGTAATTTTTGGATAAGAAATGGATTTATTATGAATTATTGAAAATCAACTATTAGAAAATCCCTCAAATTAACACCTCAGAGGAAATCTTCAAATTGAATGGCCAAATGAAATCCACATCTTGCAAATTCTATGTCAATGGAAATCTAAGAACCAGAGGAATCTAACAAGACCAAAATTATCAAATTATGATTTGTAAATCAAAAGTAATTGACCCCGAAAGTCAACATTTGACTACTGATGAAAGATGAATAGTCCTTGGTCAAACGTCAAATTGGAGGGTCAAATGAACTCAGAATTTGATGAATTTTCTATCCACAGAAAGCTGAGGAAAAGAGGAATCCAATGAAACCAAAATCAAGTGATTTAGAATTATAATCAAATAGATATCCTATTTTCAAAATCAGTGACTTTTCAGACGGAAATTTGGGGAAAATGAAGAACACTATGAACTAATTTGCAAAATTAAAGATCTAAACCTAATAAAATTACAAATTACCTCTTGATAATCAATCGAATCTCACTACTTACCCGATTGCCGCAAGAATGGGGCCTCAATTCTCATGGATTGAAGTAAATTTGCTCGGATTCTTCCTCGTGGACGTTCGGAATTCAGGGGGAAAATTCGATGAAATCAAGAGATTAAATCATGATTATCATGCTTCAATGGCTGCGTCTCTACACTCTTGGAAGCAGAGGATCATGAGAACTTAAGACCTTCCTCGAAACTCGCTTAATTTCTTCACGAGTCGATCAAAAGTTAAAGAACAAAGGGAGAATTACATCAGTTTTTAAAGAGAAAATTAGCCCGATTTCGTGGGCAATTGAGGCGATCGTGGAGGCGGTTTGATGGCGACGAGGGGGCGATTCCGTGGGCATAGATCATGGCTTCAATTCCGTGACGAATCGGTGGTGAGTTTGGCTTCAATTTGCTTCCAAATAGCCACGATTTTTGCCACGATCGGGCCACGATCGCACCACGATCAGGCCGCAATCGGGCCGCGATCGGGCCACGATCGTGGTCCTGGTCATTCGTCGATCACCTTCCGATCAACTGGAGACGATTCCACGACGATTCCACTACGAAATCTCCTTGATCACGGCTCAATCGCGCCGCGATCTTGGTTCTATCGGTCTGCGATCGTGGAGTTCTTCTATGATCTTTCTCCACCGTTGGATTGAGCTTCAGGTGAGGTGGATGGTCACGATCGGGAGTCACCATGGCCGTCGGATCGCGATCGAGAGGCGAGTCCACCGCCAGCCATCCATCTGTGAAGATCGCGATGAAGATTGCTGCGAAAAATCTGGAGCGTCCATCTCGCGATGCCCTCTCTGCAGTCTGATGGAGATCGCATGGTCTTAGCCTCGACGAAGATCGGACGCTGTCGGCGCTTCCACGTGGCAGGTAAGACAAGACACATGTCCTAAAAAAAATAAAGCAATAGATTAAATACAGGTAGCAATGACGTGGCCACGTCATCAAATTCGCTTTCAGCGAATCTAGAGCGGCCACGTAGAAAGACAAAGTTGAAACCGTGTTGCATTTAATGCACGTGGTTTCGTTTAATGCAGTGCATTTAATGCGGCAGTCAGACATTTCTATTGGTTTAAATTGCGGCGCATTTAATGAGTCGCAAGGAGCCTCTGCCATGGGTTTTGTCTTATTAGGCGGGGGAAAAAGGCGTTCTTTTTTTTCATTGGTCCACGTAGTCTCGACCGCTGTTCCTGAAAAAGAGAAAATTAAATGCCGTCTTGTCTTATTAGGCGGGAGAAAATCCCTCCTTTTTTTTCATTGGCCGCCGCCCTTCTTGACTGACACGTCACGGTTATAGACGTGTCAGTCAGAACAAAACGCGTGCCCAATCATTTGGCCGACGTCCTTCTTCACTGACACGTGTCTCGATTTGATGATCGCGTGGACTCGAGTCCATGCGATCTCCGCCGTTCTGACCGAATCCAACCCCCGCCGTGCGTCCACGTCACCTGCAAAAACAAATAAGAAACGTGTGGGACATAGTCCCACATGGAAGAAAAGGTAGAGAAAGATGCAGTTAAATAGGGCAGCTCCCCTTCATCATCATAGCGTTACCGTCCCCCCACTGTTACCAGGGCCTGCTATACCCGTGGGCCCTCCACATGCCATCCTTACCTAACACGTCGCGCGGGCATGGGCGCCCGTGTGGACTAGTCCGCGTGGCCTCCTGGCATGCGTCAGCGCCACGTGCGCCTCGCGCGGGCCAGCCGTGGCTCTGCCACGTGGCCTCGGTGCCACGTCCCATCCACGCGCTGGTCTCGCGCACCACGTCAGCTCGCCGCCTGGGCCTGCTCGCCACGTCACCCTGCAGGTAAGTAAAATCCCTTTTTTCACGATTTTAATAAGGAAAAACACTTAAAAGTTCATTTAAAAATCAAATAAAAATCAGAAAAGGCTAAAACTTCTAAAAATCATATCTTAAAATATAGAACTTCTTTTTAATCCATATTTTCTCCATTGGGTCACAAATTCTTTTCTTTTTAATATCATGTCATTTAAAATATATTTTGAAAGAAGGAATCAAAATGAATTAGAATTTACTTAAATCATTTCTCATTAAACATTCTTAATCATAAATTCATCTTGAAATTATCCTTCCAAACATTTACTAAAGTCAAAAACAATTCAATAACAGAGATTAACTTCTATTAATTTAAACTTAACAAAAGATTAATCATCTATTAAGCATGAAATTATCCCTAATTTATGCATAAATGTCAACTTTAGTGAAATGACATGCCAATGGAGAAAATTCCTAAAAAGTATGATAACATGCATCATATTCACATAAAATAAGCATGAATATGAGTTAATTAGGATAAGAATTCAAGTTATAAATGCATGTTATCAGTGGAGGAGATGACCTGCAAGTAATTCGACACGCAGGCGATCTACCACAAGTCTAGCAGCGAATGCAAGAGGAAATTCACTTATATGTGTGTAAGTCAGTCGTGCGTGGCAATTTTCTGGGAGAATGAACGCATGCAGGCAGGCAGCATTGACTGGTGAGCCCGACTTGTCTATATGCAATACGCTCCAACGGCAATTCATATGGCATCGGTAGTGCTCGTCAAAGTGGGGGGGAATGGGGGAGAAGATGGAGGCGGTTTCCATGTAGCAATGAAACAGGGATTTGACAATAGAGGACGAGGGGGGGGGAGGAAGAAGACCCTAAGGCGCCGCTAGGGTGATGATCGAGGGGGAGAAGGAGACGAATCCGTGGTCGATTTGTAGAGAGGGTGTGCGGTTCATGGAGGAGGAGGCGTGGCGATTTCCGCGAGCGGTGAAATGGATATCCCACGTGAGGGTCGAGAGGATAAGGACAAAATCCTAGAAGCCGCCTGGGATGTGCGTCGGAGAGAGAGGAGGGTAGCAAGGCTCTTCCATGGAAGTTTCATGAGATAGGTGAGAGGGCAATCAGGGTAGAGGAAGGAGAGGGAGGGCGCTGCGACGGCTGCATGCGGGTGTCCAATCGGGTGAGAAAATTACTTCTGATTCTTCATTGTTGATGCTTTCTAATGGAGCCAGTCTCTACCTTTTTTGAGTTGTAGATGATAAAGAAGACGAAGGGACAAAGGGGCGATTATATAGGTAGGTTAGGGGGAGAACAGCCCCTATGGGCCTTATGGGCCTAGAGGGGCCACAAAGGGGCCCAAATGCAAATTGGGCCATAGGGAGGCCCAATTGGGAAAAAAAAGAGGGAATCCTTTCCCCTTAATTCCTTACATCACTTAAGGCCTCCTAACAATAGGCCACTAGGAAATAAAATAAACAAGTCAAGTCTCCAAAACAAGTGGGCCACAAGTAAATTCTAATGAAGATAAAACCAACCTTTTTTGAAACCCCGCTGGTTACGGCGTGTACCGGAATCCTGGAGTCTTGACATCAGCCGGAGCTTGTCAGGCGGGTCTGCTTCCGGCCTTCGGTGTAAGATGGTCCCCATCATCCTCCCGGGCTGGGGAGAACTCGACATCGTCTAGCTGATGGCTATCTATGTCCTCTCGGCTGGTGAGTAGCTCTGGACAAAATCGACGGAGCTCGTCTTCAGATATCCACGAGTCTTCCATCGGTGGTTGACCCTGCCACCAGACTAAGAACCGATGCTACACTCCGTCTTGCTCTGCAGTGTCAGTTACTTCCTCTAGTACCAACTCAACGCTCTGGTGCCGTGAAGGGGCATTAATTGGGGGCTAGAAGTTGACAAACTCTTTCACATCGGCATAACACGTGGGGTCAGAATGGGATGGCAGTGGAGGAGTGAAAAGAGGTGACTAGGAGTGGAACGGTGCCAAGTCGGACACATTAAAAGCGGGACTTAACCTTCATTCTTGAGGGATACCAATGACGTAGGCATTCGAGCCTACTACCCGGACGATCAAAAAGGGCCTGAAAGAGCATGAAGATGCTTAGCAACGCTCGAAGAATATCTCTCGGGCCGCAATCAAACCATCACCATATCACCCTTAGTGTAGCTCACAGGACGGCGAGGGACGTCAGCGTCTTGCTTATATTTCTCGTTGGTGGATGAAATGCGATCATGAATAATGTGATGAAAGCCACGAATATATTGTGCAAATGCCAAACCATCCTCAGAGAGTCTAATATGCTCATCTACGGGTGTGAGGTCTAAGGGTGGTCGTGGTAGCTGGCCGTAAACGATCTCAAGAAGTGCATGTCTCGTGGTGCAGTTCACTGACACATTGAAGGCATACTCCGCTTGTGGAAGTAAGGTATCCCACGTGGTGAGATTATTCCCCACAATGCAACGAAGCAAGTTCCCAAGACTCCGATTTACCACCTCAGTCTAACCATCGGTCTGGGGGTGGTACGTCGTGGAGAACTTCAACTTCGTCCCTAAAAGGAGCCACAATGTCTTCCAGAAGTAGCTCGTAAAATGCACGTCCTGGTCGGAGACGATGGTCAAGGGCAGTCCATGCAGCGTGACCATGTCGCGAAAGAAGAGAGAGACGACCTTCGAGGCGTCCGTGGTTTTTGAGCAGGGCACGAAATGTGCCATCTTCGAGAATTGATCAACAACCATGATAGAGTCATGGCGTCAAGGGGTGGGGGGGGAGCCCGAGGACAAAGTCCATGCTGACATCATCTCAAGGTCTCTTTGGTACTTGTAGAGGGGTGTAGAGGTCGGCGCTCTATTTCGTCGTCTTGGCTATGGAGCACGTCTGACATCTGGTGATGGTGTGGGCCACATCCCTCTTCAAGGAAGGCTAGTAGAACTGCTGTTCCACGACTGCGATGGTCTTATTATGGCCGAAATGACCACTAAGACCACCAGCGTGAGCTTCCAAGATGAAGAAGTCACGCAAGGACGTCTTAGGTGCGCAAAGTCTCCTCTAGCAGAATAGATATCCGTCTAACAAGATGTAGTCGAGGTACTCAAGCATCAGCCCGCTCGTGAGGGCCACCACAATCTTCCCAAAATTGGGACAGTCAGCGTAAGCATCCTTGACTTGCTCAAAGCCCACCACCCGTGTCTCTACTGTGCTGAGAAACAGCAAGCGCTGGACGTCGGCGGTGTCGTGGTTCCTCTGGCCGAGAGCATTGAAGGATCGTTTTCGTGCGTCGTTAAAACACAAAAACGTTGGTCAAAAAAATTTATAAAAACCGAACTCATAGAGATAAGATATAAAATCAAGTAATGTGTAAGTATCCGGTCGATCCACAGAGAGCAGGGTTGACTTTAACTGCAGAGTTGACTTGCTCAAACTTAGGTTTAAAAGGGGTTTTAAAGAAGTAAAAATAAGATTTAATGAATAGAAATGATATAAATAGACTAAATAAGAAGTTTTAAGAATTCAATTCTCGGATTTGACCGAAAAAATTCAAAAGTCAAAATCAAAGCGTTGACTTTGACCAATAGTAGGTGTACTGTAAAATCAGAGGATCAAAAGGTGTCAAAATATTACGCAAATTATATATTTGGACACTAGAGAGAAAATGCAATTTATTGATATATAATTCATGATTTTTGGATAAGAAATGGATTTACTATGAATTATTGAAAATCAAATATCAGAAAATCCCTAAACAAAACACTGCAGAGGAAATCTTCAAATTGACCAGTCAAATATAATCCAAATCTTGTAATTTATATGTCAATGGAAAGCTAAGAACCAGAGGAATCTTACAAGACCAAAATTATCCAATTCTGATTTGTAAATCAAAAGTAATTGACCCCGAAATTAAACGTTTGACTTCTGATGAAAGATGAACAGTCCTTGGTCAAACGTCAAATTGGAGGGCCAACTAAACTCGGAATTCGATGAATTTGCTATCCACGGAAATCTGAGGAAAAGAGTAATCCACTGAAATCTAAATCAAGTGATTTGGAATTATAATCAGAGAGATATCCTATTTTCAAAATCAGCAATTTTTCGGAGTCCAATTTGAGGCAAATGAAGAACACTAAGAACTAATTTGCAAAATTAAACTTCCAAATCTAATAAAAACTCAAATTACCTCCTGATAATCGATCAAATCTCACTACTAACCCAATTGCCTCAAGGATGGGGCTTCAATTCTCATGGATTGAAGCGAATTTGCTCGGATTCTTCCTCGTGGACCTTCGGAGTTCAAGGGGAAAATTCGATGAAATCAAGGAGAAATTCGTGATCAATCCCGCTCCAATTGCTTCGTAATCGAGTCTAAACGCAGGGGGATCACGATGAACTAGAGATCTTCCTCGAAATTCGCTTAATTCCTTCACGAATCGATCAAAAGTTGAAGAACAAAGGGAGAATAAATGGCTTTTTAAAGGGAAAATTAGCCCGAAGATCGTGGGTAATTGACCCGGTCGTGGGCGGGATTTGATGGCGTCGTGGGAACGATTCCTTTGGACAGGATTGTGGCTTCAATCCCGCGACGAATCGGCCCAGATTTAGCGGTGAGTTGGCCTCAAATTAGCGTAAAAAGAAGCCACGATCGGGCCACGATCGTGGGCTGATCGTGATCGCAATCCACTATTTAATGCCTTTTGAAGATCGTGGAATCGATTCCATGATGAAAGATCCACGATCGCGGCTCGATCGCGCCACGATCGCAGTTCGATCGGACCGCGATCGTGATGTTCTTCCACGAATCTTCTGCACCGTCCGATGAAGCTTCAGCTGGATGGACGATCGCGATTCCCCGATTGAGTGCACCATGATCGTGAGGAGGGTCCACCGCCAGCCGTCTGATTGGTGAGAAGATCACGATGAAGATCGCGACTGTCCGATGGCAACCGTGATCTGATGAAGATCCGACGTGCCAGAGAGCTCCACGCGTCGCCCGTCTAATGGAGATGAAGATCGCGCTTCATCACGGCGTCTACGAGGCGATGAAGATCAGCGCTCCTTGTGACGCCACGTGGCGAGCTAGGAGTTGTCTGATCGTGGTTACTTAAGCTCAAAATCAAGCACGTGCTCTTAATGGAGTTCAGGTGGACTCCGTGTCCACCACATCAACGCGCTTCAAGTGACGTCCCTTGGATCCAACGTCTGCTGAGCCGCCATGCGTCCTGCAAGGTAAGAAACGTGTGGGACATAGTCCCACACGGAGAAAATTTTGGGAGAAGACGCGATTAAATAGGGGGGCGCAGTTATCAACTAACTGCGTTACCGACCCCCTCTCTTACCAGGGCCCCACTGTACCCGTGGGCCCTCCATATGCGAACCCACATGCCACGTGACGCCCCTCATGGGCATCCGCGTGGACCCGTTCGCGTGGCCTCCTTCCACCCCTCAGTGCCACCTGCGCCTCGCGTGGGCCAGGCGTGGCTCTGCCACGTGGCCTCAGTGCCACGTCCCATCCACGCGCTGGTCCCGCGCGCCACGTCAGCTCGCCGCTGGGCCTGCTCGCCACATCATCACCTGCAAGTAATAAATCCCTTTTTCGCGATTTTAGTAAAGAAAAAATCAAATAAAAATCAAATAAAAATCAGAAAAAGGTATAAACTTCAGAAATTCATAACTTTAAATATACAACTCCTTTTTAATCCAAATTTTCTCCATTGGATCACAAATTTCTTCCTTTTAAACATCATGTCATTTAAAATATATTTTGAAAGAAGAAATCAAGATGAACTAGCATTTACTTAAATCATTTCTCACTAAACATTCTAAATCATAAATTCATCTTGAAATTATCCTTCCAAACATTTAAAAAAGTCAAAAATCATTCAATACAAGAGATTAACTTCTATTAATTTAAACTTAACAAAAGATTAATCATCTATTAAGCATGAAATTGTCCCTAATTTATGCAGAAATATCAACTTTAGTGAAATGACATGCCAATGGAGAAAATTCCTAAAAATTATGATAACATGCATCATATTCACATAAAATACGCATGAATATGAGTTAATTAGGATAAGAATTTAAGTTATAAATGCATGTTATCACACCCCCCAACTTAAATCATTGCTAGTCCATTAGCAATGGAAAGAGAAAAAAGTATGAAATAGGACTAACAAGCTTCGAAAGCCATGGGTTAAGCATTGATAGAATCTGAAATGAATGTTCTATCTTAAATGATGCCAAGAAGAAAGTAATGTACTAGAAACTCAAGATCAAGGCATTCCTCCAGCAAACACTTTAATCCACCAAATGAACTAAGAATGCTCTTGCTCTACATACTAATAGAATATACATAATTAAAAGAAATTCATCATACCAAACCAATCGTCGCTTCCTCCTTGCACTATGGACATGAATGATAAGGGCACAAGAAGTAGAAACAAGTATCATCCTTATATACATAGTGGCTATAAAATAGAGTCGGCTAAAACACATGGGAGGTAGCTTACCATTCTAATTGTACTTCTTCTTCTTTTTTCTCTTTCTTTCATCCTAATTCTATTTTTTTTTGTATTTTTCTTTCTTTCTAATTCTACTTTATTCATCCTAATTCTACTTGCTACAAGCCTTTTTGAAGAAGGAGATTAGAGAATTCAGAATTTGAAATTTACATAAGGCTTTTTATACAACTTTATTGAAAAACAACATAATTCATTTCATGGTGCTCATCCTACCCATGTGCCGTCCTTAGTAGACATGCAACTTATTCCCCCGAAGAGGTTTTGGTATCTCTATGGATCAGGGAGCTTCACTATGTCAATAATATTAGTGCCAACAAAGGATGATACAAGCTACGACTTGCTATGTAAAGCGGAAGGATGTTCGTGCAAGGAGTCATTAACTCAAAGTTTAGAAAGAAGAATGATTGGATGAGAAGTATAGAAAGTTTTGAAAAATCATACTATGAGCTTGAGTACACCCTTAGTTTGGATTTTATGGCTCCCCAAAGGAATACCTAGATCCCTAATTCCATCGACTCTACCATCTCCTCAACATACACTTAAGGTTGCTCTTCCCCCAATTTTCTAAACAAGTGGAGGTGTTAATGAACTCTATGCTTTTCTATTTCATGTGTTGTTGAAAAGATCATGTTGCTGTTCACATGTTTAAAAATCAGATCATGCATAGAATACTAAATGAAGAAATACAAAAATTTAAAAAAATTTAAGTTTTCTAGAAAACTCCCCCCCATGCTCATTCCTTTTATTGTCCTCAATAAAACTCAACATGCTCATGGAATATGTGATGAAAATCACTATACATGGCATGCAACATCAGTAAAAGCAAAAGAGGCATAAGAGGGAAAAGAAAAACTTAGCGGGAATTTGCATCGGTTGCATCCTTCTCTTCATTTTTGGAGTTGCTTTGGAGCTGAATTTCTTCTTTTTATGATCCCTTCTCCATAGTACCTAAGAAACTTATAAAGAAAAAATAGCAAACATCAAAGCAAACAGCAAATATAAAAGTAAAAATAAATGCTAAAACAAGAACAAAAGTAGAAAATAAATACAAAAATAACATAAAGATGGGTTGCCTCCCAACAAGCGCTAAGTTTTACGTCTTTAGCTAGACGTAACTCACTCCCACGACTAACTAGTGGCTGAGATCTCAAGGGATTGCAGCTCTTCCCTATGAGGAGGTGGAGGTCCTTCTTCACCAATGTATGGCTTCAACCTATGTCCATTTACCTTGAAGGAATTTTGAGTCTTGGGATCTAAAATCAAGACCGATCCATTGTCATACACTTCAAGGATCTCATATGGACCATCCCACCTTGAGCGCAATTTCCCTCGAAAGAGTCTAAGACGAGAATTATAAAGCCATACCTTGTCATGAACATGAAAAGATTTCCTATTAATGTGCTTGTCATGATAGGCTTTATTTTTGGCTTTATAAATCTCCGCATTTTGATATGACTCATTCCGGAGTTCTTGGAGCTCTTCAATTTGTAGAAGTCTTTCCTTTCCAGCTTGATCAAGAGATAGATTGAGCTTTTTAATGGCCCAATATGCTCAATGCTCTAAATCGATGCGGAGCTGGCAAGGCTTGCCATAAATGAGCCTAAAAGGAGACATCCCAATGGGTCTTGAATGTGGTGCGGTAGGCCCATAGAGCATCGGGTAGCTTTGCTGCCCAATCTTTCCATTCGTGCGAATGATCTTCTTCAATATGTTCTTGACTTCTCTATTGCTGACTTCTACTTGGCCATTTGCTTGGGGGTGATACGGGGTCGTGACGCGATGGTGTACTCCATATTTCTCAAGTAAACTCCTGAAATGAGAGTTAGTAAAGTGAGATCCACCATCACTAATAATAGCTCTATGACAACCAAATCGAGAAAAGATATTGTTAACAATGAACTTATTAACCACTCGATGATCGTTTGTCCTCGTAGGTATTGCCTCGACCCATTTGGACACATAGTCCACCGCTACAAGAATGTACTCTTTGCCCTCCGACGGTGGAAATGGTCCCATAAAATCAATCCCCCAAAGATAAAAAATTTCTACCTCAAGGATAGTTTGCAAGGGCATTTCATCTCGCTTTGAGATGTTCAATGTGGATTGACACTTTAGACACTCCTTGCAATACATGATCGCATCCTTGAATAGAGTTGGCAAATAGAAGCCACTTTGTAGCACTTTTGCTCCCGTCTTCCTCGACGCAAAATGTCCTCCACATAGATATGAATGACACATCTCTAGAATATGCTCTTGTTCCTCGTCCGGAATGCATCGCCGAATAATCTGATCAGCCCCTACATGGAACAAGTTGGGTTCTTCCCAAAAATAATGTTTCACATCATATGCAAATTTCTTCTTTTGATGCGTGTTCCAATAATCGGGGATAAATTTTGTGACTAAGTAATTAAAAATATGTGCAAACCAAGGTACCTTAGTCACAACGGCGAGGAGCTGCTCATCGGGAAATGTATCACAAATCTCACCTAAAGATGTGGTGTGGAGTCAAGAAAGATGATCAGCCACCGAGTTCTCACTTCCCTTCTTATCCTTGATCTCCAAATTGAATTCTTGAAGGAGGAGAACCCATCTAATCAGTTGCGGTTTGGCCTCTTTCTTGGACAGGAAGTACTTAAATACGGCATGGTCCGTGTAGACAATGATCTTGCTGCCCAAGATATAAGGCCAAAACTTCTCCAAAGCAAAGACTACCGCCAACAACTCCTTCTCCGTAGTCGTGTTGTTAAGTTAAGCGTCGGCGAGCGTCTTGCTTGCGTAACATATGGCAGTCGGCTTTTTGTCGATTCGCTGCCCCAAAACCATGCCCACTGCAAAATTAGAAGCATCACACATAATCTCAAAAGGTAAGTCACAATTAGGACTTTGTAAAATAGGCGCTTCCACTAAATCTTGCTTCAGCTGCATAAAGGCGTGCTTCCCTTCATCCTCAATGATAAAGTCTTTTTCCTTGCAAAGAAGAGAAGTCAGTGGTTTTGAGACCTTAGCAAAATCCTGAATAAAGCGACGATAAAAACTGACATGCCCTAGAAAACTTCTAAGTTCCCTTATCGACTTTGGGAGTGCAAGGTCTTGGATTACCTCAACCTTGGCCTTGTCCACTTCCAATCCTTTGCTTGAAACTAAATGTCAAAGCACTATACCTTCTCGCACCATGAAGTGGGACTTCTCCCAACTAAGAACTAGGCGTTTCTTAATGCAAACGTTGAGGATTTGCATTAAGTGCTCCCAACACGCCTCGAAACTAGGGCCAAAAACTGAAAAGTCATCCATGAAGACCTCCATGCTCTCTCCTATAAAATTGGAGAAGATGGCCATCATGCACCTCTTAAATGTGCGGGGGCGTTACATAGTCCAAATGGCATGCGTTGAAATGCATATGTGCCAAATGGACATGTAAACGTCGTCTTCTCTTGATCATCGGGGTGTATACCTAGCTGATTATACCCCGAGTATCCATCTAGGAAGCAATAAAATCCTTGACCTGAAAGCTTGTCAAGAATTTGGTCAATAAATGGCAAGGGGAAATGGTCCTTCTTCGTCGCCGCGTTAAGCTTCGGATAGTTGATGCAAACTCTCCACTTCGTCGGAAGACGCGTCTGAAGCTCTTCGCCCTTGTCATTTTTCGTCACGGTGATCCCCGCCTTCTTGGGGACAACATGAACCGGACTGACCCATGGATTGTTGGAGATGGGATATATGATACCTGCATTAAGCCATTTAAGGATTTCATCCTTAACGGCATCCCATACCTTAGGGTTGAGCCGTCTTTGTGCCTCTCTAGAGGGATGAGAGTCCTCCTCTAGGAAAATGTGATGCGTGCACAAAGAGGGATCAATTCCCTTAAGGTCCGACAAGTTCCATCAGATTGCTTCCTTCCTCGCTCGCAAGACCGCCAATAGTCTCTCCTCCTGGTCATGATCTAGCTGCGAGGATATAATAACGGGGTTAGCACTATGATGATCAAGAAAAGCATACTTCAGCGTCGAAGGTAGCGGTTTTAGCTCGAGTGTCGTCTCCCTAGAGGGAAATGGATCATCCTCAGGCTCCTCCAAGCTCCTATCCTCAATAGCCGCCATCGTCTCCTCGATACAACTCAATATCTCCGTGTCCTCGTAAATATCGATGGCGCCTACCTCATCGAACTCGTGTGAAGGATGTCACATCAACTTGTTGATGCTCACCTTCCTCGTGCTATCTCCAACCTGAAAAATAACTTTCCCCTTGGCCCAATCGGTGATCGCTTTCGCGGTAGCTAAAAATGGTCTCCCTAGTATGATGGGAGAGTCGGTGAGGTCCTTCGTTTATTTCCTATCCATGATAATGAAGTCTACCGAAAAGTAACAGTTTTCGACCTTAACAATCACATCCTCCATCACGCCGTGAGGTCGTCTCACGGATCCATCCGCTAAGCTCAACTCGATAAATAATGGCTACAACTCGCCAAATAGACAAACGTCATATACTCCCTTTGGGAGAATATTGACACTAGCCCCAGTGTCGAGGAGAGATCGAGTGAAAGTCCTACCCCCTATCTCACAACTAATCATGGGAGCTCCCGGATCACGTCGCTTACGAGGAAGCGTACTCAACATGATGGAACTAATGGTCTCACTCATATGGATACATTTCGGCTTCCTCACCGGGGTACAAAGTCCTTTCAGGAACTTTGCGTTGGGTGGAATATGCTGGATGGCATCTACTAATGGGATGGTGATAGTAAACTGCCTAAAAGCCTCTAATAATGTATCATCACTATCACTCGTAGGGACTTTAGGCCGGCTCAATAACTGAGGATATGGCATCGAAGGTTTGTAAACCTCGGGTTTGGGCTCTGCCTTACGCTCCTCATCGGGTGCCTCCTCATCCTCGGAGTCCTCCTCCTGAATAATCGAGGGAGATGGACGATCGTCCCTCTCCTCAAGCGGGTCCTTGCGGCGCTTGTGGTCCGTATGAGGATCCAGTAAGACCTTGCCGCTACGTAGGCCCGATATGGCGTGTGCCTCCTCCGATGCACCATCAATGCGAACTTTGTTCACATTATGGGTGCGGCTCGACGATGCTTGACCTACATTCCTAGGATTTGCCAAAGGTTTAGAAGGTAATTGATCACTAAACTCAACACGCTTACCCTTCCTTTGCTTGGTAGAAGCATCAGAGCATTGGGCTTTAGCCCCTTCGACTCGATCGAGTTGGTCGCTAACCTCATTCAGTTTACTCATCATTTGTGCTAATGCACTCATGAGGGCGTCAACTGAAGGTGCCGGAGGTGGAACAGCCGTTGGCGGTGTGACCGCTCGTGGAATACCGGGGGCAAAAGATGTCGGCCTCGGGTTCCCCATATGCTGCGGCGCGGATCCGTAGGGCTGATGATATGATGTGTGCTGCCCGTTCCGCTGCTGCGCATAAGGAGGGTTATGAAAACTAGAATAACCCTAATTCGGGTAGGTCGACCAAGCCACCTGGCTCAAACGTGGATATGTAGTAGGGTTTGGCCGAAATGGAAACTGTCCTTGGATTGCCATCACGGGGCAATCCAACTCTACGTGCTCAAAACTAGAGCAATGCGAACACGGCGAGACATCAACATGTAAAACTAGCGCGAGGCCATCAGAACCCTGTCGAATCTTAAGCGAATCCATGATCAAATTCTGGGCTTTCGTCAATTTCTCAATCTTATCTAAAAGCATACCTAACTCTGCCTCCTTCGCGTCCAACATCCCTCCCTTTGCGGGAGCGCTCCTTCCTCCGAAGGATTTAGCCGCATGATGATGGCTATTCTCTGCCACCAACTCGATCAACTCGAGGGCTTCATCCTCGTACTTGCTCATGAACGTGCCTCCACTAGTGGCATCGAGCAAATACCTGTTTGGTGCACCTAAACCATCATAAAAAATCTGAGTAGTCTCATGTTTAGGTATACCATGATGCGGACACTGTCTCAGGAGATCTCTAAGTCTCTCCCAAGCCTCATAGAAAACCTCACCCGGCCCTTGTGAGAACTCGCGTATGGCGCGTCTCACGGCACTAGTCTTACCTACCAAGTAGTACTTACGCAAAAATGCGTCTTCCATATCTCTCCATGAATCGAACTCGCGGCCCAAGGTGAAGAACCACTCCTTTGCCCATTCCTTAAGCGTGAAAGGGAATAAGCGCATCTTGGCCATCTCGGAGGGGACATTGTGGAATTGGTTGAATTCACACACCTGGCTGAACTCGTCCACATGTCGATATGGGTCCTCCAATGGTTGTCCATGAAAAGTGGGCAAAAGGCCAAGAATATGTGAGTCAATTTTAAAATTCGCACATCGTTGTAGAGGCGCATTGACTCGCGTAGTCTGCCTTTGGACGACCGGTCTTGCGTAATTGCTAAGACGTCATCTCACTATCTCGGCGGGAAGAGGGGTGTCTATCGGCTCTCCTCGCCCTGGTGTGGCGATGGCTGGAAGGGAATCACTAGAGGTCTCCGATGGAGCTCTAGATGAGGCAAATAAATCATCATACAGTGGATTATTCCGTGTATGCCTCGTGGGTCGCTAGCCCTGTCCTCCTCCTCAGTTCCTATGATTCCTATTCATATCTAAAGCCAAAAGATCACAGAACAGCAAGTATACATATAAGAAAGTCAGAAAAGGGTGAGACGAAAAGATTGATGTCTAAATGAAAAATGCTTCACTTAATCCACCTAAAAGATAGATCAAGCTACACACTATCAAAAATCACACCAATAAAGATAATAATACTAATAAGTCACTGATAACAAAGGATAAATCTCAGATATATCGATATCGATGCCTCAAATAAGTGAAAAACAACAAATAGACTACCAAATTTGTACCAAAACTATCAAATAATGGGCAAATTTAGGTAATCTTACCTTGCTATAACTTTTTCACCACTGATAAGGTTTGATAAATTCTGTGCAGGTCAGTAAACAACAGAAGACAGAAACCTAAATATAACCAAGAAATCAAGCAATCAAATCAATAACTCATACTCCCCGGCAACGTCGCCATTTTGACGTATCATTTTCGTGAGTCGTTAAAACACATAAACTTTGGTCAAACAAAATTTATAAAAACCGAACTCACAGAGATAAGATATAAAATCAAGTAATGTGTAACTATCGGGTCGATCCACAAAGAGCAGGGTTGACTTTAATTGTAGAGTTGACTTGGTCAAACTTACGTTTAAAAGGGGTTTTAAAGAAGTAAAAATAAGATGTAATGAACAGAAATGATATAAATAGACTAAATAAGAAGTTTTAAGAATTCAATTCTTGGATTTGATAGAGAAAAGTCAAAAGTTAAAGTCAAAGCATTGACTTTGACCAATAGTAGGTGTACTGCAAAATCAGAGAATCAAAAGGTATCAGAAGATTACAAAAATTATATATTTGGAAAATAGAGAGAAAATGGAATTTATTGATATATAATTCGTGATTTTTGTATATGAAATGGATTTACTATGAATTATTGAAAATCAAATATCAGAAAATCCCCAAAATGAACACTGCAGAGGAAATCTTCAAATGACCGGTCAAATAAAATCTAAATCTTGCAATTAATATGTCAATAGAAAGCTAAGAACAAGAGGAATCTTACAAGACCAAAATTATCAAATTCTGATTTGTAAATCAAAAGTAATTGACCCCGAAAGTCAACATTTGACCTTCGATGAAATATGAAGAGTCCTTGGTCAAACATCAAATTGGAGGGTTAAATGAACTCGGAATGCTTTCCACAGAAAGCTGAGGAAAAGAGGAATCCACTGAAACTCGAATCAAGTGATTTGGAATTATAATCAGAGAGATATCCTATTTTCAAAATCAGCAATTTTTCGGACTCCAATTTGGGGAAAATGAAGAACACTAAGAACTAATTTGCAAAATTAAACTTCTAAATCTAATAAAAACTCAAATTACCTCCTGATAATTGATCGAATCTCACTACTAACCCGATTGCCTCAAGGATGGGGCTTCAATTCTTGTGGATTGAAGCGAATTTGCTCGGATTCTTCCTCGTGGACTTTAAGAATTCAAGGGGAAAATTTGATGAAATCAAGGAGAAATTTGTGATCAATCCCGCTCCAATTGCTTTGCAATCGAGTCTAAATGCGGGGGGATCACGATGAACTATAGATCTTCCTCGAAATTTGCTTAATTCCTTCACGAATGGATCAAAAGTTTAAGAACAAAGGGAGAATACATGACTTTTAAAGGGAAAATTAGCCCGAAGATCATGGGCAATTGACGCGGTCGTGGGCACGATTTGATGGCGTCGTGGAAGCGATTCCTTTGGGCAGGATCGTGGCTTCATTCTTGCGACGAATCGGCCCGGATTTAGCGGTGAATTGGCCTCAAATTAGCCTCAAAAGAAGCCACAATCGGGCCACGGTCGCGCCACGATCGGGCCACGATCGTGGGCTGATTGTGATCGCGATCCACCATTTAACGCCTTCTGAAAATTGTGGAATCAATTCCACGATGAAAGATCCACGATTGCAGCTTGATCCTACCGTGATCGCGGTTCGATAGGACCGCGATCGTGGTGTTCTTCCACGAATCTTCTACACCGTCCGATGAAGCTTCTGCGGGATGGACGATCACGATTCCCCGATCTAGTGTGCCACGATCGCGAGGAGGGTTTACCGCCAGCCGTTCGATTGGTGAGAAGATCGCGACCGTCCGATGGCAACCGTGATCTGATGAAGATTCGACGCGCTAGAGAGCTCCACGCGTTTCCCGTCTGATGGAGATGAAGATCGCGCTTCATCACGGCTGTCCGATCGCGATCGCACGACGTCTACAAAGCGATGAAGATCAGTGCTCCTTGTGACGCAAGATGGCGAGCTAGGAGCTGTCCGATCGTGGTTACTTAAGCTCCAAATCAAGCACGTGCTCTTGATGGAGTTCGGGTGGACTCCGTGTCCACCGCATCAACGTGCTTCAAGTGACGTCCCTTGGATCCAACGCCTGCCAAGCCGCCATGCGTCCTGCAAGGTAAGAAACGTGTGGGACATAGTCCCACACGGAGAAAATTTTGGGAGAAGACACAGTTAAATAGGGGGCGCAATTATCAACTAATTGTGTTACCGCCGCCCTCTCTTATCAGGGCCCCACTATACCTGTGGGCCCTCCATATGCGAACCCACATGCCACGTGGCGCCCCTCACGGGCATCCGCGTGGACCCGTCTGCGTAGCTGATAGCATGCGTTTATAACTTGAATTCTTACCCTAATTAACTCATATTCATGCTTATTTTATGTGAATATGATGCATGTTATCATACTTTTTAGGAATTTTCTCCATTGGCATGTCATTTCACTAAAGTTGATATTTATGCATTAATTAGGGAGATTTCATGCCTAATAGATGATTAATCTTTTGTTTAAATTAATAGAAGTTAATCTCTGTTATTGAATGAGTTTTGACTTTAGTAAATTTTTGGAAGGATGATTTTAGGATGAATTTATGATTTAGAATGTTTAATGAGAAATGATTTAAGTAAATTATAAGTCATCTTGATTTCTTCTTTCTAAATATATTTTAAATGGCATAATATAAAAAAAGGAAAGAATTTATGATCCAATGGAGAAAATTTCAATTAAAAAGGAGTTGTATATTTGAAATTAGGAATTTCTGAAGTTTTATGCCTTTTTCTAATTTTTATTTGATTTTTAAATTGATTTTTTATGAATTTTTATAGTAAAATCGCGAAAAAAGGGGGGTTATTTTGGTCCACAGGCCCCAAAATGCTGACGTGGCATGCGTACCTGACGTGGCGAGCGGACGTGGCACGCGGGACCACCGGCGGATGCGACGTGGCACTGAGGCCATGTGGCAGGGCCACCGATGGCCCACGCGTGGCTGACACGTGTGCGCGTGGCTGACACGTGTGCGCGAATATATTATATAGATTATATCATAGGTTATAGTACATATAAGCCTATTCTTAGAACTGGCTAATGTCTCTAACCGCTCCCCTATTTAAGCGCGATAAACGCGGTCATTTTCTCCGTGTGGGACTGTGTTCCCACGCGGTCTTACCTGTGCAGGACGCGTGGCAGCTTACCGGACGTCGGATGTGATCAAGACGGCTACGATCGCGTGGACCCGAGTCCACGCGATCATCAAATCCATCACGTGCTCAAAAGGAAGACTTAAGTGACGAGGATCGGACGACTTACCTCACGCCACGTGGCAACCCGAGGACCTCCCGATCGGCATCAAATCGAAGGGCTTGAGATGCATCAGACGGCCGCGATTGTTCGCAATCGCGATCTGCTGATCGCCATCAGACGGTGCAGAGACGTCGTGGAAGAACTTCACGATCGCGGTCTGATCGAACCGCGATCGAGCTGCGATCGCGGCGCGATCGAGCCACGATCGCACAGATTTTGTCGCGGAATCGATCCGATAGGATCAGAAGGCGACCGACCGATCTCCAGGATCACGATCGACGCACGATTGTGGCCCGATCGTGGCGCGATCGTGGAGCGATCGTGGCAAAAATTGGAGGCTTTTTGACTGTGAAATCCGGTCAAAATCGTCGCGGAATTGAAGCCACGTCCTCGCCAAGTGGAACCGCTCCCACGACCCTTCAAATCGCCTCCACGACCGCTCCACTGACCCACGATCTTCGGACCGATTTCCCTCTTTAAAAGCATGTATTTCCCTTTTTGGTTCTTTAACTTTTGATCGACTCGTGAAGAAATTAAGCGAGTTTTGAGGAAGATCTCTAGTTCATCGTGTTTCCCCCGCGTTTAGACTCGATTGCGAAGCAATTGGAGCGGGATTGATCACGAATTTCTCCTTGATTTCATCGAATTTTCCCCTTGAATTCCGAACATCCACGAGGAAGAATCCGAGCAAATTCGCTTCAATCCACGAGAATTGGAGCCCCATCCTTGCAGCAATCGGGTTAGTAGTGAGATTCGATCGATTATCAGGAGGTAATTTGAGTTTTTATTAGATTTAGAAGTTTAATTTTGCAAATTAGTTCATAGTGTTCTTCATTTTCCCCAATTTTAGGTCCGAAAAGACGCTGATTTTGAAAATAGGATATCTCTTTGATTATATTTCCAAATCACTTGATTTGGTTTCATTGGATTCCTCTTTTCATCAGCTTTTTGTGGATAGCAAATTCATCAAATTTTGACTTCATTTGACCCTCCAATTTGACGTTTGACCAAGGGTTGTTCATCTTTCATCAGAAGTCAAATGTTGACTTTCAGGGTCAATTACTTTTGATTTACAAATCAGAATTTGATAATTTCAGTCTTTTTGAATTTCTTTGGTTCTTAGCTTTCCATTGACATAGAAATTGTAAGATTTGGATTTCATTTAGGCATTCAATTTGAAGATTTCCTCTGAGGTGTCAATTTCGGGGATTTTCTGATCATTGATTTTCAATAATTCATAATAAATCCATTTCTTATCCAAAAATTAGGAAATATATATCAATAAATTCCATTTTCTCTCTAGTTTCCAAATCTCTACTTTTCGTAATTTCTGACTCTGTTTGGTTCTCTGATTTTTCAGAACACCTATTGTTCATCAAAGTCAATGCTTTGACTTGGACTTTTCACTTTTCTTTGTCAAATCTGAGATTTCAATTCTTAAAACTTCTTATTTAGCTTATTTATATCATTTTCATATCTTACATCTTATTTTATCTTATTTAAAACTCCTTTTAAACCTAAGTTTGACCAAGTCAACTCTGCGATTAAAGTCAACCCTGCTCTCTGTGGATCGACTCGATACTTACCCAATACTTGATTATTATGTCTTGTCTTTGTGAGTTCGGTTTTATAAATTTTGTTTAACCATCGCCTTTGTGTTTTAACGACGCACGAAAACGACACGTCAGTGGCCTCCTGCCACGTGGCCTCAGTGCCACGTCGCATCCATGCGCTGGTCCCGCGCGCCACGTCAGCTCGCCGCCTGGGCCTGCTCGCCACGTCATCACCTGCAGGTAATAAATCCCTTGTTCGCGATTTTAGTAAAGAAAAAATCAAATAAAAATCAGAAAAAGGTATAAACTTCAGAAATTCATAACTTTAAATATACAACTCCTTTTTAATCCAAATTTTCTCCATTGGATCACAAATTTCTTCCTTTTTAACATCATGTCATTCAAAATATATTTTGAAAGAAGAAATCAAGATGAATTAGCATTTACTTAAATCATTTCTCACTAAACATTCTAAATCATAAATTCATCTTGAAATTATCCTTCCAAACATTTACTAAAGTCAAAAATCATTCAATACAAGAGATTAACTTCTATTAATTTAAACTTAAAAAAAAGATTAATCATCTATTAAGCATGAAATTGTTCCTAATTTATGCATAAATATCAACTATAGTGAAATGACATGCCAATGGAGAAAATTCCTAAAAAGTATGATAATATGCATCATATTCACATAAAATACGCATGAATATGAGTTAATTAGGATAAGAATTTAAGTTATAAATGCATGTTATCAAGAATCTGTTACGACGTTGTCCTTGCCCTTCTTATGTCGAATGACAGAGACATAATCGTGCATGTACTCTATCCAGCGGGCGTGTTGGTCGCTAACCTTCTTCTGGTCATGAAGATGCTTCAAGGCATCGTGGTCTGAAAACAAAACAAACTCCTTTGGGAGGAGGTAATGGCGCCAGTAATGTAGAGACTGAATGACAACGTAGAACTCTCGAGCATAGTTCAGATAACGCCTCTGAATATCATTCAGCTTCTAACTAAAGTACTCAACAGGATGTCCTTCCTGGCTGAGAACACCCCCAATACCGACGCCAGAGGCATCACAAGCAACCTCAAATACCTTACCAAAATCTGGTAGACGAAGAACGGGTGCCTGAGTCATGAGGAGCTTGAGTCTTTCGAAAGCATCCTTAGTGCATGGAGTCCACTCGAAGGGGTCACGCCCAATAAGATCGGTGATGGGTGCTGAGACTCAGCTAAAAGACGGTACAAATCGTTGGTAGAAGGCGGCGAAGCCCATGAAGCTCTGGACGTCGTGGATGGCTCTGACCTTCTTGGGATTGGCTCATACTCTTCATAAACGCATGGTTTTACTCATGCATTGGCTTTGTCTCGAAGTGGAGTCTGTAGTTGATTTCTTCCATAAATAATAATGCATGTAGATCTCTCCTATACATCTAACTAGAGGTGGTTTTCAAAGAAAGAAGGAAATGCAATAACAAAGATGTTCCTATTTTATTTTCCTTTGAGATCGTTTATTCACACAAGGTACCTATGATATAGTGGATGTGGTTTAGAAAATTAGGAACCTATATCAAAGGTAAAAGGGTGGTTGACTTGGTCTATTCAAGGGATTCTAAGTATCTAAGGATAAGGATGAAATGCTTTGATCAACTCAATCTTTAGATCAGTATAAAATAGGGGAACTAGAAAGGATAATTCCCTTAAGATCTACACTCTCTTTCAATTGTTTAGAGAGGTCTTTTTCATCCATTTAATAAATGGATAATTTTTCAAGTTGGTGGGTAAGGAGGAGGAGGAGGATAGGTTCACTTAGAACCCGTGTGTTCATGTTTTGAGAATATTCTCCATCAATTCCCCTGGGATTGGAAGACTTCATCTCCGAGGAAGTAGCTTTCATATTTAAGAAAAAGTCAGAGTGCAAATGAGGTGCATAATTCAGTAGATCATGAGAAGTAATCCAAGAAGCATCACTTATTGGTTTGCCTTTCCATTGTACTAAAAGTGTGTAATCATCCTCTTTAGAATCAGTGATAATAGTTCGGTGATCAATAATCTTATCTATAAGTCCAACATTAGACGCAAGAGCAGGAGAAAGGAAAGAATTAGGAAGGAATTCACTTTCAAGAGGATGGGGAGATGAAAAATTTTCAATAGGTGGATCATTATGCTCATGTAATTCTACCAAATCCAAAGTAGTAAGTGAAGTAGATATGCCCCAATAAATAAGAATGACCATAATATGTATATTATAATTAGTTTTTAAGATAAGTTTAAAAGGAACATAGTTTTTGAGTTGAAGATTAGAATAGAGTTTAGGAATTTTGTGTCTTTTAGGAAAATCAGCAAAGGGTTTATATGGTTCATATGATAATGCAAGTTTTTTTAGAAAAATGTCATGAATGATATGCACATGCTCAATGACTGTTGCTTTGATAATTAAGGCATGAATTATTTGTCTCTTGGACTTCTCAATTTTCTTACTACTGATCTTTCTAACAAGAGCAAGTGGGGCTGAGATCTTAGGTACTTTATTGGGATGTCTATTTTCCATATAAGGTTTCAAGATTATTTTTTTATTCTTAAACATGAAGGAGCATTCATTAGTTCTTCCATGAATTCTAACATCATTGTCATATAACCATGGCCTACCTAGAATGATGCTATCTATATCCATGGGAATAACATCAAGCCATACTTGATCCTCATAGGATAAAATTCTAATATCCACTAAACACCTCTTATCTATGAGCAAAGAAGAGTTAGTCACCCATGATACCTTATAAGGGGTGGGGTGTTTTTCAAAAGGATGTCCTAGTTGTTTTAAGGCCCTTTCAGATATTGCATTAATACTACTTCCACTATCTATAATCACTTTATGATAATGATTTCCAATCTTAATATAAGTAAAAAATATAGCAGTCCTAAGAGAGGGTTCTTGGGAGGTTTGGAGGCATAACTTTCTCATGACATTAACAATTTGACTAATATATTCATTGTCATTTATCATTGCCTCATCTAAGTCATAAATTTCATCTTCAAATTCAAGTTCCTTATTCTCATTAGTAGGGAAAGGGTTGGAAGAATCCATAACTAGGGCCAATTTTGGGCAATTGGTTTTGACATGCCCTACTTGTTGGCAATTAAAACACCTAATGGTACTATTGGTTCTAGGAGTAGGATTTGTGAATTCGGAGTTCTTTGGAAGGCTACTATTCATACCAACATTTAGGTTACTATTAGGAGGTATATTAGGAGGGCTATTTCCTTGTCCTCTAGTGCAGGTGTGGGGCTGATTAAGATTAGAATATCTAGGGTTCTTCTTAAAGAATCCATCTAACCTTAAGGCAATCTTATAAGCTTCATATAAAGTAGATACTTCTCTAAGTTCCAATTCAACCTTTATATCTTCCCTAAGACCGGTTTTAAATCTTGAAATGATACTCAATTGATCTTCATCTAATTCACAAGCAATCATCAATTCCTGAAACTCATTTAGATATTCTCTTACACTTCTTTTTTTCTGCTCAATCCTTTGCCAAGTATCTATAAGTTGACTTTTATTATTCACTGGGAACATACTTAGTCCTAAGTCTACCTTTCATTTCTGCCCAAGTAGTGATCCTATCTTCATATCTATATGCACATATCTTTAGCATACTCTTCCAATAAGTCTTAGCAGATCCATCTAATTTTAATTAAGCAAACTTTAACTTTCTTTCTTCCGAATAATCAAACCAACCAAAGTATGAGTCAAGGTGAGATTCCCAATTGAAAAATTCTTTTGGATCATCACTTCCTTTAAACATAGGAATGTCTACTCTAACTTGGTTATACTGATAATCAGTCCTATCCCTTGGATAATGATCATTATAAGGTACAAAATTAGAGGAATTAGGGCGATCATTAATAGGTTCCTTGGGAATCTTTAGTTGAGAAGAGCTTGCTTCCCAAGAGTTGGATTTCTTTGGAGATTCTAACTTCTGAAGTCTCATGTCTAGCTGATCTATTTTCCTATTATTGGCATCCATTTTCTCCATAAGGGCTCCAGCCCAAGGAGGTATGGCATCTTCTCGGGTAGGTTCAGCAGGGGTATGCGATGCATTCACATTAATGGGCACATCAGCAGTAGTATTAGGAGCAATGGCTTTAGATCTAGTATTCATCATGATTAAGATGTAACTATATAAGGATAATAATTCCCACTTAAGTGATATCAAATCAAGCTGGGCTCTGATACCAAATATGATGTAGGATATTTTGAAATACGATGATATGTATGATGATGATATGATTAAGAAATAATCCTACAAATGAATGAAGGATCTATGAATGATATCACTATGAAAGATTAGTATTTAAGGAATATATGATAAGGAAGATATGAATAAGGGTAGAAGAAGAATTAAGATAGGAGGATGTATAGATAATACGAATGGTCGGTTTATGAGAGAGGATAATGGATGATGACAGGGAGATAAGAAGGATGTAGTTTAGTTATTGGTGATAATAGAGAGGAGATATATAAGAGAGGATAGAGAGAGAATGAAAAGCGATGGTTTTAGAAAGAGAGATGGGGTGGAATTGAGAGGCGGGATACCTAATGTGGACTTACGATATATGAGACAAACTATTTTTCATGGCAAGAGTTAGGATGATACCTGTTTGAGACGGGAAAGTGATGTCCGGAATACTTCAAACGGTAGTGGTTTCCTCGGTGAATTTCTGATAGGAAGTTTGATGGAAGCGGAAAGAACGGGAGGAGAAAAGCGGGGGAGGTAGAACTTGGAGAAGAAGAAGATGCGAGAGAAAGAATGATGGAGATACGGAGATGAACACGAACACAGGGTAAGTAACCAGTAACCAAATTTTCATTCAAAAATATACTACTGTCTTCGTTTACAATCTTCGGTTTAATAGAAAATAGAGAAGAGGGAAGTTACGGGAGACGTCGCTTCGAGGTAACCTCCGTCCGCGAATGAGTATTTGCATAATCCTTGGAGAGTTTTATTTTGATCTTGATAGGTTCCGCGATGACCGTCCACTTTACTCATCATTAGCTTTGATCGCGAGATTGCCAAATGGGTTGTGCCATAATAAAATTAATATGTGTTGTAGAAGTGGTTGACCGAGTTGACCTGACTTCGCGTTCTTATCATTCACTCCATTCTATGATGAAAGAACGGTAGCGGAAAGTGAAAGTGATTCTATTCATGAAGGCGATTTAATAAGCATTGTTTCCCAATTCCTGTGAAGTTATTGAAGATGCACGCTGACTCAAATACCGTAGCAGGATTCTTATCTTCTAGGGTGGAAGAACTGATGGCGAAAATATCGTTGTGATCGCCAAAATGAATTTGCATTCCATTTTATCAGGTGAAGTCCGTGTTGTGGTCCTCGAATGAATGCGTCTGAATGCTCGTAACTTCCGGGTCTTCTTCATCACGGAGCAACGCCAAAAGCCCCGCCTCCTCTAAGGTTTCAGGTTTTTTCCTTTCCTGCGCGAAGAGTCCTTTTCTGATAACAACGTGCTCCAGCTTCAACTTACCGAAATCTCTCTTCAGCATCTGACTTTCTATTGAATGCGCAGTAGTCAGCCTGTAAACATGAACATGCTTAGTTTGACCGATCTTGTGACAATTATCCATTGCCTGGAGATCCATCTGCGGGTTCCAATCACTATCGTAGAGTATACAGGTGTCGGCGGCAGTTAGGTTGATGCCAAGTCCATCGATTCGGGTGCTAAGTAAGAAAACACTAGTGTCGCTATTCAAATCATTGAACTCGTCAATCGGCCTTCTTCTTTCCGTGAGTTTTACGTTTCCATCGATTCTATAAATTTCAATGCCTTTTGCATCGAGGAAGTGTTCAATGAGGTTTAGAACTTTAGCCCCCTGGAAGAAAATCAAGACCTTGTGTTTCTGCACAAGCAACATGGTAAGGAGCCTCTTCATTTATGTGTTGACCTTAGGTATTTGGGGCGGTTACAACACGTCTTCGTAGAGGCCTTGGTGTCATTTTACTGTCCATATCAGCAAAGAGGGTTGACCATAGACTGATATTTATGTGAGTTAAATGTTCCATGATGTTGGAGCTTTCTTTGCTTGAATAGGAGATGGAGAGGAGAGTAGTCTTCATGACTGCCATTATTAGTGATAGCTCTTTTCATGCTGATTAGAGACATGTAAATGCTTGATCAGCATTGACTTTCCTTATACTGATGATCATCATATAAATTTTCTTCATAAACGCATGGTTTTACTCATGCATTGGCTTTGTCTCGAAGTGGAGTCTGTAGTTGATTTCTTCCATAAATAATAATGCCTATAGATCTCTCCTATACTTCTAACTAGAGGTGGTTTTTAAAGAAAGAAGGAAATGGAATAACAAAGATGTTCCTATTTTCTTTTCTTTTAAGATCATTTATTCACACAAGGTACCTATGATATAGTGGATGTGGTTTAGAAAATTAGGAACCTATATCAAAGGTAAAAGGGTGGTTGACTTGGTCTATTCAAGGGATTCTAAGTATCTAAGGATAAGGATTAAATGCTTTGACCAAGTCAATCTTTTGATCAGTATAAAATAGGGGACGTGGGGAGGATAATTCCCTTAAGATCTACACTCTCTTTCAATTATTTAGAGAGGTCTTCTTCATCCATTTAATAAATGGATAATTTTTCAAGTTGGTGGGTAAGGAGGAGGAGGATAGGTTCACTTAGAACCGGTGTGTTCTTGTTTTGAGAATATTCTCCATCAAGTTTAATGACCTGCAAAGAAATAATTAGACCTTGTCAGTGGTGTAAAAGGTAAAGTGAGGTAAGATTTCCTATTTTGGCCCATTCTTTGACATTTTTGGTGCAAATTTGGTAGTCTATTTTGTGTTTTTTCACTTATTTGAGACGAGGATATTGATATATCTCAGATATATTCTCTCTTATCAGAGGTCTATTAGTATTATTATCTTTAGTGGTGTCATTTGTGATATTCTGTAGCTTGATCTATCTTTTGGAGGAGTTGAGTGAAGCATTTGCATTTGGAAAATCACATTTAGAGTCTAACCCTTTTCTGATTTTCTTCTATATATATATATCTATTTTTCTGTGATCTTTTTGATATAGCCATAAATAGTAATCATAGGAACCGAGGAGAACGACAAAGTTACCAGAATCAACGATCCACGAGGCATACAACGAATAATCCCTTGTATGATGACCTATTCGACACATCTAGAGCTCCATCAGAGGCTTCTAGTCATTCTATGCTAGCTATCGCCACACCGAGGCGAGAAGAACCGATAGACGCCCCTCTTCCTGCCGAGATAGTGAGACAACGTATTAGCAATTACGCTAGACCGGTCGTCCAAAGGCAGACTACGCGAGTCAATGCCCCTCTTCAACGAGGTGCGAATATTAAAACTGACTCACATATTCTTGGCCTTTTACCCACTTTTCATGGACTACCATTGAAGGATCTGTATAAACATGTGGATGAATTCAGCCAGGTGTGCGAATTCAGTCAATTCCACAATGTCCCCTTCGAGAAGGCCAAGATGTGCTTCTTCCCCTTCACGCTTAAGAAAAGGGTAAAGGAGTTGTTTTTCACCTTGGGCCGCGAGTTTGATTCATGGAGAGATATGGAAGATGCATTTTTGCATAAGTACTACTCAGTGGGCAAGACTAGCGTTGTGAGAAGAGCCATGCATGAATTCTCACAAGGGCCAGGTGAGGTTTTCTATGAGGCATGGGAGAGACTTAGAGATCTCTTGAGACAGTGCCCGCATCATGGTATACCTAAACATGAGATTACTCAGATTTTTTATGATGGCTTAGGTGCACCTGACAGATATTTTCTTGATGCCGCTAGTGGAGACACATTCATGAGCAAATATGAGGATGAAGCCCTCAAGTTGATTGAGTTGGTGGCGAAGAATGGCCATCATCATGCGGCTAAATCCTTCGGAGCACGGAGCGCTCCTGTGAAGGGAGGGATGTTGGATGCAAAAGGCGGCAGAGACAGATATGCTTTTAGATAAGATTAAAAACTGACCGACGCACAGAATTTGATCATGGATTCGCTTAAGATCCCACAAGGTTCTGATGGCCTCGCGGCAGTATCACATGTCGATGTCTCTCCGTGTTCACATTGCTCTAGTTTTGAGCACGTCGAGCTGGATTTTCTCGCGATGGCAATCCAAGGTCCATTTCCATTTCGGCCAAACCCTATGACATATCCAGGTTTGAGCCAAGTGGGTAAGTCTAACTACCCAAATCAAGGTTATTTTAGTTTTCATAACCTATCTTATGCGTAGCAGCGAAACGGGCAACACACTCCATAGCAGTGGAACGGGCAGCACACTCCATATCATCAGCCCTATGGATCCGTACCGCAGCATATGGGGAACCCGAGGCCAACATCTTTCTCCCTCGGTCATCCCCGAGCGGTTACACCTCCACCGGGAGTCCCACCTCCAGCTCCCTCGTTGACCCCCGTCATGAGTGCATTAGCACAAATGATGAGTAAACTAAATGAGGTTAGCAACTGACTCGATCGAGTCAAAGAGGCTAAAGTCCAATGCTCTGATGCTTCTACAGAGCAAAGGAAGGGTAAGCGAGTTGAATTTATAGATCAATTACCTTCCCAACCTTTAGAAAACCCTAGGAATGTAGGGCAAGCATCATCAAGCCACACCCACAATGTGAACAAAGTTTGCATTGATAGTGCATCGGAGGAGGCACATGCCATTTTGGGCCTACGTAGCAGCAAGTTCTTAGTGGATCCTCATACAGACCACAAGCGCCGCAAGGACCCCCTTGAGGAGAAGGATGACCAATCCTCTCCCCCCATTATTCCAAAGGAGGACTCCGATAATGAGGAGGCACCTGATGAGGAGAGTAGGGCAGAGCCCAATCCCGAGGTTTACAAACCTCTAGTGCCTTATCCTCAGTTATTGAGCCGGCTCGGAGTCTCTATGAGTGATAGTCATGATACATTGTCAGAGACTTTTGGAGAGGTTACTATCACCGTCCCATTAGTAGGCGCTATCCAGCATATTCCATCCTACGCTAAGTTCTTAAAAGGACTTTGCACCCCTACGAGGAAGCCGAAACGTATCCATATGAGCGAGATCATTAGTTCTATCATGTTGAGTACGCTCCCTTGTAAGCAACGTGATCCGCGAGCTCCCATGATTAGTTGTGAGATAGGGGGCAGGACTTTCACTCGATCTCTCCTTGACACGGGGGCTAGTGTCAATATCCTCCCAAAGGGAGTGTATGACATTTGCCCACTTGGAGTTGCAACCATTATTTATCAAGTTGAGCTTAGCAGATGGATCCGTGAGACGACCTCACGGCGTTGTAGAGGATGTGATAGTTCAGGTAGAAAGCTGCCACTTTTAGGTAGACTTTATTATTGTGGATATGAAATCCATGAAGGACTTCACTAACTCTCCCATCATACTAGGGAGACCATTTTTAGCTACTGCAAAAGCCATTACGGATTGGAGCAAGGGCGAAGTTATATTTCAGGAAGGAGATAGCACGATGAAGGTGAGCATCAACAAGTTGATGCGACATCCTTCACATGAGTTTGATGAGGTAGGCGGCGTCGATATTTACGAGGATCTAGAGAATTTGAGTTTGTATCGAGGAGACGATGGCGGCTATTGAGGATGGGAGCTTCGAGGAGCCCGAAGATGATCTATTTCCCTCCAGTGAGACGGCACCCGAGCTAAAACCATTACCTTCTACGTTAAAATATGCTTTTCTTGACCATCATTGCGCTAACCCCATTATTATATCCTCGCAGCTAGATCAAGACCAAGAGGAGAGACTATTGGCGATCTTGCAAGGAAGGAAGAAAGCCATCGGATGGAGCTTATCGAACCTTAAGAGATTTGATCCCTCTTTGTGCACTCATTGCATTTTCCTAGAGGAGGACTCTCGTCCCTCTAGAGAGGCACAAAGATGGCTAACCCCTAAGGTATGGGATGTCATTAAGGATGAAATCCTTAAATGGCTTAATGCAGGTATCATTTATCCCATCTCTGATAGTCCATGGGTCACTCCATTGCATGTTGTCCCCAAGAAGGCAAGGATCACCGTGAGGACAAATGGCAAGGGCGAAGAACTTCAAACGCGTCTTCCAATGAAGTGGCGAGTATGCATCGACAAAGTGACGAAAAAAGACCACTTCCCCTTGCCATTTATTGACCAAATTTTTGACAAGCTTTCAGGTCAAGGATTTTATTACTTCCTATACGGCTATTCCGGGTACAATCAGTTAGCGATACACCCCGATGATCAGGAGAAGACGATATTTACATGTCCATTTGGCACTTATGCATTTGAGTGCATGCCATTCGAATTATGTAATGTTCCTACCACTTTCTAGAGGTGCATGATGGCCATCTTCTCTGATTTTATAGGAGAGAGCATGGAGGTCTTCATGGACGACTTTTCACTTTTCAGGCCGAGTTTTGATATGTGCTTAGAGCACTTAACGCAAATTCTCGACGTTTGCGTTAAGAAAAGCCTAGTCCTTAGTTGGGAGAAGTCCCACTTCATGGTAAGAGAAGGTATAGTGCTTGGGCATTTAGTCTCAAGCAAGCGATTGGAAGTGGACAAGGCCAAGGTCGAGGTGATCCAAGACCTTGCACTCCCGAAGTCGATAAGGGAACTTAGAAGTTTCCTTGAGCATGTCGGCTTTTATCGTCATTTTATTCGAGATTTTGCTAAAGTTTCGAAACAACTAACTTCTCTTTTATGCAAGGAAAAAGATTTTATCATTGAGAAAGAAGCGAAGCACGCCTTTATGCTGCTGATGCAATCATTAGTAGAAGCGCCTATCTTACAAAGTTCTTTTGAGATTATGTGTGACGCTTCAAACTTTGTAGTGGGCGCGGTTTTGGGGCAGCGGATCGACAAGAAGCCGACTGCCATTTGCTACACAAACAAGACGCTAGCTGGCGCTCAACTCAACTACACTACTACGGAAAAGGAGGTTTTAGTGGTTGTCTTTGCTTTGGAGAAATTAAGCCCTTATGTCTTGGGCAGTAAGACCATTGTGTATACAGATCATGCCGCATTGAAGTACTTGTTGTCCAAGAAAGAGGCTAAACCACGACTTATTCGATGGGTTCTCCTTTTTCAAGAATTCGATTTGGAGATCAAAGACAAGAAGGGAAGTGAGAACTCAGTGACTGATCATCTTTCTCAACTTCATATCACATCTTCAGGTGAGATTAATGACACATTTCCCGACGATCACCTTCTCGCTGTTGTGACTAAGGTACCTTGGCTTGCACATATTGTTAATTACTTAGTCACAAAATCTGTCCCCGAGTATTGGAACATGCATCAAAAGAGAAAATTTTCCTATGATATTTGATATTATTTTTGGAAAGAACCCCAATTGTTCCATGTAGGGGCTGATTAGATTATTCGGCGATGTGTTCCGGAGGAGGAGCAAGAGAATATTCTATCGATGTGTCACTCATCTTTATGTTGAGGGCATTTTACGTCGAGAAGGACTGGAGTGAAGGTGCTACAAAGTGGCTTCTATTGGCCAACTCTATTCAAGGATGCAATCAAGTATTGCAAGGAATGTCTCAAGTGTCATTCCGCATTAAACATCTCAAAGAAAAATGAAATGCCCTTGCAAATCATCCTTGAGATAGAGATTTTTTATCTTTGGGGGATTGACTTTAGGGGACCACTTCCACCGTCGGAGGGAAAAGAGTACATTCTTGTAGCGGTGGACTATGTTTCCAAATAGGCCATGACGATATCGATGGGGACAAATGATCATCGAGTGGTTAATAAGTTTATTGTTAGCAATATCTTTTCTCGATTCAGTTGTCGTAGAGCTATTATAAGTGATAGTGGATCTCATTTTACTAACTCTCATTTTAGGAGTTTACTTAGGAAATATGGAGTTCACCATTGCGTTACGACCCCGTATCACCCCCAAGCAAATGGCCAAGTAGAAGTCAGCAATAGAGAAGTCAAGAACATCTTGAAGAAGATCATTCGCACGGATGGAAGAGTTTGGGTAGCGAAGCTACCCGATGCTCTATGGGCCTACCGCACCGCATTCAAGACACTCATCGAGATGTCTCCTTTTAGGCTTGTTTATGGCAAACCTTGCCACCTCCCCGTCGAGTTAGAGCATAGAGAATATTGGGCTATTAAAAAGCTCAATCTATCTCTTGATCAAGCTGGAAAATAAAGACTTCTACAACTTCAAGAGTGATAACATGCATTTATAACCTGAATTCTTACCTTAATTAACTCATATTCATGCTTATTTTATGTGAATATGATGCATGTTATCATACTTTTTAGGAATTTTCTCCATTGGCATGTCATTTCACTAAAGTTGATATTTATGCATAAATTAGAGATAATTTCATGCTTAAGATATGATTAATCTTTTGTTTAGATTAATAGAAGTTAATCTCAGTGATTAAATGAGTTTTGACTTTAGTAAATGTTTGGAAGGATGATTTTATGATGAATTTATGATTTACAATGTTTAATTAGAACTTATTTAATAAAATTTTAATTCATCCTTATTTCTTTCTTGAAAACATATTTTAAATGACATGATATTAAAAAAAGAAAAAGAATTTGTGATCCAATGGAGAAAAATTTCGATCAAAAAGCGAGTTGTATTTTTGAGAAATATGAATTTCTGAATTTTTATACTATTTTCTCCGATTTTTATTTGATTTTTAATTGAATTTTTGAGTATTTTTTCTATTAAAAAAAGTAGAAAAAGGGGGTAGGCTTACCGCGGAGCTGACGTGGCGACCGGGCCCAGGCGACGGGCTGACGTGGCGCGCGGGGTCCACCGCGCCGTTACGACGTGGCGCTAAGGCCACGTGGCAGGGCGCGTGTGGCCCGCGCGTGGCGCAGGTGGCGCTGACGCGTGGCAGGAGGCCACACGGACGGTCCACGTGGGCGCCCGTGTGGGGCGCCACGTGGCGGCAGGGGGGTTGCATGTGGAGGGCCCACGGGTTAGTGGGCCCTGGTTAGATTTTAGGGGCGGTAACGCATTAAGCGTAATGCCGCCCCCTAATTTATAGGGGCAAAAATAGTTTATTTCTTCCGTGTGGGACTATGTTCCCACACGGTTCTTTCTTTATTTTTTGCAGGCCACGTGGACGCACAAGGACAGTTGGATTCGGTAAGAACGGCGGAGATCAAGTGTTAAATCGATACATGCGTCATTCGATAATGACGTCAGCGTAATGATGGCACGCGGTTTCTTCCTCATTGACATCCCGAGACATGTCAGTCAGGAAGGGCGGCGGCCAATTAAAAAAAAGGAGCTCTTTTTCGCCGCCTAATAAGACAAATCCTTTATATTATTTTTTTTAGGAATCGAAGCGACGTGGACGAATGAGAAAGAAGAGAAGTTTTCGGCGCCTAATAAAACAAAATCCGCCAGTCAAAGCTCCTGTGACGCATTAAATGCGCCGCAATCTCAGTCGGCTGCATTAAATGCACGAAACCGCGTGCATTAAATGCAACGCGGTTTCATCTGTGCATCTTGACGTGGCCGCTCCGGATTCGCTAAAAGCGAATTTGATGACGCAGACACGTCATCGATACCTGCATTTAATATATGATTTTATTTTTTAACAGGTGTCTTTTCTTACCTGACGCCACGTGGAAGAGCAGAAAGCGTCCGATCTTCGTCGAGATGGACGGCTAGCGAGGGTTTTATCTCTCGATCGCGATCTGACGGCTACAATGAAGATCTTATTTTCTCTCTCTTCGCGGGAATCTGGAGCGTTCAATTCCAATCCGACGGCGATGGACGATCGTGGAAGAACTCCACGATCGCGGCGCGATCGAGCCGCGATCGAGGAGAAGATGGCGCGGGATCGGAGCGGAATCGTCCTCCATTGATCGGCAAGCGATCGACGAAGCTGGAGCAGCTTGATTGACGCCCGATCGCGGCCTAATCGTGGCGCGATCGTGGCGAAAATCGTGGCGAAAATCGTGGGACAAGTGAAGCGAAATTGGAGCTGAAATCAAGCCGATTCATCGCGGATTTGAAGCCACGACCCATGCCCATAGAATCGCCTCCATGAATCTTGAAAACCGCTCCCACGACCGCCTCTACAGCCCACGATTTCGGGCCAATTTCCCTCTTTAAAAACTCATGTACTCCTTCTCTTGTTCTTCAACTTTTGATTGATTCGTGAAGGAATTAAGCGAATTTCGAGGAAAATCTTAAGTTCATCGTGATTCCCCCGCGTTTAGACTCGATTCCGAAGGGATTGGAGCGGGATTGATCGCAAATTCCTCCTTGATTTCATCGAATTTTCCCCTTGAATTCCGAAAGTCCGTGAGAAAGGATCCGAGCAAATTCACTCCAATTCGCGCAAATTGGAGCTTAATTCTCGTGGCAATCGGGTTAGTAGTGAGATTTGATCGATTATCAAGAGGTAATTTGAGTTTTTATTAGATTTAGAAGTTTAATTTTGCAAATTAGTTCATAGTGTTCTTCATTTTCCCCAAATTTCGATCTGAAAAGTCGCTGATTTTGAAAATAGGATATCTCTCTGATTATAATTCCAAATAACTTGATTTTGGTTTCATTAGATTCCTCTTTTCATCAGCTTTCCGTGGATAGAAAATTCATCAAATTCTGAGTTCATTTGCCCCTTCAATTTAACATTTGACCACGGACTGTTCATCTTTCATCAGAAGTCAAACGTTGACTTTAGGGGTCAATTACTTTTAATTGGCAAATCAGAATTTGATAATTTCGGTCTTGTTGGATTCCTTTAGTTCTTAGCTTTCTATTGACATATAAATTGCAAGATTTGGATTTCATTTGGTCATTCAATTTGAAGATTTCCTCTGAGGTGTTCATTTCAGGGATTTTCTGATCATTGATTTTCAATAATTCATAATAAATCCATTTCTTATCCAAAAATTACAAAACTTATATCAATAAATTCCATTTTCTCTCTAGTTTCCAAATATATAATTTTCGTAATCTTCTGACTCTGTTTGATTCTCTGATTTTGCAGAACATCTATTGCTGGTCAAAGTCAACGCTTTGACTTTTGACTTTTCTCTGTCAAATCCGAGATTTCAAATCTTAAAACTTCTTATTTACCTTATTTATATCATTTCCCTATCTTAAATCTTATTTTCTCTTATTTAAAACTCATTTTAAACCTAAGTTTGACCAAGTCAACTCTGCGATTAAAGTCAACCCTGCTCTCTGTGGATCGACCCGATACTTACCCAGTACTTGATTATTCTATCTTGTCTTTGTGAGTTCGGTTTTATAAATTTTGTTTGACCATCGTATTTGTGTTTTAACGACGCACAAAAACGACACGTCAAAGAGCTCCAAGAATTACGGAATGAGTCGTATCAAAATGTCGAGATTTATAAGGCCAAAAATAAAGCCTTTTATGACAAGCATATTAGTACGAAAACTTTTCATGTTCATGATAAGGTATGGCTTTATCATTATCGTCTTAAACTCTTTCCAGGGAGGTTGCGCTCTAGGTGAGATGGTCCATATGAGGTCCTTGAAGTTTTTAACAATGGATCAGTCTTGATTTTAGATCCCAAGACCAAAAATTTGTTCAAGGTAAATGGACATAGGTTGAAACCATATATTGGTGATGAAGGATGATAACAAGCAAAAGTTTACTCTAAATCATACATTTTATTTGCATTTTGATCATTGAATGTTTTAAATTAACAATTATTTTGCATGTTATCATGATATGATGCCTAGAATAATCACTTTTCATTGCACTTTAGTAGTTAAAAACAATTAGGGTTATTATGAGAAATTTCAAGAATATTTACTTTAAGAAATGACTAGCTTAATAGCCATTATTAGACATGATTATTCATTACTTTTATAGCAGCTATTATAAAGGAAATAATCTTTTTCTTTTTTAGCAATTATTACCTTCATTACGGTCCTTCAATTTCAATTCATTCTATTAATGCCTATAATGGATTTTCGGAGCAATGTACACATGATTTGCACGTGATTGGTGTGAACCAATCAAATGAATGAACGGTAGGCTGTGTACACGGCGATGTGTACACAGCTAGGCGTTAGCTCATCTGTAGGGTATAAGCACCAAGGCATGCAAGTCATCCTCCACCAATCAGATGGAGTCAGACAAGATGTTGACCGATTGAAGCACTGATGCGCTTGTGGAGCGAGGCGCACCAATAGACTTAACAAACTCACAAAAGGGGGGAAAAGATGTCGCGATTTTGAAAAGCTTTAAGAGGAAGCGGAGGATAGGCGAAATGGCTGTTCTGGATTTCTCGCCCGATGACGCTCAACCTAGAGGACACAACGAGAAAGACTTTCCACCTTGAAGCAGAGATGATCGAAAGCATTCAAGTTCTGTTGATTTCTTTGATCAAGATCTGCAAATAGATTTGCAGTTTACCTTTAGTTCCGAATTTTTGTTTCAGTTTCTTTCACCGTTCTTTCCATTTTTTTATTTTCTTCCGATCTGAAATCTTCAGTATAGACATTAGACGTTTCATTTTAATTTATTTGTTTCTGTTGTTTCTTTTTTTCATTCTTTTCTTTTCCAAATTGAATAATTCAGTGTAGGTACTCGTAATTCATTTTTTTAATTCTGTATATTCATGTTGTTCTTTCGCATTTCTTCTGAAGTGAATCATTTCGTGTAATTACTTGTCTGAGATTTTAATCCATAATTTCTGTGGTCTTTTATTAGTGTAATCAGCGAGTTTAATTGAACTTTTAAGTTTGAATCGCTTATGACAATTAACTGATTTCAGGAGAGTTAATTTTTCTCATTCAGCAAAGTTAAAAGAAAAGGTAATAAATGAAATTACGTCTCTTTTAATCTTAGTCTTGTTTCTTTTTTCTCTCTTTTCAGCTGAGAATTTAAAAACTACAGAGTGATTTAATTAGTAAGATTTTCCTTTAGTTTCTCTGGAGGTAGATTCAATAATCAACTATTCTGCATATTACTATGAAAACAACAACCTCAGATTGCATGTAACATTCTTAAGATTTATGTGAAGAGGAGAAATTAAGGATTAAATCATATTAAGGCAATGACAAAAACTTCTAAAAAAACTATAAAAGATAAGAAAATTCATTTAAGAATAAAGCTACATTGAAATAAGGATTCTGTGGAAAACCAAATTCAATAAATCCGTTAGAAGTTATCTACAAAAGTTTAAACATGAGATTAACATGCATGATATAGTTTGATAAATAAATAAAAAGATGTCAGAAAAGATCTTTTAACATAAAATAGAAAAAGAGAAGTCCGACTAATTGTTTTTTGAATTGTTTTTTGAGCTTTATATTTTGAAATTACAATTAACTGCAAATAACTGTCTTGGTGTTTAGAGTACTAGATCTAGGAAAAATTCTGATTGGAATTAGAAGAAAAGAAAAGAAATTGGTGCATCCTCCCTTGGATTCGACCCCTTTCTAAGCCACATATTTTTGGATATTCGCAATTGTTAAGGGAAATTCTTTTATATACATTTTATTGATTAAGTCTGAAAGAAAGCACTACTACGGATTACATCCTCTATTTTTTGGACTTATCAAAGGACCACCACCTTCCCATAATGAAGAACTGCAACTTCTTGAGATATCAGCCACTAGTTAGTCTCTAGAGTGAGTTGAGTCTAGCTAAAGACGGAAAACTTAGCGCTTGTTGGGAGGCAACCCAACCTTATTTTTGTTTTCGCATTTACTTTCTACTTTTGTTTTTGCTTTTGTATTTATTTTTACTTTTATATTTTCTATTTGCTTTGATGTTTGCTGTTGTTTTTCTATAAGCTCATTAGGTGCTAAGGAGGAGAGAACATCAAAGAAGGAAATTCAGCCCCAAAACAACTCCACAAATGAAGAGAAGAATGGATGCAAATTCCCACTAATATTTTCTTTTAGCTCCTTTGTCTCTTTTCCTTTTTACTAGTTTTGCATCCCATGCATAATGATTTCCATCTCTTTTCCATGAGCATGCTGATTTTTATTGAGTAAAATAAAAGGAATGAGTATGGGGGGGAGTTTTCCAGAAAACTTAAAATTTTAAAATTTTTTTTGCATTCCTTAATTTAGTATTGTATGCATGATCTGATTTTAAACCATGTGAGCAAAAACATGATCTTTCCAAAACCACATGAAAATATGAAAGCATAGAATAAATTAATACCTTCACTTGTTTATAAAGTCATGGGAAGAGCAACCTTATGCTCTACTAAATCTGGGCACCATATTAATTGCCTTTTCTTTTACTCATGGCACTCAAAGAGTCTATTAATAACATAAAATTTATAAATTTAATTATGCGATTATTAATGTAAATATAGACATAAAATATACAATTCTTATGCATGTTATTATACTTTGAGTGCAAATCTATCATTTCATAGATATTTATGTTATAATCTCAAAATGCATCATTTTAGGGATAATTATGCATTATTAAAAAATTTAGAGTAAATTATTCCCATCTAGATTTTAGACTATAGTTAGGTTTTAATCTTATCTTATCTTATATTACATAACAGAATAGGTTTTTCCCTGTGGCGAAGCTCTTATATTACCTAACAGAAAATAGGTTTTTTCTTTCGTTTTTATCCCTCTGTATACATACATGATTTTGAATGATAGCTTATATATACATTATTATACGAATTTCAATTATGGTTAGATTAGTATATACCGATAGCTTTCTCTCTTCTTTTCTCTCTCCCTCACTCTTTCTTTTTCTCTCTCCCCGACTTTCTCTCTCCTCGCAACTCCCTGAAGAAGAAGGTCCTCACAACCTCATGAAGAAGAAGGTCCTCACAACCTCCTCAAGAAGAAGGTAGGTTTCTCTCTCTCTCTCTCTCTCTCTCTCTCTCTCTCTCTCTCTCTCTCCGATTTTCGGTTTCCGATTTTGTGATTGGTACTCGCAAAAATTTGTGATTTCGGTTTCCGATTTCGTGCGAGGTTTCCGATTTCGGTTTCCGATTTCATTTTTCGTTTTTCGTAAAATGATTCACAAGGCTATTTTTCTGATTTTTTTGTTCATTTTTGTCGAAATCTACTTCATCCGATTTCATGGGTTAGGTTTTCGATTTTCGTTTCAATCTCTCTCTCTCTTTCGGATTTCATTTTTCATTTTTTTGATTCCTTTTCCGGAGTTTTCGTTTTTCTTTTTTTGTTTTTTGTTTTTCATTTTTAGAAATCGTAAAATGATTTCGTTTTTCGTTTTTCCTATTTTCCTGTTTTTCTGGTTTTTGTTTTCTTGATTTTCGTTTTCTGATTGATTTTTGTTGTTCATTTTTCTCGAAATCTCTTTCCAATTTCATGGTGTGAGTTGACTCACACGGCGGAGATGATGGATGGAGATGGTAGACTGGCAGCAGAGATACGGTCGAGCCAGAAACACCGGCGCTGTTGTTTAATCATTTTTTTCTTCAATCATTTTTTTTCTGTCCGTGACCTCTTCTCGGCTTCCAGAGGATGAGGAATCTTCAGGATCAGCTCTTCGGCTTCGCTATTGATTTTGGGTAGAATTTTTATAAGGTAGAATTGGATTTTAGGAGTAGTTGGAGAAGAATCCGAGGACGATGAATCGAGACACGCTGGAGTACATCAAGAATGCCGGCCAGGAAATAAAAATAGAGAAATGAAAATCCGCGGGTACAAAACACAAGAATCGAAGAACAGGAAAATCTTGAGAGGATCATCGCTCACTAGCGGTAACTCTCGGCGGAAGCAATCTGCGCTCCGATCCTCTCTCTTCGGCCTTTGCCCCTCGCTCTCTTTCTCTTTCTCTCTATCTTCCTCTCAGTCTTAAAACGGTTCCGGGAGAAGAAAAAAATTAATCCCGATAAAGAGGGAGGGAGGGAGGGCGGGAGAGAGAGAGAGGTAGGGAGGGAGGGAGAGAGGGAGGGCGGGAGAGAGAGAGAGAGAGAGGGAGGGCGAGAGAGGGGGGAGGGCGAGCGGGAGAGAGAGCGGGCGGGAGAGAGAGAGAGAGAGTTAGGGAGGGAGAGAGGGAGGGAGGGGAGGGAGGGAGGGAGAAATATCATATAACTATGTTTCTTGCTCTTCTTTTTGCCTTTACTAACGGAATATCAATCTCCCGATCTGTTTCGGCTTCGCTATTGATTTTGGGTAGAATTTTTATAAGGTGGAATTGGATTTTAGGAGTAGTTGGAGAAGAATCCGAGGACGATGGATCGAGACACGCTGGAGTACATCAAGAATGCCGGCCAGGAAATAAAAATCGAGAAATAAAAATCCGCGGGTACAAAACACAAGAATCGAAGAACAGGAAAATCTTGAGAGGATCATCGCTCCGATCCTCTCTCTTCGGTCTTTGCCCCTCTTTCTCTTTCTCTATATCTTCCTCTCAGTCTTAAAACGGTTCCGGGAGAAGAAAAAAATTAATCCCGATAAAGAGAGAGGGAGGGAGGGAGGGCGGGAGAGAGAGAGGTAGGGAGGGAGGGAGAGAGGGAGAGAGGGAGGGCGGGAGAGAGAGAGAGAGAGGGAGGGAGGGCGAGAGAGAGAGAGAGAGGTAGGGCGGGAGAGGGGGGAGGGCGAGTGGGGGAGAGAGAGAAGTAGGGAGAGTGCATAATTTGCCTGATAAGCTGGCCCCTGGAAGCATAATTTTGCGTGTTCTTTCTGATTTGGGCCGAGTTAGTCGTTTTAAGTCTCAGACGAGTTTTTAACTCGATTTACTTTTTAACCTAGAAATATTCTATGTTGATTTCCATTTTTCTGTGACTGCAGAAAGATACCACCTCTCTCCCCCTCAAATTCTACATTCATTAGAATGATGCTTCCGGTTTTTTATGTCATATTTCTTTGTTTTGGTCGCCGACCCTCGCAACGGTAGGTTTTCCCTTGGAGGGAATCTCCTCCCAACGGTAGGTTTTCGATTTTCATTTTGATTTTCGTTTCGATTTTCGTTTTCTTTCTGATTTCTGATTTTCTCTCTTTCTGATTTTGTTTTTCATTTTTCTGATTCCTTTTCTGGAGTTTTCATTTTCGTTTTTCTTTTTTTTTTCTGATTTCATTTCTTTTTTTTCCTATTTTCCTATTTTCGTTTTATTGATTTTTGTTTCTCGGATTGATTTTTGTTTTTCATTTTTCTCGAAATCTCCTTCATTCGATTTCATGGGTGATGAACTTATTTCATGGTATGAGTTGACTCACACGGCGGAGATGATGGATGGAGACGGTAGATTGGCAGCAGAGATACAACCGAGGCAACAACACGATGAAGAAGACAGATGATTTTTCTGAGAGTCGCGGAGAAATCATTTTTCTGTCCGTGTCGGTCCCGGCTCTTGGCGCTGTTGTTTAATCATTTTTTTCTGTCCGTGAGCTCTTCTCGGCTTCCGAAGGATGAGGAATCTTCAGGATCAGCTCTTTGGCTTCCCTATTGATTTTGAGACTCTTGCCTACAAGGAAAATTCATAGACAATTGACTCGGGAGCTTTGACCCATGTTTTATTGTTATTCCTCATTTTCTACCAATTAACTTACTTTCAATTTGATCTCATTTCTTATGATTTTTGGGGTCCTACAACAAGCACATTGCTCTATGGTTTGTATCATTGCAACCAGGGTAGATCTTTTCGACTTCTACTTTCCCTCTCTATCCCAGTAACTCTGTTTCGATTTTTAGTACCTAGCTGAAAATATAGTTCTTGCTCTTCTTTTTGGCTTCCCTTACGGAATATCAATCTCCCGATCTGTTTCAGATCGGGTAGACACTAGTATTACATAACAGAATTGGTGTCCGGCGAAGCTCTTTTTTCTTCTGTCTTTACCCTTCTGAATTTGAATGATAGCTTATATACACTAGCTTATATGCATTTGAATGATAGTGATATGATAGGTTACATTGGTAATAGAGATAGTTTACATTAGTAACCGACTCCCCCCGACTCTCTCTCTTTCTCTCTCCCCGACTCTCTTTTTTTCTCTCTCACCCACTCTTTCTTTTTCTCTCTCCCCGACTCTCTCGGTTGCAACCTCGCAACCTCCTGAAGAAGGTAGGTTTCTTTCTCTCTCTCTCTCTCTCTCTCTCTCTCTCTCTTTTTCCTGAGAACACCAATTTTCCATTTTGTTTCCGATTTTGGTACTCCGAAAGTCGTTCCGATTTCGTTTCCGATTTTCGTTTCATCTTTCTGTTTTTCTTTTCCGATTTACCTTTTCTCCATGGAAACGGTAATGGAAACGGTAAATGTTTTTGATCGGTAAATGTTTTTTATAATGATTCCGCCTGGAGAAGCAAGATCCGCAAACGGCGAACGTTTTTGGTAATGGAAACGATAATGATTCCGCGAACGGCAAACGATAACGAAGGAAAATGGAAGCGGGATTTTCAAGAAGGTAGAGGGAAGTACGCGTGGCGAGAGTACGTGGGGGAGTGGCGAGAGTCTGAACTTTTCCGTTTTCCTTTTCCGATTCTCTTGCTCCTCGATTTTCATTTTTTAATTTTTGGTACTCGATTTTCGTTTTCTGCATGCGGCGAGGTAAATGGGTAATGGAAACGATTTCCATCGAAAATGTTTTTGATAATGTTCCCAGGATAGGAGTAATGATTCCGCCTGGAGAAGCAAGAGAGCGGGGCTACGCAAACGGTACGTGGGGGACTGGCGGGACGCCTGGATTCCCCTTTCTTTCTTTTCTTCTTCTTCCCTCTCTTTCGTCTCTCTTCTCCCTCTTTTCCTCTCCTTCCCCTCTCTCCCGCACGCGCGCGTGCGTGCGTAAGGGGATGGGGAGATTCTTTTCTTCCTCTCCTCTCTCTCACGTTCTCCCTCTCTTTCTCTCTTTCCGGAAATTCTTCTCTTCTTCCGCTCTCTTCTCTTCTCACAACGGAAATTGCTTCCGTCGCAAGAGGAGTTTTCTTCTCCCTTCTTCCGCTCCCCTCTCCTCTATCTTTTTCTTGCTCTCTCCTTCTCTTCTTTCCTCTCTCTTCTGCCAGGGAATCGCGGGGGAGTGGTGATGGGGCTTACGTTGGTAGTATCGCTTCAAAAATAAAGGTGATTTGGCAGAGAGAATGGTCGGCCCTGCTCAGTCTTCCTGAATAATTTTCTAGGGGGAGGGAGGGAGGGACGGAGAGAGAGAGCGCGGGAGGGAGGGAGAGAGGGCGGGAGGGAGAGAGAGGGATGAGAGGTAGGGAGGGAGAGTGGGAGAGAGAGAGGGCGGGAGAGAGAGAGGGAGGGAGAGCGGGAGGGAGGGAGAGAGAGAGAGAGAGAGAGACTGAGGGAGGGAGGGAGGGAGGGAGAGGGAGGGCGGGCGGGAGAGAGAGGGAGAGAGAGAGGGAGGGTGGGCGGGCGGGAGAGAGAGGGAGGAGAGGTAGGGAGGGAGAGACAGGGAGGAGAGGTACGGAGAGAGAGTGGGAGAGAGAGGAAGGGAGCGCAGGACACGGGAGAGAGAGAGCGAGGGAGGGAGGGTGGGAGAGAGAGAGCGAGGGAGGGAGGGATTGGTTTTCTATTTCGTTGGATTGATTATCGCTTTTCCAATTTCTGATCTCTTATTTTCTGATTTCATATCCGATTTAGGTTTTACATCAGTTTCTGTTTTCTGATTTTTTATCGTTCTCAAAATTTTTGTTTTATAAATTCTGTTTTCATTAATCTATTTCCTACATTCCAATTTTCAATTTTTGTTATTTTTTAAATCTGCCTTCCTTTCCGTTTTCATCAATTTCGTTCTAATTTCTTTTCGTTTTTATAAATCTGTAGTTTCAATTTATTTTCTAAATCGATGCGTCTGCTGAGAGACCTCAGATTCAGGCGTATTTGACCTCTCCAGGTCTTCTGCCTCCATTTGACCGCTGACCTCGGAGCTAACCTTCAAACTTAGGTGAGTTTACCCCCCTCATTTCTCTTCCGAATTATTGAGGTATCGGAGAAAACAAACACGGAGAGAGGAGAATGAAAGAATAGGAAATTTTCTCTATTCCACGGCCAGCTTCTTCTCCAAGTTCTACGGCGCGCGCGTATTTGAACTCTTCGCGTCTACTGCCTCCATTTCACCGCTGACCTCGGAGCTAACCTGCAAATTTAGGTTAGCATGTTTTTTTGTTATTAATTTTCATTTTATTTGTTATTAATTTTCATGTTTTTTTTTGTTATTATTAATTAATGCTTGCTGACCTCGCAAAGGAACGGTGAATTTTGTTTTTAAGATATACATTCCCAAGATTTGTGTTAGTTCTTTTGTTATTAATTGTTGCTCGGTGACCTCGCAAAGAAACGGTGAATTTTGTTACTAAGATAACAAATTCTCAAGTTTTTTTTAGTTTATTCTACTTTATTGACTGCATGTAATCATCGAGTATTCTACTTTATTGACCTAAACCATCACTTATTTCTTGCGTCCTTCATTTTAGGTGCCAAATTGAAGCTAACCTGCAAATTTAGGTGAGTTTTTTTTCATTCCTCGCCTTTGATTTAGGTGCAAAATTTGAGGTTTTCATGTTTTCTTTCTTATTAGTTTTCATGTTTATTTTTTGTTATTAATTGTTCCTCGCTGACCTTGCAAAGGAACGGTGAATTTTGATATTACGATTTCTAACCCTGTTCGGCGACTTTCTTCAAATTAACCAAAAAATAGCCTTCACATGGAGTCAAATCGGGGGACATATGATGTAAAGGAACATAGAAACATGCTCGCACGTCAATGTCGTGCGAGCATGTCAGATGCACATCGTGAAGCTAACAATATCGCACGGCGAACTAGACGTGCTGCACGTGTGGAAGGCCAACCACTTGAGGAACGATTAGTTGTATTACAGTGGGACAAAGAACGAGTGGCACAGAGGCGTGCAGGCAGTACAATGAATCAACGGATCGTGGAGTTGCGCACGGATCTAGATTCACCTGATGCCCGATGGGCAACAAGTGAAGAGCATAGAGCAACATTTACAAATTTACCTAAAGGACGTCGCCCGTTTGACGGCAAAGATGAAAGACTTCGACACCAAATGGGACGAATGGCCATACGTTGTGCCCATTGCGACGCTCTACATTGGATTGAAGAACGCAACACATCATCACCCTGCACACGCCCAAATTTCACAGCCTGCTGCTCCTGTGGCAAAGTGAGTCTTCCACCTTTGGCGCAGCCACCGTCTCCACTACGGGATCTACTAGAAGGGCAAACACGGGATCTATTTTCCGCGGCCGATTTGTTATGCGGACAACACCCGGTTCAGGTGCGAGATCACGCTGATCGCAGGATACAAGAAAATCTCGCTATCGTACGAGTTCAGAAGGGCAGTCGTCACTTCCCTGAGAAGTGTTCTGTACACATCTCCTCTCTCATGGAGAGCCTCCAGCATCGTCATCTCCCCTCCGTAATGGTGGCCAGCTCTCTTCCCAAACGCCTTCTCCACCTTCATCCCGGGCAACACCTTCTTCCAGTAGCAACGATAAATTGGCGCCGCCCACTTCCTAATGATAACTGAGAGATCATGAGATTTTTTCCATATTTTTTTAAATAAAAAATATGACTTTTCGGGGAGAGCAGGCCAATGAAGATTTAGGTGCTTGCTATTTTGCTACACGTTTCTGTGCCGTTGATCTGCTGAACAAAGCAAAAATCTTTTCATCTCTCGATCTGTTTCAGATCAGGTAGACACCAATTGTGTGCATTCATTTCACTTATTATCCCAACAAATTTTGATGGTATTCATCTTTCTGCTCCTGAGAAAAAGCATATTTTTATTAAATACGTATTTTTTGCAGATACGTTCAAAGGGTCTTTCTACTCTAATCCGATTTTTGATATTCCCACAACTGATTTGTCTCTCATTCATAAGTACGGGGGAATTCATTTTCATTAAATCGATATACTATTTTTAATTGAATTTTTATATTTTGCTTCTGGGTTCTATTTTCTGATATCAATTTCTGATTTAGGTGAGATTTCTAAATCTCCGCGTCTGCTGAGAGACCTCGGATTCAAGTGTATTTGACCTCTCTACGTCTGCTGCGTCCATTTGACCGCTGACCTCGGAGCTAACTTGTAAATTTAGGTGATTTTAATCTCCCGATCTGTTTCAGATCGCGTACCCACTAGATTTTGATTGATTCTGATCGATTTTGCTTACCCTCAAAGTTGAAACTTTGAAAATCGAGATTAATTAGTAATAGAAGGGGATAATTTGGAATAAGAGAGGAAATTTTAGTGGGTTTTCTGGTTTTAACTCACCGAACTTCTCGCTTGCGCTTGATACCCATTTCATCTTCCACCCTTGATGAAAACATCATGAAAAAAACTCAAATTTATGGCAGAAATTTGGCGCTACCCAAGACTTTGGAAGAAAGCAAGAGGCCGAGAAGGAGGAATTCTCATGATTCTGAAATTTTCTTGAAGAGGGTCAGGAGAATTGACAATTAGCGACTTTGTTTATTATGATCTTCTCAATTTTTTCATTTACCGATGTTATTTGTCTACTTACCGGCAGGAGAAGGACAAGAACTCATATTTTTCGGTGAAAATCAGAGAAGGTTTTGGGCCGCACGGTTTGGGAATTCTGTCCGTTGCCGATGTACGTCAAAAATTGTGCTCTCTGTCCCTCCTGCTATCCTTTTCTCCATCTCTCTCTCTCTCACTCATTTGCTTCTTATTTTCAATGATCTCTCTCTCCCTTATTTGCTTCTTGATTTCTATGATCTCTCTCTCTGTGTCTTTAGCTTCGTCATTTCTCACTCACTGTGATCTATCTCTTTCTTTGTCTTTAGCTTCTTCATCTCTCATTTTTGTGATGTCTCTCTCTCTTCTCTCTCTCTCTGTCTGTCTTTAGCTTCCTCATTTCTCTCTCACTGTGATCTCTTTCTCTGTTTTGTCTATTTAGTGCTCAATTTTTTTTATCCCCCATTTCCGTGATCTCTCTCTCTCGCTCTACCTCTCTCTCAATACATCTTCTGATTCTTATATTATGTTTCATCCTTAATTTCAGGTTCCTGAATTTCCCTCGCTTCGACGAGACGTTCTCCAACTTTCCCCGAAGTAATCTCTCTTATTCCCAAATTTTTTACCTTTCAATCTTTCTCAAAAAAAAAAAATCTGAAAGATATTGTTGTGTAATGTGAAAAGTCCCAATAGGGCGGTGGTTTAACCTAAGAGGGGGGTGAATTAGGTTAACTGTTAATTTTAACTTTTATTCTCTACTTTCTTCTTTTACTAAGATTCGTTGTTTAATCACTCACTTCTTGTCCTCTCGATGCACCCGATATTATTATACTGGTTGGGGGACCTAATGTCCCTTAATAAAGTCCCGAGTACTATAGACTCGGATCCTCCTCCTCACCAAATGAAACCTAATCCTCTCACCCCTTAAATGGGTGAAGGACAATGTTCAAATACAAGGTTTTAGATTTGCCCCCTACAGCAAACCTAACACTCACCTTTACCTGTCCCCTACGCACTACCCACTAAGCCTCGACCTCCTCGGCTGCTGGACGCCCTAACTCCCTCAGGCCGATCTCCACGCGATCGCTCGTCCCTTCACGCCCTATCGTGCCTCTTCCGCTCGTGCCGCCGACCACCGGTAAATTCAGACCTCGTCTTCCGGCTTCACTTGATCTTCCCGCTCCCCGAGTTTAGACTCCTTCTTGTCTCAACAAACGAAACACTTCTGTCCTCAACGTGTATGAATGTGAAAGTATGTAAATCTGACTACTGCTACTTAAATCTGTGATTCTAATAGTTCTTTTATGTCAAGCGTTGACCTTTTGCTGAGGTTTACTATTTTTTATTTGAGTTGACTTTTCTGACTGAGTTGACTTTGGTTGACCTTTGACCTAGAGTCTACCTTTCTTATTTCTATTGACTCAGGATAAACTTCTAATCTAAAATTGACTTTTTGCTAAACTTGACTTTTTCTGATAGAGTTGACTTTTATGACCAAGTTGACTTTGGTTGACCTTTGACCTAGAGTCGACCTTTCTTATATCTATTGACTCAGGATAAACTTCTAATCTAAAATTGACTTTCTGCTAAACTTGAGTTTTTCTGACAGAGTTGACTTTTTTGACCGAGTTGACTTTTTTGACAAAGTTGACTTTTCTGACTCAGTTGACTTTGATTGATCTTTGACCTACCTAACTCAGAATTCTGGATATCAAAGGATTAGAAATTATAACAGCAGAAAATAAATCTGATACAAGCTGAACAAGCAATTTAAGCTATGCAACACAATGATTTAAAACTAATGTAATACGATTTACCAAAATACCTTGTGTCTGTCGCTATGAATCTCAACCTGCTGTAAGTTAATATGCTAGAAATTCTAATGGCAGAAAATAACTGAAATCAATTAAACCAACTAAATTTATTTATAAACAAACTGACTGATGATTTAATAAGTTATGTAATTGATGAACTAAATTAACACAATATAACCAGTAATATCTCTCCTGTTCGTCACTATGGATTTCAGCCTGCAGAGTGTTGAACAGAGAAGAACAATATACGATATATATATGTAAATATATATATGTCTAATTGGATTGAGATTTAAACAAGACTTACTTGATATGCCTCGTGACCCTAACTGTCAGTGTTAATCCCAGGGAGATAAGATATGATAATATAAAACCTATGTGATTTATGAGAAAATTAATTTCATATAACAGTATAGTACCTCTTGTCTGCCTCTAATAGCTTCAACCTGTTGATTGTTAAACTTAACAGAATATTTAACAATAGTGAATCACTATATGTCGACAGTCAAACTAATTTAATTGAAGAACTAAGTTAAACAGTAACTTAAACACTATGTGGATAATAATAAAGATTCAATTGAATAAACCACGCAGTACCTGTCTATCACTATTAATGTCAACCTGCTGAAAATTAAGATAGCAGAGTTTATAACAATAGAGAATGACTGTATGCACGTAATCAAACTAATTTAATTGAACGACGATAGAGATGGGTTAATTAAAGTTATACCAATAACTAATAACAGGGATATTCGATATTGAAAACAGAGAGAAGAGAAAAACTTGACTTCGCAATCCCGACTGATAGCTAATCTAACCACAACAACGATTTAATAGAAGGAAAGTTTTATTACTGAGATTCTGCAAGAAATTGAAATCTAGACTCACACCAAACCTCCTCCTGATGAAATTTCCTCAAACGGAAAATTTACCTAAAATAAATTTTTCAGTAGACCTAATGACGGATTTGGAAGATGCAGTGAGAAGGACCAAAACAAAATAAGAATCGACAAAAGAAACAGATCTAGATGGACTTCTATTCGCTAAATCAGATAAATCAGATCGTTGACAGCGTGTTGGCAAAAACGGGATCAAACCATCGATGGTGCGTATTCCTCACGGATCGTCGAAGATGAAGAAGATGAGAACTCGTATGCTAGATGAAGATCTCTCTTCGCACCGGTCTTCTGTCTTCACCCAAATCGCAGAGGAGAAGATGATCACAGTTCGCTAGATCGTCAGGGTTGGCGTCGAACTCTTCTATTTCTCGATACCCTAATTTTTCAAAACCTAACCCCTTTTATATTATATTGGGTTAGAGAAGATAAGAAAGGATAGAAATGACGATAAAGCCATTAATGGACTTATGAATATAAGTGAATAATATTAGTAAATATAAAGTGGACTTATGAATATATGATGGGATTCTTGCTGCATTTCTGAAACCAAAAACACCATCACAATGAGTAACATATTAATCTTAATATTGGGAATATTAAGATATTAATCTAAGAGTAAAATAAGAGCAGGTCAATTAATAACTTATGAAATAAAGTTAATACTGCAATTATCTCTCTATCAATTCAAGAAACGGTTTATATCAAAACAAGTGCGCTAACATAATGTTCGTTCTTATTCCAGACTGGCCAACCTCCCCAAGAAATTCAAAAAAGAGCTCGAAGATCCAGTGAGCAGGTAATCTTAATTTTTTTAATTGTTTTTCTTGATCCTTGATGTTCCTTATGTTAATGTGGCAAATGATAGGTACAACTTTGGGTGGAGCCATGGAAGAGAGAGACTAGAGTCTAGAAAACTTGGTCCGAGTCTCACGCTAGATCTAATTGTGTGCATTCATTTCACTTATTATCCCAACAAATTTTGACGGTATTTATCTTTCTGCTCCTAAGAAAAAGCATATTTTTATTAAATACGTATTTTTTGCAGATACTTTCAAAGGGTCTTTCTACGCTAATCCGATTTTTGATATTCCCACAACTGATTTGTCTCTCATTCATAGGTACGGGGGAATTCATTTTCAATAAATCGATATACTATTTTTAATTGAATTTTTATATTTTGTTTTTGGGTTTTATTTTTTGATATCAATTTCTGATTTAGGTGAGATTTCTAAATCTCCGCGTCTGCTGAGAGACCTCAGATTCAGGCGTATTTGACCTCTCCGTGTCTGCTGCGTCCATTTGACCGCTGACCTCGGAGCTAACCTGCAAATTTAGGTGATTTTAATCTCCCGATCTATTTCAGATTGGGTAGACACTAGTCTATATACATAATAGAATAGGTGTCCAGCGAAGCTCTTTTTTCTTCCATTTTTACCCCTTTGTATACATACATTACTATGTCAATTATATTAAAAAAGATAGGTTACATTAGTAATCTCTCCCCGACTTTCTTTTTTCTCTCTCCCGAGCTCTCTTTTTTCTCTCTCCCCGACTCTCTTTTTTTCTCTCTCCCTGACTCTCTTTTTTTCTCTCTTTTTTCTCTCCGACGGCCTGCAACCTCTAGCAGTTGCTTGCTCTCTCCGATGGCCTGCAACCTTCGGCAGTTGCTTGCTCTCTCCGAACGGAATCTCCTCCCAACGGAAGCTCTCTCTCTCTCTCTCTCTCTTTCTGTGGCTGATTTCTAATTTTATTTCCGTTTTTCCTATTTCTGTGGCTCAATCTCTGTATCGGATCTTTACAGAACGTTATTCTCATTCCGAATAGTGTCATTCCTTTTATTAGGGTTTTCGAGGTTTTGCGGTCTTCGCCCGGAGTCATTTATGCCACCTGGTTCCCTGATGGCATCTCTGGGGTCCCCTGTATAGCTGGAGAAACTGGGAAGGAAAATTGTGCATGCTCTATCCATCAGAGTTGACCGATGATGGGGTAAGCCTTATTTTGGACTTTCAATTATATAAAAATGAGATCTTAAAGGTGATTTCGGCATGGGATTTGAAAAAAGATTTTGTATTGCTATTTTTGGCCCTATGATTTTGTTCGAGGCTGTTTTAGCTTTGAAATACTATTAGGTATCATAAAAATCAGATTTTTATGGGTATTTTGGCCGATGAAAGATTCATTTTATTGGTATTTTGTTTCCTCTTGATTTCGTTAGAAATGAATCGTTAGTTTTCTTTGTAGCGACGAAGATTTCACTACATCAGTATTCTCTCCCGCTATCCTGATATTTCATGGCCATGTTTAGCTCGATAAATATTTCATTGAAATACGATGCACATTGATATCTGATTTATATCTTTCTATTCTTACGTGTGATTGATTTGATTAGGAACCAGGAGAAGATATTTGGGACAAAAATTTTTCATGCTCTGCCCAGCGGAAGCGACTGATGATTGGCCATGCTCTTCAATTTCACCAGATGAACGGTATCTAATCTCAGAAAAATTAGATGAGGTTGCTCTTTCGGCTCAATGATGACTTAAGCTTTTTACATTCGGCGTATGCTTTGTATCGTTAAATGCTATCATGGGATGGTAGTTGACTACCTTGCCATCATGGTTATTTTTGTTCTTCGTTGAAACTCCCCTGCGTTTTTCCATGGAATCTAACTTTATGGCACGGGTCCACAGGCTGCATGGCTCTGATGCGGAGAGAAAAATTTAAGACGATCATCCGCTTTCTATTTGCAGAAAAAGACCCTGAGAATTTTATATATCGAAGGAGCCCCTGGATTCGCCAAATTTGCTTCATCAATCTTAACTTCTTATCTTATCTTATCTATATCTATTCTCATTCCGAATAGTGTCATTCCTTTTATTAGGGTTTTCGAGGTTTTGCGATTTCTATTCCAAGGTTTTGCGGTCTTTGCCTGGAGTTATTTTTATGTCGGCCATATTGCTTTTTTTTCTTTTTGAAAGTGCATTCACTGGAATTAGCTTTTTAAGGTGTCTTTTATGCAAAATAGTTCATGGTTTACTCTTGCTTAGTTTGTAGCGAATGAATGCTTCGATTTTTAGGATGGAAAGGGGGCTCAACTTGAACACGTGTTAATCCAAGGAAGTAAAGTAAGGTAATTCAATGAAAGTTGTATTGTTGGTTCAGACATATATTCTTTCTAATTTATCACAATTCATGAATATGAATTGTTTTCACTCAGATTAAAACTGAGACTTCCCCACATGGAATTATATTTTCTGTAATTTGTTGTGTTGGTGGAGACTGTTATGCATCTTCCCACTGTTCTGCATCTTCATCACTCTCCATCGTTAGAGAATCCATTTCCATCACATCTCCTGATCTGTTTCAGATTGGGTAGACACTAGTATTACATAACAGAATTGGTGTCCCGCGAAGCTCTTTTTTCTTCCGACTTTACCCCTCTGTATACATAGATAGCTTATATATACATTATTAGTAATAGTTATTTCAAGGATGATATGATGGTTACATTAGTAACCGTCTCTCATCTTTCTCTCCCCGACTCTCTTTTTTTCTCTCTCCCCTACTCTTTCTTTTTCTCTCTCCCCGACTCTCTCGGTAGCAACCTCCGGCAATAAAAAACCTTCGGAGAATGGAAGAACTGAAGGTAGGTTTTTCATTTTCGTTTTCCGATTCTCTTTCATTTTTGTTTCTGATTTCTGCATGCGGCGTGGTAAATGGGGAGTTTGTGGCGAGGATGATATCCGGAAAGGAGAAGATGGCGGCGATGGAGACAAGAGATGATCTTCTTTGCGTTTTCTTTGGAGTGATCTTCTTCTTCTTTGCGGTAATGTTTTCCATGCTTTTTTGATAGATAATCTCCCCCCGACTCTCTCGGTCGCAACCTCCGGCAGTTGGTTCGGATAAATGAGATAGAAGTAGGCATCAGGGATCGAGTCAGATCATCAGGATCAAATGATGATCGGAGTCGCGACGATCGCAGCAATTTGATGATCATGTCAAAATGTGTCCATCAAGATCATTGTTTCAATCAATATAGGCTAATTTTTGATCGATCAACGGATCGAGGTGATCAAGCCTGAAAGAGTGACAGCGGCGGCTGAAGCAGTGCCGAGCGGCTGAGGTGAAGAAATTGGCCGTAGACTATGGATATTTCATTAGCTTCACGCATCCGTAAATAAACAGGGAAATTTGTGTTATTATTTATTTATTAATCTATCTGCCATTATTGACTGTTAATCTCTGTATCGATGCTTTTTCCAGAAAGATTCATTGATGGACTTGATCTTCTACAGACCAAATTCAAATGCTCAATTCATCGGAGATGAGACCCGCCCTGCCGCTCAAGTCAAACCCTATGTTTACCCTGAAATTCGGTTCATTAGCCATTTTAAAATAAAAAAATACTGAAACAGGTTTTTATGGAGAGGATCTCCTCCATGGCTGACGTGGCATCCTCCAGCGAAGAAGCTGTCGCCACGTTTGAGGGCATCAAGATTCTCACTCCGAGGCCTGGAGATCCCCCTAAACTAAGACCCTTTTCTCTCTCTCTCTCTCTCTCTCTCTTTCAAGCTTTGACAATTGAGTTTCTCTCTCCTTAGGGGGCGCTACAGCATCGATCTCCACCTCTCATTCTTACGGCTCCAAGGGCAGGCCAACGACTTCAAGATACAATACATCAGCATCGTCCGCATCTTTGTCCTTCCAAAGGCATGAAAAATCAAACCTTTTGTCTTTTCCCATCGATTTCCATTCAAGTTCTCCACTCAAGTTCTCTATTTTTCTATCAGTCAAATCAACCTCATGCGTGGTGTTCTTCAAGGGTAGCGAGCTAAAAAAGATTAGGGATCTCCTCTCCGAAGTGCAGATGGAGAGATCCAGAGCTCTGGAGGAGCCACGGGAGATGAAATCCAAGCTCGAGGAAGCCATCACGAAACAGAAAATCGCCCCAGAAAACTCGGACGCAGATGAAAAATGCAACTCTGAGTCACACAGACGACGCCATGAAGATCAATGCTGAGAAGGTCGAGATTCTTTCCTCCGAGCTTGGGCATTTAAAACTTGAGCTCTGAGAAGCTAAAAGGGAAATAGAATCTCGCGTTCTGGAGTCTGTTGAGTGTGAGAGATCTTCTTCGAAGTAGGTAGAGGAGTCCAAAAACCGGATTACAATTTCGGAAGGGAAAGTGGGGGTGATGGAGTTGGAGATTGAGAGGAAGAGAGAGGAGAGAGAAGAGGCAGAGATCCAGATATGATTCCTGAGAGAGAAAGTGGGGGAGATGGAGGCGGAGATTAAGAGAGAGAAAGAAGAAACAGAAGAGGTGGAGACCCAGGTCAATTTCTCGAGAGAGAAGGTGGGAGAGATGGAGGCTGAGGTGAGGAGAGAGGAAGAAGAGAGAGAAGAGTCTGAGACCCAGGTCAGTCTCTTGAGAGAGAAACTGAGGTCCGAGATTACGCGAGAGAAAGAAGAGAGAGAAGAGTTGGAGAAGGAACTGTGAGAGAAGGAAACTTGGAGCGGAGAGTCGAGACTTTCACTTCCTCCCTCCCGCCCTCCCTCCCTCGAGAGAGAGCGAGGGAGGGAGGGAGGGAGGGCAGGAGAGAGAGAGAGGGAGGGAGAGCGAGAGAGAGAGAGAGAGAGAGGGATGGGGGAGAGAGAGAGAGGTAGGGCGGGAGAGAGAGAGGGAGGGAGGGAGGGAGAGCGGGAGGGAGAGAGGGCTGGGGGAGAGAGAGAAACACGGGCGGGAGAGAGAGAGCGAGAGATGGCGGGAGAGAGAGAGAGAGAGGGAGGGCGAGCGGGAGAAAGAGCGAGAGATGGCGGGAGAGAGAGAGAGAGGGGGAGGTCGAGCGGGAGAGAGAGGGAGGGCGAGCGGGAGAGAGAGAGAGGGCGGGGAGAGAGAGAGAGGGAGGGAGGGCAGGAGAAAGAGGGAGGGAGGGCGGGAGAAAGAGGGAGGGAGGGCAAGAGAGAGAGAGGGAGGGAGGGCGAGAGAAAGAGCGAGGGAGGCAGGGCTGGAGAGAGCGAGGGAGGGAGGGAGGTGGGGAGGGGAGAGAGAGAGGGAGGGGAGGGAGAGGGAGAGAGGGAGGGACGGGACGGGAGAGAGAGAGAGGGGGGAGGGGGAGAGAGAGAGGGGGAGGGAGGGAGGGCTGGAGAGAGAGCGAGGGGAGGGAGGGAGTGAGAGGGAGAGAGGGAGGGCGGGAGAGAGAGAGAGAGGGAGGGAGGGCGAGAGAGAGAGAGAGGGCGGGAGAGGGGGGAGGGCGAGCGGGAGAGAGAGAGCGGGCGGGAGAGAGAGAGCGGGCGGGAGAGAGAGTGGGAGGGCGGGAGAGAGAGGGAGGGCGGGAGAGAGAGAGTGGGAGGGAGGGAGGGGAGGGAGGGAGGGAGGGAGAAATATCATATAGCTATGTTTCCTGCTCTTCTTTTTGCCTTTACTTACGGAATATCAATCTCCCGATCTGTTTCAGATCGGGTAGACACTAGTGTTAAATAATAAGATAAAATACCTTTTGTACACTCATTTATTTTTTTAAGTTTTATTTTCTAAGAGGAATGAGTGTAATTTGAAATAAAAATTTATTATATTGTTATTTATTAAATTTAAGTTTTTATAATGATATAGTATTTAATTTCTAATCCAACAAAAGAAATTTAGATTAATTTGGAGTCATATTTTGAAATTTATAATTTTCTAATTTTTAGGGATTTTTCTAGAATTTTTTCAAATTTTTGTAATTTTTTATGAATTTATTTGGAATTATTTTGAATTAAAAAGAATAAAAAATGAATGAAAATTACACTGACGTGGCAGCTAATGCGGCGAAGCAGTTTATGTGATGCCACATGGTGGCATGTGTGCGCCCCACGCGGCACACTTGCATGTGTGTGTATATGCGCATCATTAGTGGGTTAAGCATCCATAATTAGATTGTTTTTACTTTTAATTTTACTTTTATATTTGTCGTTTGCTTTGATGTTTGCTTTTGTGTTTCTATAAGCTCATTAGGTTCTAAGGAGGAGAGAACATCAAAGAAGGAAATTCAGCCCCAAAACAACTCCACAAATGAAGAGAAGAATTCAACCAATGCAAATTCCCGCTAAGTTTTTCTCTTACCCCCTTTGTCTCTTTTCCTATTTCTTAAGTTTTGCATGCCATGCATCATGATTGCCATCTCTTTTCCATGAGAATGCTGATTTTTATTGAGGAAAATAAAAGGAATGAGTGTGGGGAGAAGTTTTCTAGAAAACTTAAAAATTTTTTAAATTTTTTTTGCATTCCTTCATTTAGTATTCTATGCATGATCTGATTCTTAAACCATGTGAGCAACAACTTGATCTTTCTAAAACCACATGAAATATGAAAATATAGTGTACATTAACACCTTCACTTGTTTAGAAAGCCATGGGAAGAGCAACCTTAAGTGTTATGTTGAGGAGGTTGTAGAGTCGATAAAATTATGAATCTACGTATTCCTTTGGGGAACCATAAAGTCTAATCTAAGAATCTACTCAAGCTCATAGTATGATTTTTCAAAACTTTCTATACTTCTCATCCACTCATTCATCTTTCTAAATCTTGAGTTAATGACTCCTTGCACGCACATCCTTCCACTTTCCATAGCAAGTCGTAGTTTGTATCATCCTTTTATTGGCACTACTATTATTGACATAGTGAAGCTCCCTAGTCCATAGCGATACCAAAACCTCTTTGAAGAAATAAGCTGCATGTCTACTAAGGACAACACATGGGTAGGATGAGCACCATGAAATGAGTTAATGTGTTTTCAATAAGTTGCATAAAAGCCTTATAAAGTTCAATTCTGCTTTATCTAATCTCCTTCTTTAAAAAGGCTTGCAGCGAGTAGAATTAGGATGAATAAATTAAAAAGGTAGAATTAGGATGAAAGAAAAAGAAAAAAGTAGAGTTAGGATGAAAGAAAGAAAAAAGAAAAAGAAAAAAAAGTAGAATTAGAATGGTAAGCTACCTCCCATGCGTTTTAGCCGATTCTATATTATAGCCATTATGTATGAAAAGGATGATGCTTGTTTCTACTTCTTGCGCCTTATTCATTCATGTCCATAGTGCAAGGAGGAATCGACAATTGATTTGGAATGATGAATTGTTTTTAGTTATTTATATTCTTATTAGTATGTAGAGCAAGAGGATTCTTAGGTCATTTGGTGGATTAAAGTGTTTGCCAAAGGAATGTCGTGACCCTAAGTTTTGAGTACATTACTTTCTTCTTGACATCATTTATGGTAGAACATTCATTTCAGATTCTATCAATGGCGGGACCACACAAGCCCACATGGATGCCTACGTGGTGCCTACGTGGCATGAACAGTGATATCGGATGGTCGGGATTAAATCGCGCAATCGGACGGTTTGGATTAAATCGCGCGATTGGACTGCTAATATCACATGGAGTGGAATCCGCATTATGGGCCACAATCCCACCGATTATGCGCCATCCGATGGCTGAAATTACATAGAGTGAAATCTGCGTCATGAGCCACGATCCCACCAATTTCGCGCGGTCCGACGGCTGAAATCACACGGAGTGAAATCCGCGTCGTGAGTCATGATCCACCAATTTCGCACAAACTTCTCTATAAATAGATGTTATCTCCCTGTGTAAAATTAACTTTTGAATGATTTGTGAAGAAATAAAGTGAATTTCGAGGAAGGTCTTAAGTTCTTCGTGATCCTGTGCTTCCTAGAGTTAAATTCCGCAGCCATTGATGCATGATAATCACGAATTGATTGCAAGAAACGATCCTAATATCCCCTTGAATTATGAACGTACGTCGAAGATGAAACCAAGGAATACTCTTCAATCCACGTGAATTGAAGCCAAATCATCATGTCAATCAGGTTAGTAGCAGGATTCATTCGTCATTCTTGTCATTCATGTAATTTAGATTAGAATTAGGTAGGTAATTAGATTCTAGAAGTAGTTAAATTCATATTTTTGCCCAATTATAGTGACGGATTTTATTAATTATCAAACAAGGATATCTCTTTGATTATAATTCTGAATCATTTAATTCTGTAGATTCCTTATTTCATCAGCTTTATGTGGATGGTAAATTTGTGAAATTCCGAGTTCATTTGACCCCTCAATTTGATGTTTGACTGAGCACTGTTCATTTTCAATCCGAATTTGAGCGTTGACTTTCGGGGTCAATTACATTCAAAATATAAATCTAAATTTGATCATTTTGGTCTATTTAGAATCCCCTGGTTCTTAGCTTTCTATTGATATATAAATTACAAGATTTGGATATCATTTGAGCAGTCAATTTGAAGATTTACTCTGAAGTGTTCATTTCGGGAATTTTCTAATCTTTGATTTTCAATAATTCATAGTAAATCCATTTCTTATCTAAAAATCACAAATTTTATATCAATAAATTCCATTTTCTCTCTAGTTTCCAAATATATAATTTTCGTAATATTCTGACATCTTTTGGATCTCTGATTTTATAGAACTTTGATTATTGGTCAAAGTCAATACTTTGACTTTGACTTTTGACTTTTCTTTGTCAAATCCGAGATCTTAAATCTTAAAATTTCTTATTTAGCATATTTATATCATTTCTATTCATAACATCTTATTTCTACTTCTTTAAAACCTCTTTTAAACCTAAATTTGACCTAGTCAACTCTGCAATAAAAGTCAATCTTGTTCTCTGTGGATCGACCCAATACTTACACTTTACTTGATTTTCTATCTCTATCTTTGTGAGTTCGGATTTATAAATTTTTTTCACTCACGTTTGTGTGTTTTAACGACCGCACAAAAACGCTTCGTCAATGACACATGGGATCCATGCATGGATATGGATTATAGTGACGACACATGGCAGGACACATGTCATCCATGCATAGTCATTATATTGTGAGGTGTCATGTGTATGACACATGACAGATATGCATGGGCATGGATTATAAAAATGATGACACATGGCAAGATCGGGTAAAGCCATGTGGCGACACTAGGTAAAGCCATGTGGCGAGACTAGATAAGTCCATGTGGCGCCTTCTGGGAACGCCATGTGGCACAATATGGGAACGCCATGTGGCACTGCTCGAGAACGCCATGTGGCACCATCCAGGAAGGCCATGTGGCGCCACCTAGGAAGGCCATGTGGCACCATCCAGGAAAGCCATGTGGCGCCACCTGGGAAGGCCATGTGGCACCATCTAGGAAGGCCACATGGTCAGAAAATATAAAGAGTTATATTTTGGAATTTTAAATTGAATAATTTAAGGGTTAAGTTATTTTCAAATTCATGAAATTCTTATACTCATTTTAAAGTGTTTAAATGATTACTTCCTCAATTTTAAGCATGATAGTCATGTTTAATTTGAAAAATATTAATATGATTAAGTTTTGGAATGAATTAGATTTATTTATTTAAATATGTGTGTTGGTATATCAAGAATCTAGAAGGACCTATAGTAGGATCCCCTAGCTTTGTTTGATTGATAACATATCACATATAACATGTATGAGATACATGTATATGATTATTATGATAATCATATTTAAGGGTATGGTTATTGAGATAACCATGGAGTACCCTGCAATTAGAGACCATAACAAACATAAAACCCCTCACAATTTAAACTCTGGGCTGAAACACAAGAGTTACGAACTCACCCGTGGTCCTCCTTTGTTATAGCCTTAGTATCCAAATCACTTTAAGTTGGGTTGGTGGAGTCCACTCCACGCCAGCTTATCGAAGAAGAGGAACTAAGAACTAGTGTATGACACAAGGCCGGGGTAGAGGAACCGTTTGGTTTGGTGGAGTCTACTCCAAGACACTCACGAATCTATTTCCATCAAGTAACAAAGGTATGGCTTAGACCAAACTCAATGGTTGGTGGAGTCCACTCCAGGCCACATGAGAGTCGGGGACCGAAGTATGATCAAATATTACAAATATTGCAACTTTCATGAGATAGATGCTCAATAATATATTATGATTGGTGGAGTCCACTCCATGTCATATTATAGTTGTTGAGATTTTGATCCCCACTAGGAGATTGTCGGTTCTCCCTTTTAATGCTCATGAGGGTTGTATGAATTGCTTAATTTTAGTGGGAGCATTATTTTCAATGAACACAATATCTACAAAGAATTAATCATTAATTCTTATTTATCTCCTAAAAGGCAAAGATGTCGTCAACTAAACCTCTTTGTGGCATTATGAATGCTAACCGTTTGATTAGCCAAACTTCACTGATTGGCTCAGGAACTTAAAGATCTTATTTGAGTCTGAGCACTGAACATGCTTACTACTGCCGAGGGGAACCTTCAGAAAGAAAAGCCCCAAGTCCTCTTTGTTGGTGGGACCAACAAAAAGACGAAGGTAGCTTTTGCTTCCAAAAGGGGCAAAGGGAAAAAGCAAGTGAACGCAACTTTGACAAAGAAGGACAGCGATGACAAGGGAACGTGTTTCCACTGTGGCATGAAAGGACATTGGAAGAGGAACTGTAAAAGGTACCTCAACGAGAAAGCTCACCGGAAGCATGGTGATGCTCCAGGTATCTATATGATAGATACTTATTTGTCTTATACAGATTCTGCATCTTGGGTATTAGATACTGGATGTACTTCTCACATCTGCAATGATTCGCAGAGGTTGACAAGTAAGCGAAAGCTGAGAAAGGGCGAGGTGGAACTGAGAATGGGAAACGGCGGCAGAGTTGCGGTTGTGACGCTAGGGGTTGTGAACCTCAAGCTACCATCCGGAGATTATCTTTCTTTAGAAAAATATCATTATGTTCCTAGCATAGTTAAGAACATCATTTCAGTTTCTTGTTTGGACAAGATGGGATATACCTTGATTATTAAGGACAAGTGTTGTTCTATTTACTTGGGAAGTAAATTGGTTGTTACGGCACCATTAATCAATGGTTTATATGTGATTGATGTTTCTTCTTATAATCTCCAAATGGATGTTGCTCTTAAGAAGAGTAAACAGGGTGTGAACGAAGCCTCCTTATGGCATTGTAGACTTGGGCATGTTGGTGATGGAAGATTACAAAAGTTGCATAAAGATGCATACTTGGGAGCATTTGATTATGAATCATTTGCAACTTGTGAATCTTGCATTATCGGTAAATTACCCAAATCTCCATTCTCAGGGATTGGAGAATGAGCCAAGGGTGTATTGGAGCTGATACATTCTAATGTATGTGGTCCGATGCCTGTCCAAGCCAGAAGTGGCAGTTTCTACTTCATCACTTTTACTTATGATTTCTCTAGGTTTGGATGGGTATACCTTATGAGGTATAAGTCTGAAGCCTTTGAGAAATTCATAGAGTTTAAGAATGAAGTGGAGAAACAATCTGGAAAGAGTATGACTCTTCAATCAGATCGAGGAGGTGAATACTTAAGTACAGAGTTCACACTGTTCCTTAAGGATAATGTTATCCTAGCTCAATTGACTTCTCCTTACACACCTCAGATGAATGGTGTTTCAAAAAGGAGAAATCATACCTTGTTGGACATGGTGCGATCTATGATGAGTTTCTCGCAACTTCCAATATCCCTTTGGGGATATGGGCTTGAGACAACAGCGCGTGTCCTTAACGTCTTACCTAGAAAATCTGTAGCTTCTACTCCATATGAGATATGGAAAGGGAAGAAGCTGGACTTCTCTTACTTTAGAGTATGGGGTTGTCCTGCTCATGTTAAGAAATATGATACAGATAAGCTAGAGTCAAGGACTAAGTTGTGTAAATTTGTGGGATATATGACGGATCATTTTCATGCGTCGTTAAATCACAAAAATGCCATTCAAACAAAATTTATAAAACCGAACTCATAGAGATAAGATTTAAACTCAAGTAATGTGTAAGTATTCGGTCGATCCACAGAGAGCATGGTTGACTTTAATCACAGAGTTGACTTGGTCAAAATTAGGTTTAAAAGGGGTTTTAAAGAAGTAAAAATAAGATGTAATGAGTGGAAATGATATAAATAGACTAAATAAGAAATTTTAAGAATTTAATTCTCGGGTTTGACAGAGAAAAGTCAAAAGTCAAAGTCAAAGCATTGACTTTGACCAGGAGTAAGTGTTCTGTAAAATCAGAGAATCAAATAGAGTCAGAAGATTACGAAAATTATATATTTGGAAACTAGAGAGAAAATGGAATTTATTAATATATAATTCGTGATTTCTTGATAAGAAATGGATTTACTATGAATTATTGAAAATCAAATATCAAAAAATTCCCGAAATGAACACCTCAGAGGATATCTTCAAATTGACCGTTCAAATGAAATCCAAATCTTACAATTTATATGTTAATAGAAAGCTAAGAACCACAGAAATCTTACAAGACCAAAATTATCAAATTCTAATTTGTAAATCAAAAGTAATTGACCCCGAAAGTCAATATTTGACTTTTGATGAAAGATGAATAGTCCTCGGTCAAATGTTAAATTGGAGGGTCAAATGAACTCGGAATTTGATGAATTTTCTGTTCACAGAAAGCTAAGGAAAAGAGGAATCCACTGAAACTAGAATCAAGTGATTTACAATTATAATCAGAGAGATATCCTATTTTGAAAATCAGCAATTTTTTGGACTCGAATTTGGGGAAAATGATGAACACTATGAACTAATTTTCAAAATTAAACTTCTAAATCAAATAAAAACTCCAATTACCTCCTGATAATCGATTGAATCTCACTACTAACCCGATTGCCACAAGAATGGGGCTTCAATTCTTGTGGATTGAAGCGAATTTGCTCGGATTCTTCCTCATGGACGTTCGGAATTCAAGGGGAAAATTCGATGACTTCTATTAACTTAAACTTAACAGAAGATTAATAGCAGAGATTAACTTCTATTAATTTAAACTTAACAGAAGATTAATCATCTGTTAAGCATGAAATTATCCCTAATTTATACATAAATATTAACTTTAGTGAAATGACATGCTAATGGAGAAAATTCCTACAGAGCATGATAACATGCATCATATTCACATAAAATAAGCATGAATATGAGTTAATTAGGATAAGAATTCAAGTTATAAATGCATGTTATCACACCCCCCAACTTAAATCATTGCTTGTCCCTTAGCAATGGAAAGAGAAAAAGTATGAAATAGGACTAACAAGTTTAGAAGCCATGGGTTAAGCATGGATAGAATCTGAAATGAATGTTCTACCTTAAATGATGCCAAGAAGAAAGTAATGTACTAGAAACTCAAGATCAAGGCATTCCTCCAGCAAACACTTTAATCCACCAAATAAACTAAGAATGCTCTTGCTCTACATACTAATAGAATATACATAATTAAAAGAAATTCCTCATACCAAACCAATCGTCGCTTCCTCCTTGCACTATTGACATGAATGATAAGGACACAAGAAGTAGAAACAAGCATCATCCTTTTATACATTGTGGCTATAAAATAGAGTCGGCTAAAACACATGGGAGGTAGCTTACCATTCTAATTTTACTTTTTTTCTTCTTTCTTTCATCCTAATTCTATTTTATTTTTTTGTATTTTTCTTTCTTTCTAATTCTACTTTATTCATCCTAATTCTACTTTCTGCAAGCCTTTTTGAAGAAGGAGATTAAAGAATTCAGAATTTGGAATTTTCAAGGCTTTTTATACAACTTTATTGAAAAACAACATAGTTCATTTCATGGTGCTCATCCTACCCATGTGTCGTCCTTAGTAGACATGCAACTTATTCCCCCGAAGAGGTTTTGGTATCTCTATGGATCAGTGAGCTTCACTATATCAATAATATTAGTGCCAACAAAGGATGATACAAGCTTCGACTTGATATGAAAAGCAGAAGGATGTGTGTGCAAGGAGTCATTAACTCATAGTTTAGAAAGAAGAATGAGTGGATGAGAAGTATAGAAAGTTTTGAAAAATCATACTATGAGCTTGAGTACATTCTTAGTTTGGATTTTATGGCTTCCCAAAGGAATACCTAGATCCCTAATTCCATCGACTCTACTATCTCATCAACATACACTTAAGGTTGCTCTTCTCACAACTTTCTAAACAAGTGGAGGTGTTAATGTATGCTATGCTTTTCTATTTCACGTGTTGTTAAAAAGATCATGTTTGTGTTCACATGTTTAAAAATCAGATCATGCATAGAATACTAAATGAAGAAATGCAAAAAATTTTAAAAAAATTTTAAGTTTTCTAGAAAACTCCCCCTCATGCTCATTCCTTTTATTGTCCTCAATAAAACTCAACATGCTCATGGAAAAAGTGATGAAAATCAATATACATGACATGCGCATCAGTAAAAGAAAGAGAGACATAGGAGGGAAAAGAAAAACTTAGCGGGAATATGCATCGGTTGCATTCTTCTCTTCATTTTTGGAGTTGCTTTGGAGCTGAATTTGTTCTTTTTATGTGCCCTTCTCCTCAGTACCTAAAAAACTTATAAAGAAGCAACATCAAACATCAAAGCAAACATAAAATATTAAAGTAAAAATAAATGCTAAAACAATGATAAAAGTAGAGAACAAATGCAAAAATAAAATAAAGATGGGTTGCCTCCCAACAAGCGCTAAGTTTTACGTAACTCACTCCAACGACTAACTAGTGGCTGAGATCTTAAGGGCTTGCAGCTCTTCCCTATGAGGAGGTGGAGGTCCTTCTTCACCAATGTATGGCTTCAACCTATGTCCATTTACCTTGAAGGAATTTTGGGTCTTGGGATCGAAAATCAAGACCGATCCATTATCATACACTTCAAGGATCTCATATGGACCATCCCACCTTGAGCGCAATTTCCCTGGAAAGAGTCTAAGACGAGAATTATAAAGCCATACCTTGTCATGAACATGAAAAGATTTCCTATTAATGTGCTTGTCATGATAGGCTTTATTTTTGGCTTTATAAATCTCTGCATTTTGATATGACTCATTTTGGAGTTCTTGGAGCTCTTGAAGTTGTAGAAGTCTTTCCTTTCCAGCTCGATCAAGAGATAGATTGAGCTTTTTAATGGCCCAATATGCTCTATGCTCTAACTCGACGGGGAAGTGGCAAGGCTTGCCATAAATGAGCCTAAAAGGAGACATCCCAATGGGTGTCTTGAATGCGGTGCGGTAGGCCCATAGAGCATCGGGTAGCTTCGCTGCCCAATCTCTTCTATCCGTGTGAATGATCTTCTTCAATATGTTTTTGACTTCTCTATTGCTGACTTCTACTTGGCCATTTGCTTGGGGGTGATACGGGGTCGTGACACGATGGTGAACTCCATATTTCTTAAGTAAACTCCTGAAATGAGAGTTAGTAAAATGAGATCCACCATCACTAATAATAGCTCTAGGACAACCAAATTGAGAAAAGATATTGTTAACAATGAACTTATTAACCACTCAATGATCGTTTGTCCTCGTCGGTATCGCCTCGACCCATTTGGACACATAGTCCACTGCTTCAAGAGTATACTCCTTGCCCTCCGAAGGTAGAAATGGCCCCATAAAATCAATCCCCCAAAGATCAAAAATTTCTACCTCAAGGATAGTTTGCAAGGGCATTTCATCTCGCATTGAGATGTTCAATGCGGATTGTCACTTTAGACATTCTTTGCAATACTGGATCGCATCCTTGAATAGAGTTGGCCAATAGAAGCCACTTTGTAGCACTTTCGCTCTCGTCTACCTCGACGCAAAATATCGCTATAAGATGCTATTGTTCCTCCTCCAGAACGCATTGCCAAATAATTTGATCAGCCCCTACATGGAACAATTGGGGTTCTTCCCAAAAATAATTTTTCACATCATATGCAAATTTCTTCTTTTGATGCATGTTCCAATAATCGGGGATAGATTTGGTGACTAAGTAATTAACAATATGTGCAAACCAAGGTACCTTAGTCACCACGGCGAGGAGCTGCTCATTGGGAAATGTATCACAAATCTCACCTGAAGATGTAGTGTGGAGTCGAGAAAGATGATTAGCCACCGAGTTCTCACTTCCCTTCTTGTCCTTGATCTCCAAATCGAATTCTTGAAGGAGGAGAACCCTCTAATTAGTTGCGGTTTGGCCTCTTTCTTGGACAGCAAGTACTTCAATGCGGCATGGTCCGTGTAGACAATGATCTTGCTGCCCAAGATATAAGGCCTAAATTTCTCCAAAGCAAAGACAACCGCCAACAACTCCTTCTCCGTAGTCGTGTATTAAGTTGAGCGTCGGCTAGTGTCTTGCTCGCGTAACATATGGCGGTCGGCTTTTTGTTGATTCGCTGCCCCAAAACCGCGCCCACTGCAAAATCAGAAGCATCACACATAATCTCAAAAGGTAAGTCCCAATTAGGCCTTTGTAAAATAGGCGCTTCCACTAAAGCTTGCTTCAACTGCATAAAGGCGTGTTTCCCTTGTTCCTCAATGATAAAGTCTTTTTCCTTGCAAAGAAGAGAAGTCAGTGGTTTTGAGACCTTAGCAAAATCCTGAATAAAGCGACGATAAAAACCAACATGCCATAGGAAACTTCTAAGTTTCCTTATCGACTTTGGGAGTGCAAGGTCTTGGATTACCTCAACCTTGGCCTTGTCCACTTCCAGACATTTGCTTGAAACTAAATGTCCAAGCACTATACCTTCTCGCACCATGAAGTGGGACTTCTCCCAAACGTCGAGGATTTGCGTTAAGTGCTCCAAGCATGCATCAAAACTAGGGCCGAAAACTGAAAAGTCGTCCATGAAGACCTCCATGCTCTCTCCTATAAAATCGGAGAAGATGGCCATCATGCACCTCTGAAATGTGGCGGGGACGTTACATAGTCCAAATGGCATGTGCTAAAATACATATGTGCCAAATGGACATGTAAACGTCATCTTCTCCTGATCATCGGGGTGGATAGCTAGCTGATTATACCCCGAGTAGCCGTCTAGGAAGCAATAAAATCCTTGACCTGAAAGCTTGTCAAGAATTTGGTCAATAAATGGCAAAGGGAAATGGTCCTTCTTCGTCGCCGCGTTAAGCTTCCGATAGTTGATGCAAACTCTCCACTTCGTTGGAAGACGCGTCTAAAGTTCTTCGCCCTTGTCATTTATCGTCACGGTGATCCCCGCCTTCTTGGGGACATCATGCACCGGACTGACACATGGACTGTTGGAGATGGGATATATGATACCTGTATTAAGCCATTTAAGAATCTCATCCTTAACGACATCCCATACCTTAGGGTTGAGCCGTCTTTGTGCCTCTCTAGAGGGACGAGAGTCCTCCTCTAGGAAAATGCGATGAGTGCACAAAGAGGGATCAATTCCCTAAAGGTCTGACAAGTTCCATCTGATTGCTTCATTCCTCGCTCGCAAGACCGCCAATAGTCTCTCCTCCTGGTCATGATCTAGCTGCGAGGATATAATAACAGGGTTAGCACTATGATGATCAAGAAAAGTATACTTTAGTGTCGAAGGTAGCAGTCTTAGCTCGTGTGCCGTCTCGCTAGAGGGAAATGGATCATCCTCGGGCTCCTCAAAGCTCCTGTCCTCAATAGCCGCCATCGTCTCCTCGATACAACTCGAGATCTCCGCATCCTTGTAGATATTGATGGCGCCTACCTCATCGAACTTGTGTGAAGGATGTCGCATCAACTTGTTGATGCTCACCTTCATCGTGCTATCTCCAACCTGAAAAATAACTTCCCGCTTGCCCCAATCGGTGATCGCCTTCTTGGTAGCTAAAAATGGTCTTTCTAGTATGATGGGAGTGTCGGTGAGGTCCTTTGTGGATTTCATATCCACGATAATGAAGTCTACCGGAAAGTAACAGTTTTCGACCTTAACAATCACATCCTCCATCACGCCGTGAGGTCGTCTCACGGATCCATCCGCTAAGCTCAACTCGATAAATAATGGCTGCAACTCCCCAAGTGGACAAACGTCATATACTCCCTTCAGGAGAATATTGACACTAGCCCCCGTGTCGTGGAGAGATCGAGTGAAAGTCCTACCCCCTATCTCACAACTAATCATGGGAGCTTCGGATCACGTCCGCTTACGAGTAAGCGTACTCAGCATGATGGAGCTAATGGTCTCATTCATATGGATACGTTTCGGCTTCCTCATAGGGGTGCAAAGTCCTTTCAGGAACTTTGCATAGGATGGAATATGCTGGATGGCGTCTACTAAGGGGATGGTGATAGTAACCTGCCTAAAAGCCTCTAATAAGGTGTCATCACTATCACTCGTAGGGACTCTAGGCCGGCTCAAAAGCTGAGGATATGGCACCGGAGATTTGTAAACCTCGGGATTGGGCTCTGCCCTACTCTCCTCATCGGGTGCCTCGTCATCCTCGGAGTCTTCCTCCGGAATAATCATGGGAGATGGACGATCGTCCTTCTCCTCAAGCGGGTCCTTGCGGCGCTTGTGGTCCGTATGAGGATCCACTAAGACCTTGCCGCTACGTAGGCCTGATATGGTGCGTGCCTCCTCCGATGGACCATCAATGCAAACTTTGTTCACATTATGGGTGCAGCTCGACGATGCTTGACCTACATTCTTTGGATTTACCAAAGGTTGGGAAGGTAATTGATCAATAAACTCAACACGCTTACCCTTCCTTTGCTCAGTGGAAGCATCGGAGCATTGGGCTTTAGCCCCTTCGACTCGATCGAGTCGATCACTAACCTCATTCAGTTTACTCATCATTTGTGCTAATGCACTCATGATGGGATCAACTGAAGGTGCCGGAGGTGGAACAGCCGGTGGCGGTGTGACCGCTTGGGGAATGTCGGGGGCGAAAGATGTCGGCCTCGGGTTCCCCATATGCTGCGGCGCGGATCCGTAGGGCTGATGATATGCCGTGTGCTGCCCGCTCCGCTGCTGCGCATAAGTAGGGTTATGAAAACTAGAATAACCCTGATTCGGGTAGGTCGACCTACCCACCTGGCTCAAACCTGGATATGTAGTAGAGTTTGGCCGAAATGGAAACTGTCTTTGGATTGCCATCACGGGGTAATCCAGCTCTACATGCTCAAAACTAGAGCAATGCGAACACAGCAAGACATCAACATGTGAAACTAGCGCGAGGCCATCAGAACCCGGTCGGATCTTAAGCAAATCCATGATCAAGTTCTAGGCTTCCGTTAGTTTCTCAATCTTATCTAAAAGCATACATGTCGCTGCCGCCTTCGCGTCCAACATCCCTCCCTTCGTGGGAGCGCTCCGTCCTCCGAAGGATTTTGCCACATGATGATGGCTATTCTCCGCCACCAACTCGATCAACTCGAGGGCTTCATCCTTGTACTTGCTCATGAATGTGCCTCCACTAGCGGCATCGAGCAAATACCTATCAGGTGCACCTAAACCATCATAAAAAATATGAGTAATCTCATGTTTAGGTATACCATGATACGGACACTGTCTCAGGAGATCTCTAAGTCTCTCCCAAGCCTCATAGAAAACCTCACCCGGCCCTTGTGAGAACTCGCATATGGCGCGTCTCACGGCACTAGTCTTACCTACCGAGTAGTACTTACGCAAAAATGCATCTTCCATATCTCTCCATGAATCAAACTCGCGGCCCAAGGTAAAGAACCACTCCTTCGCCCTTTCCTTAAGCGTGAAAAGGAATAAGCGCATCTTGGCCGTCTCGGGGGGACATTGTGGCATTGGTTGAATTCACACACCTGGCTGAACTCGTCCACATGTGGATACGGGTCCTCCAATGGTAGTCCATGAAAAGTGGGCAAAAGGCCAAGAATATGTGAGTCAATTTTAAAATTCGCACCTCGTTGTAGAGGCGCATTGACTCGCGTAGTCTGCCTTTGGACGACCGGTCTTGTGTAATCGCTAAGATGTCATCTCACTATCTCGGCGGGAAGAGGGGCGTCTATCGGCTCTCCTCGACCTAGTGTGGCGATGGCTGGAAGGGAATCACTAGAGGTCTCCGATGGAGCTCTAGATGAGGCAAATAAATCATCATACACGGGATTATTCCGTGTATGCCTCCTGGGTCGTTGGCCCTGTCGTCCTCCTCGGTTCCTATGGTTCCTGTTCATATATAAAGCCAAAAGATCACAGAACAACAAGTATATATATAAGAAAGTCAGAAAAGAGTGAGACAAAAAGGATGATGTCTAAATGAAAAATGTTTCACTTAATCCTCCTAAAAGATAGATCAAGCTACACACTATCAAAAATCACACCAATAAAGATAATAGTAATAATAAGTCACTGATAACAGAGGATAATTCTCAGATATATCAATATCGATGCCTCAAATCATTGAAAAACACCAAATAGACTACCAAATTTGTACCAAAACTATCAAATAATGGGCAAATTTAGGTAATCTTACCTCGCTATACCTTTTTCACCACTGATGAGCTTTGATAAATTCTCTACAGGTCAGTAAGCAACAGAAGACAAAAACCTAAATATAACCAAGCAATCAAGCAATCAAATCAATAAAGCATGCTCCCTGGCAACGGCACCATTTTGACGGATCGTTTTCTTGCGTCGTTAAATCACAAAAATGCCAGTCAAACAAAATTTATAAAACCAAACTCACAGAGATAAGATATAAACTCAAGTAATGTGTAAGTATCAGGTCGATCCACAGAGAGCAGGGTTGACTTTAATCGTAGAGTTGACTTTGTCAAACTTAGGTTTAAAAGGGTTTTAAAGAAGGAAAAAAAAGATGTAATGAGTGGAAATGATATAAATAGACTAAATAAGAAATTTTAAGAATTTAATTCTCAGGTTTGATAAAGAAAAGTCAAAAGTCAAAGTCAAAGCATTGACTTTGACCAGGAGTAAGTGTTTTGTAAAATCAGAGAATCAAACAGAGTCAGAAGATTACGAAAATTATATATTTGGAAACTAGGGAGAAAATGGAATTTATTGATATATAATTCGTGATTCTTGGATAAGAAATGGATTTACTATGAATGATTGAAAATCAAATATCAGAAAATCCCCGAAATGAACACCTTAGAGGATATCTTCAAATTGACCGTTCAAATGAAATCCAAATCTTGCAATTTATATGTCAATAGAAAGCTAAGAACCAGAGGAATCTTACAAGACCAAAATTATCAAAGTCTGATTTGTAAATCAAAAGTAATTGACCCCAGAAGTCAACGTTTGACTTCTGATGAAAGATGAACAGTCCTCGGTCAAACGTCAAATTGGAGGGTCAAATCAAACTCAGAATTTGATGAATTTGTCGTCCACAAAAAGCTGAGGAAAAGAGGAATCCACTGAAACTAGAATCAAGTGATTTGGAATTATAATCAGAGAGATATCCTATTTTCAAAATCAGAAATTTTTTGGACTTGAATTTGGGGAAAATGAAGAACACTATGAACTAATTTGAAAAATTAAACTTCTAAATCAAATAAAAACTCCAATTATCTCCCCTGAGAATCGATCGAATCTCACTACTAACCAGATTGCCGCAAGAATGGGGCTTCAATTCTTGTGGATTGAAGCAAATTTGCTCGGATTCTTCCTCGTGGACGTTCGGAATTCAAGGGGAAAATTCGATGAAATCAAGGAGAAATTCGTGATCAATCCCACTCCAATTGCTTCGCAATCGAGTCTAAACGCGGGGGGATGACGATGAACTAGAGATCTTCCTCGAAATTCGCTTAATTCCTTCACGAATCGATCAAAAGTTCCAGAGAAAACAAGGGAAATACATGCTTTTAAAGAGGAAAATTGGCCCCAGAATTCTGGCCGTTTGATCCGGTCGTGGGCACCGATTGATGGCCACGATCGTCGTGTGATCATGGTCCTTCAATCAGAAATGATCGTGGCCTTAATCGCAATGTGGATTGGTCACGATCGTCAGGCGATCGAGCCGCGATCGTGGGGCAATCATGGCCCGATCAAACTGCGATCGTGGGCCACCATCGTGAGTCGCGATTTGTCGTTGCCGTCCGATCTTCTTCGCTTGATTGTGATGATGCCACGTCACTGTCTTGCGGCGCTCGTCCGATGGAAATCGAGCGCTCCAGAAACCTCACGCTGAGCCAAAGTCGCGACACATCGCGATCGTCCGATCGTGATAGTCCTTCGAAATCGCGGTCCATGAATCCTCATCCGTCGATCGTCTCCACGCGATGCAAATCCAACCGTCCAGATGCGTTGATAAGGTGAGAGAAAGATCGGGCGCATCGTGGCCTTCTAATGGAAATCACCCCACGATCATCTCGATGCTCTTCTGCTGCCCGTTCGATGAAGATCGGACCGTCCTGCGCATTCCACGTATCTCCAAGATGAGACGACGATCCCGGATTATCGTGGGCGTCTGATGAAGATCGCTTGGCCTTCACGCTGATGAAGATAAACTCCTTTTTAATCCAAATTTTCTCCATTGGATCGCAAATTCTTTTCTTTTTAATATCATGTCATTTAAAATATATTTTGAAAGAAGAAATCAAGATGAATTAGAATTTACTTAAATCATTTCTCATAATTAAACGTTCTAAATCATAAATTCATCCTGAAATTATCCTTTCAAACATTTACTAAAGTCAAAAATCATTCAGTGCGAGAGATTAACTTCTATTAATTTAAACTTAACAAAAGATTAATCATCTATTAAGCATGAAATTATCCCTAATTAATGCAACTTTAGTGAAATGACATGCCAATGGAGAAAATTCCTACAAATTATGATAACATGCATCATATTCACATAAAATAAGCATGAATATGAGATAATTAGGATAAGAATTCAAGTTATAAATGCATGTTATCAATATCCAAAAGAGATGATTGGATACTGCTTTTTACCGCCCGAAGAACAATCAATATTTGTTGCGAAAGGGCCATCTTCTTAGAAGATGAGTATCTCTTGAGAAGAGATAGTGGGAGTAAAGTAGTGTTGGAAGAAGTTCCAGATTCGAACACAAATGCTACCTCATTAGATGAGAACTCAGTCCCCGAAAATCTTCAAGTACACACAGAGGCACCGCGTAGGACTAGTAGAGTACTGAGACAACTAGATTGATATGTGGGACATATTGTGACGGATGATGTCGATACTCTCCACTTAAAAGGATAGTGATCCTTTAACATATAGTGAAGCGGTCAATGATTCCAACTCTAAGAAATGGCGAGAAGCAATGGATTCAGAGATCTAGTCCATGCATCAGAACCAAGTATGGTACTTGGTCGACCCTCCTAAGGGTATAGTACCCATCGGGTGTAAGTAGATCTTCAAGAAGAAGATTTGTGCTGATGGACAGATTGACACCTTCAAGGCAAGGTTGGTGGCAAAGGGTTATCATCAAAGACAAGGAGTTGACTATGACGAAACCTTCTCACCAATTGCTATGATTAATTCAATCAGGATTCCTCTCGCCATAGCTGCACACTATGACTACGAGGTCTGGAAAATGGATGTGAAAACCGCTTTTCTCAATGGAAACCTTGAGGAAGAGGTGTATATGATACAACTTGAGGGTTATACATCAAAGGAGTTTCCGGAAAAGGTGTGCAGGTTGCAGAGATCCATTTATGGATTGAAGCAAGCATCTAGGAGTTAAAATATGAGATTCGATGAGGCGATCAGATCTTATGACTTCATTAAGAATGAAGACGAACCTTGTGTGTACAAGAAGATCAGTGGGAGCGCGATCACTTTTCTTGTCCTTTATGTAGTTGACATTCTACTCATTGGGAATGATGTAGGTATGTTATCATCAGTGAAGGCATGGCTGTCAAAGAACTTCTCCATGAAGATTTGAGAGAAGCAACCTACGTATTAGGAATACGTATCTATAGAGATAGATCAAGGAGGTTGCTTGCCTTATTCCAATCCATGTACATAGACACCATTGTCAAAAGGTTTGGCATGGAGAACTCCAAGAGAGGTTTCATACTGATAGGACATCGAGTTTAGATATCTAAGAAGCATTCGCCTAAGACTCCTGAAGATAGAGCGTTGATGGAAAAAATCCCGTATGCATCGACGATTGGATCCATCATGTACGCTATGCTATGTACAAGACCAGATGTGACATTTGCTCTAAGTGTTATGAGCAGATTTCAGGCTAACCCAGGTGAGAGTCATTGGGAAGCCATGAAATGCATCCTTAAGTAATTGAGAAGGACTAAGGATTTATTTCTGGTATATGGAGGAGAGGAGCTTAAGCTCCAGGGTTACACAGACTCGAGTTTTTAGTCAGGTCCAGATGATAGTAGATCTACATCTGGATTCCTGTTCACTTTGAATGGGGGAGCAATGTCTTGGAAAAGTTCTAAGCAGCCCACCACTGCAGATTCGATGACGGAGGCTGAGTACATTGCCGCGAGTGATGCCGCCAAGGAAGCAGTCTAGTTGAAGAAGTTCATTACAGACCTTGGTGTTGTCCCTACGATCTCAGACCCTATTCCATTATTGTGTGACAACAATGGTGCAATAGCACAAGCGAAAGAGCCAAGGTCTCATCAGAAGTCTAAACACATTCTAAGGCGCTTTCACTTGATTAGGGAGATCGTTGCCAGAGGAGATGTAGTGGTGGAAAGAATTCCATCAACCGACAATGTTGCAGATCCGTTGACTAAGCCTTTAACTCAAGAAGTCTTTGAGCGTCATTGCACAACTATGGGGTTGTTGCACAAGGGCAATTGGCTTTAGTCCAAGTGGGAGATTGATGGATATGATGTGGCCTATAAGCCAATCACACTTTCATGTATCTTGTTTATGTTCATTGAAATGAAATTTATTCATTGTCATTCTTGTGTGATGTTTGCAATGAAGTCCATGAGCAGGTGCAATGACTAAGTGAATTATGATGAGATCATAATATAGCGATCACTAGTCTTTAAACATATGTTCTAAACATTCCTATTCGTGGGATATTCGAGAAGGACATCGAATTATCCTTAAAGAATAGCACTATCTAATCCAACTCATATGATGAGTATGGCTAATCCTATAGCCATCAGTGTGGAGACACTAAGGATAGATAGTGGGTGCTCTTTGGAGAAAGAGTTCACTGAATTGATCCGTATGAATCCTTGAATGGTAATATACCTAACTGTCAATCAGGTTGATTCATGTCATGATTGTTTATGTGGTCCTTTGACTTGAGACACCAAAGACATCTTGTGGATGGATGATCGTGTTTTGATTATGACTTACGAATCCTTAGTCACGGGATATCTAGAACGTCATATATTGGATATGACATGAAGTCCACAAAGATGATTGTGTGATCAAGATGGGATCATCCACCCTTGGTATTTGAGGAGATTGACTCAAAGGAATGAGATGCGATCAAATCCTTGGCCAAGGTAGTAGAAATATCAAAGAAGGAGTTCTCGATGATTTCTACACGCATCAGTACTAACTTGAGTGACCGATTAGGGTTTGACAGTCGACCATACCCTAAGTCATTCATGAGTCTAATGTGGATGAAGGATTATACATACATGGTAATCAATGACGGGAAGGTTCCATAAGTGAGTTCTTACATACTCCATATCTCCTAGAGTACGTGGTGTAGCTTGGCACCCAACGGGCTGGCAACTCAACCTATCGACTGGGTTAAATCGATTCTTGATTAATTAATCTATATGTGGATGTGGATGATTAATTAAGGTTGACCAATACGGTGTTATTTGGTCTATAGCGTTATTAACTAGTGAGATATATGGACCTAGAGGGTTACACACATAAGGTCAATAGACATCGGTGGATATAGACATAATAATAAGAGTTTTTGTGAAAATTTCACATTCCCAAAGTCTATAAATAGGGGGAGAACAACCATAATAGAGGTGCCCATGCAAGCCTAATGGAACTTCTCCTCCCTCTTCTCTTCCTCTCGTGGTGATGAGTGTTCAAGAGGAGATCCGATTGTTTGGAGACTGTGTGGATACCGCTAGAGGCCAGACTCTTGAACGGTTGAAGAACTCTTTCAAATGATCCAAGTAAGTATGAATTTTATTCTATACTAGATGATAGGATCACCTAGAATGGATGATGAGATCATCCATTCTTGGTGCTTCCACGATGTTGAATGTTTTGATTCAACACCTTCCGCTGCAATCATTATTTTGGACAAATATTTGGAGAGCTTTTCGAGCTTCAGTTCCCAGAAGTTCCCTCCAGATGACCTAGCTACCCTCTCGCGTTGAGGACTCTATTGTGCCACGGCGTTGCAATTTTGGCCTATCCCCCTCATAATCTTTTGTGCCATGTACAAACGACCTCCTTCATAATGACCGACAGGGCTCCCATCTCGCAGAATAATCACGCATCCCCTCATCTTTACTTTGAAGTAATTTTATTTCTTCCAGTACTTCCCGCACTTGCTTCCACCATCGGGAATTAGCTTAAGTCAAGTGAGAGGACAACTCAAGTGGATTGAGACCATGGTCCAATCTGTCGGGTTGATCGTCGAGCCCACCTCGACGACCCAAGACTCAACACCCGCAAGGATGTGGACCTGAAAGACTCCTAGACTGACATTACTTGGCGCACTCCAAGGGCTTCGGAGACGATGTGCGGGAAGGCAGCTTGTTTGTAGGCATTGATAGAGCATCACCATGATAGTAGTTCATCATAGGGTCTTCCATCCTTAGGTTCCTCTCAATTCCGTTGCTTGGCCGGATCCACCGACCCCACGTCCCGCATCACTAGTTGTCTTTAATTCATAATTATTTCTCAAAATTGGTGAGTTTGATAATTGTTTTGACACTTATCCACATGTATTCAACAATTGCGCGGATTCGTCTTGTCATCAATGTCAAGTTTTCCTTCCCTTTTTGTCACGTTGGTTCTTTCTCTTGCCCTTGATGTACAACTATGTATTGCCTATAGTTTGCTTCTAGTTGTCTTTAATTCATAATTATTTCTCATAATTGGTGAGTTTGGTAATTGTTTTGACACTTATCTACATGTATTCAACGATCGCACGGATTCAACTTGTCATCAATGTCAAGATTTCCTTCCCTTTTTGTCATGCTAGTTCTTGCTCTTGCCCTTGTCGTACAACTAGATATTGCTTCTAGTCCAGCTGTACAGCCAGATATTGCTTCTAGCTCAGTCATATGACTTCTTTGTATCCTAAAACAAAGATTTTTGTGCATTAGTTATAAAGCGTATGCACCCTTTTCAAGGGCACAAACTGCACTACATGATCTTCTAACTTCCACTATTTTCTTCAAATTCACAATCATCTCTCATACTTCAAGGGTGACCTCCCATCCCTCAAGGATCCTACACTCAAATATCTGGTTTGATATGGATAAACATTGCTTAAATTATACAATCAACGTTAATATACTCAATGACCCTACATAAAAGCATTTGGGAATCATATTTCAAAATTTAGAAGTGAATGTGACAACAGTGGCATTTTTTACATAGTTGACTTTATTATTTCTTTTTAATTGTAATAATCTAATTTTCAAGGATATGCCTCAAAAAAGTTATTTTTTCTATTAAAACTAGTTCTTATAACTTGTAAGTTTCATATTTAATCACAAAATTTTCTATGAGTTAACTTATCAATTCTATGAAACTTATCAAGTTTCATATTTCAGAAGAATCCACCCATGTATAATTCTGGCAATTGAATGCAATTTATACTTGAAATTAAATGATTATGAGTGTATTTAAGGCAAAAAATTATATTCTTATTCATGTTATCATTTTTTTAGTGCATATTCATCATTCTCTAGAATTTACATCAAAAATATCAAATACATTATTTTAAGGGATAATCATATCTAAATCAAAGATGATTTTCTAAAAGATTATCCTAATTTATATTTCAAATAGTGTAATTCTTTCTGGATAATTTGATGTCCTTCTCAAATATCCCATGAATAGAAATGTTTAGAACATATGTTTAAAGACTAGTGATCACTATACTATGATCTCATCATAATTCACCTATTCATTGCATATTTTCACAGACTTCATTGAAAACATCACACAAGAATGACAATGAGTAAATTTTAATTTAATGAACATAAACGAGAAACATGGAAGAAAGATTGGCTTCTAGGCTACATAATATTCATCAGATCTAAGATGAAGAGACAATCAAATAGCCACGCTCAAATTTAGCTCTATTTATACTCTCTCTCTCTCTCTCTTCAACGTTATTTGTAATCTTGGATTGTTTAAATTGATCAAACCTTTTGGATAGCTCAATATTTGAATCTCTTATTTCAATCATATTCTAGACCCATTTCTAAGTCCAAGGAGTGCATGAAGTTAATATTTCATTGATAGAACAAGGAGAATCCACCACTTGAAATTTTGGGTATTCGTTTTCAAAAACACAGAATGAAAAGCCTTGATCTGGAAATTAATGGGATCATTTTGAGCGCGATTTTAGTTAGAGTATCCTTTATCCTCATAATCTTCTGTGATGTGTCACTAGATTTTAAATTCATAGCTTACATTAGGTTAATTTTTAGAAATTTTATCAAATTCTCTTTCTTCCTCATTGATTTCTAACTCATTACTTCGCTCTTTGATTTCTCACTGGATATAAGTCAAAATTGAGTGATTTTTGATTTTGTGGACTCATCTTTGAGTTATCTTTCCAAAAGCACTAATTTTCGTAATTTCTCAGCTCAATTCCCTATCAATTTTGATCAAATTTTCAATACCCCTAGAAAATTTCCGTAATTCTCGTTGGATTCGATCCTTATCCACCTTTAACCTAATTAATTTGTAACTAAATCATAATTTTAATCAGTTCAGAAATTACTTTGATGTGTTGATGTGTGTTTTCAACGACCCCATGAATTTTCTATGTCTATGGCATGCATTCAAGAGGACAAAAATTTATTGATATTCAACAATATAATTTGCTGTCACCAAAATTTAGCTAAAGTTCCAATACTTGAGTTTGCAATCTTGAACTTGGCCCAACATGTGAAGAATTAGAGGAACATAAATTTTGTTGACAAAGTAAACATGCAAAAAAAATACAATTGACTCATATTTGAACATGTATGTTGCACGTGGGGATTAAAAATAATATGACAAATAAATCAAGAATAAATGTTTGAAAATAATCATCAATAAGAAACATAAAATGGAAGAATTTTTAAATCCACCATGTAAATTTATTTAGTTGATTTTATAAAAATATTAATTTATCATCAGTATGACAAGTTATTTAGGTTCTTTAGATGCATAGTCAGCCTAACTTGTTTCTATCATTTATAAAGGTCAAGATTTTATAATAGTTTTCTTGTCTTGGATACACTTCAATTTAATGCATTCAATTCAAAATTTTATGAAGATCCATTTTTGTTGTTGAATAAAAGTCATTATCATTGAAAAAGTAGTTTTAAACTTATTTCTTTACAATTTTCTGATAAATTTGAGTGGATTTGACCCTAACTCACAATTATGCTAATTTATTATTAATTAAATCCTAAATTGAGTGAGGTTAGATATTATTTTTCTGTGTAGACGTGTATTTTCAATGACCATATGATCACGCTTCGTCAAGGATCCAAATTGTCTTATCCAAAAATGATTTTCTCAACTATTAGGCCTCCCAATGATTGAAGCAAAGATTCATTTTACGGCCTTCCAATACCTATTAGGAGGGTGGAGATGACAGCGTAGAAGGCCATCCTCCATCCTTTTTGTATAATTGATAACATAAAAATTATACTTAGAATTAATTGATTATTAATGCAAATTAAGACATTAAATATTCCATTCCTATGCATTTTATCATACTTTGAGTGCATATTTATCATTCTATTCAATTTAAAGTTATAATATTCAAATATATTATTTTAAGCAATAATCATGCTTAATTAAAGTTGAAATTTTTTAGTAGATTATTTCCATTTTATATTTGAGATTATAATTATGTTTTAATTGCAAATAATAAGAGAAAATATTTTTATACACACTTATTAATTTTCCAAAATAAAATGAGTATATATTTAAGTTAAAAATTTATTCTCTTTTTATTTCTAAAATTTTAATTAAAATTTTTGGAATGATAAATTATTTAATTTATGATAAAAAAATGGATAAAAAAAGAAATGTATTTTAAAATTTATCAATTTTCTAATTTACAAGGATTTTTCTAGATTTTTTTTGAGTTTTTTTAATATATTTAGAATTTCTTTTAATTCAAAATATTTTTGAAAATGGGATTTACATGCGCACTGATGTGGCGAGCCACGTGGCCCTCGCGTGTATGCGTCATTTGTTGGAACTTGAATATGCATCATGATTCATCAAATTCACAAAACGGAATTAAACTCATACCTGGATTCACCGGATTAATCTTCATTGAAGTAGATTATTGAATCGAAGAATAGCCTTCTTGAATATCCCTGATGAAACCTCCTGATCTCTAGAGGAAATGGGATTCTCTCTAAGGGTTATGAACATCAGGTTATCCAAGTGGGCTATGACCTCCTGTTTATGGAGATAGAGGGAAGCTTAAGCCTCTAATCGATCATTAGTCAGCCCATTAATAACTAATGACTTATTTACTGGCTCTACACATAATTAACCTCCACACACATAAATGAATGTCGTAATCCCCATATTAATCATAATTGTATCACTTAATAGGATTAAAATGATAGCGAATCCACAATAATACATAACTATGTCCATTTAATAGAGATTAGATCTAACATCATTAGCACATACGTTTGGTGGTTAAGCACCCTCATTAGGGCATGAGCTAATCGCATATAAAGCGTTGTTGTTATATACTTGTCATGTATCCTGAAATTTTCCTATGTGGGACTATTTATGCTTTTCTTTCTTTGCAAGTGAGGTGGCATGATGTGAAACGACCAATTTGTAGAGTTAATTTCTATTGTTGATCTTTCTTTATTCAGAGGGGTACATGGTACATCACAATTCGACGTTGATACATTTATTCGAATCACGTGATGTCAACCATTCATATCAAGATTTATAGCAACTAAGATTAATTTCTCCAGATGGATTTTTGTGGACATGTGTATGCATCTTAATCATTTGATGCAGATCAAACAACGAGGGTTACATGACGATTTGTGTACACCAGATAATGTGGCAAAATCCGGGTGCTTCGATGAACAATAGATGGCAACGACTTAAAGATGACGATTCAAATTCGAGCGTTACATCTGAGCCATTGATTGAAGATAAAGAGGTAGATCAAACAGTCTCACCCAATTTTCATCTATTTATACTATCCTTCTTCAACAGTGTAAAGCATTCTTAGATGTTTCAATCAATTAAACCTTTTTTGACATTTCAATCCTTGAATCTCTTTTTTTATCTTCTTGACTCATTTTCGCATCTAAGCAGTGCTTGAAATCAAGATTTCGTAGAGCGAGATGGAAAAAATCGCCGCTTGAACTCAAAATTTTCATTTTTTAAAACGCGGGATGAAAAGCCTTGATCTGGAGATTAATTAGATCATTTTGAGCATGATTTTAGGAAAGATTACATGCGTTCTTCCTAATCTTCTGTCTCATACCATTAGACTTTCATATCGTTCAGTAGATTAAGGTAATATTACAAAATTTTATAGTTTTCTCTCTCTTCGTGATCGATTTTTCTCTCCTTATTTCACTCATTGATTTCTCCACGAGTACTAATCCAAATTGAGTGATTTTGGATTATGTGGATTTTTCTTGGAGTCTTATTTCTTAAAATATCAACTTCTCTAATTTATCACCCCAATTCATTGTCCAATTTGATCTAATTTTGAATATATCTAAAAAAATTCCTAATTCTCCATGGATTCGACCTTTACCATTATCCCAATCAATTCGTGATTAAACTTCTAACTTAGTGAGTTTGGAAGCTATTTTGATTCGTGAACGTGTCTTTTCACTGATCGCACGATCTTGCTCCGTCAATAATTCCTGTGAAGGGTCTATCTTGAAATTCTAGATTTGAAGCGCCTAGTTGTAGTAGTGAAGGCAATGTTGCTTTTGACTTCTCAATCTATATTTTCCGTCTCATCCCTCTATTCCTCAACTACAATCATTCCTCATCAAATTCAATTATCAGAACTCTTCTATGCCCATGCCATTGGAGCAAAGTTTTCTAAATCAAAGGAAATCTTGAACTCCGCCATGGTAGATGATATATTGGAACAGATCATGAACTTGATCGAGTGAGGATATGAAGTAAAAGAAAGAAATCAGGTTCTGAAGGTTCAACATTCATGAGTTTATGATGTTGGAAAAAGGTTCTATTCGACATGGCCACTGCACCATCACTTCCGCCGCCCCAAAAAGCTCCTTGGTAAAAAAAATCCAACCCTTGAGTCGAAAAAAATAGGGCCATCCATTGTGGGATTTGGATAAAAAGGAGGATCCTTTTGATAGGTTCATGGATTTGGCTGCTTATGGCAGCTGGGAAGGGTCCATGGTTTGAAATTTTAGATGAAAAAAAGTTTGAATTGGCTTAGGTTAAGTTCACAGAAAAAGCCATGATCTATTTATTCGGGAAATTTCAAGTCTCTTTGACAACAATGTTGCGATCTACCTCTTAGAATAGGGCTTGAGATGAAATCTCATCTTCACGTCAAGTACTTGTTGTCAATGTATAGATCATTTCTAATGGATACGTGGAATCGACGGACACATGGCAGTTACTTTGTCACTGACTATATGGCAAGGTTTGATGAGCACTTACTTCCATGTGGAGTAGACAAAGACCCTTTGATGACACTTCACTACTTCTGAGCCGGTTTGCAGGATGATTGTTAGATGGAGATATTATTATGGGATGTCTGTGTGTACGATATGTGGGATTTACAAAGGCGGACAGGTGAGTAATGCGTAAGAAACATGCCCATGGGAGGGGAACAACAATTTGAAATAGTTGCAAATACTTGTCGGCTGAGGAGAAAAAGGAGGGGCTCATGTCTAATTAGTTAGTTGGTGAGGTAATATGTTGCCAACATGATGATCAGTAGCTGGTCCAAGAGGATGATCAGCCACATTGGGAACGAGATGCAGCCCAAACTCCTACTGGAGGAAATAAGGTCTATGGATGTTTAGGATATATTATGAGGGTTTTTATGAGAAATACACATTCTAAATGTCTATAAATAGGGGAGAATGACTAGAACTCAAGGTGCCCATGCAAGCCCTGTGGAATGTTCTCCTTTCTTCTCTTTTTTTCTTGACGAAGAGGATATCCAACCATATGGAGACCGTGTGGATACCGCTAGAGTCTAGACACTTGAATAGCTTCAAAAACTCCTTCAAGGAAACCCGATAAGCATGTTTCTTATTGATAACATGTAATTTCAAGCATTAGTATCATACATTTTATCCACTTTTTCTTGAAAATCTAATCATAAATGCATGTTATCATGATTTAAAATGATTTAAATGATCATTTTCATATTCAAGAGAATATTCTTGATTTTTGCATAAATTAAAAACATTTTATGAGCATTTAATGATATGATTCATCAAGAATATAATATTTCTAAAAACAAATGAGATTTCTATTTATTTTCTAGATTTTTGAGATTTTTCTAGTTATTTTTTTAGAAATTTAAATCATTGAAAAATGATTTTTTTAAAGAAAAATTAATTAAAGAAAATAGAGAAAAAGAAAGGATCTCTCTCTCTCTCGTTGCGAAGAGGAAAATCCTCCTCTTCTCTCTCTCTCCCTTTCTCTAGTTCGTCTCTCTCTCTCTTGCGTTCTCAATGTATCCTCGCCCGATTCTCTCTGCACTCTCTCCTTTCTTCCTTGCGCGAGAGGGAGAAATCGCTTCTTCCTTAGGAAGAATCGTGCGAAAATCACGGACTGTCCGATTCGGTGAAGAAGAATGGACGACCACGATTGTGCGATTTAAGTGGGCCACGATTCCATGATCCCTGATTTTTCTCCCGTCCAATCTTCATCGGAGCATCCATATGCGTCCACGTGTTGCCCCACGATCAGCCGAGTACTCGTTTAGTCGCAACCGTTCCATTTCATTAATGAAATCGACGGCTGCTAAATCATCATGTGCGTCGATCGTGATACGGTGGATCAACATCCACGAGATCAACACATGTTGATCATCACGATCACATCCAATGCACCTTATGCCACCACGTGTCCTGCAAATTAAGAAATAAAGGAAAGATTGTCCCACACAGAAGAAAATGCAGGAATTTGCAAGTATAAAGGTGGGGCGCCCTTGCTCTATTGTGTCGCCCAATGGGCCTAGTACGCCCCAATCTTATTACGTGAGCCCACTAACCCGTGGGCCCATCTCCTGCCAGCCCGAAGCCTTCCTCGCGCCACATAGGTGTCCACGTGCGCCCACGTGGCCTCGTGTGGCTCTACCACGTGTGCACGTCGTGCCACGTCAGCTTTGCGGGTCCCGCTCGATTAAAATACCATTTTGCCCTTTTTTAAAGGAATTAAATCCAGAAAAATGCTTGAAAAATCAAAATAAAATCCAGAAAATTCCATAAAATTCAGAAATTCATAACTTCATTTATATAACTCCTTTTTACTCAAATTTTCTACATTGGATCACAAATTTCTTCATCTTTAGTATCATGTAACCTAAAAATATAAATTTAAACAAGAAAATAGGGTGAATTCAAAATAACCTTAAATAATTCCTTGAAAATTCTACTTTATATCATCCCATCACTCTCTTCTTGAAATTAATTCTTTTAATCATCAACTAAAGTTAAAAAACTCAAGAAAAGTGGTTAATTTCTAATTATGGAACCTTTCAAAATATCAAATATCAATAAAACACATAATTAACCCTAAATAATGCATAAATATGGACTTTAGTTAAATGGCATACTAATAGAGAAAATTCATAAAACTATGATAACATACATCATAATTACATAAAATAAGCACAAATATTAGTTAAATAAGATAATAGTTTAAGTTAAATATGCATGTTGTCACAGGACAACAGGACGGGGAAGGCGGGGCGATGGAGGGAAGATGATAGGGGTAGTGTGAATGATGGGATTAGGGAGGACAGAACGAGACCAGCGGGATGAGGGAAATTTGGGAGTCGGGGAGGTGGAGCAGGATCACGGATGGTAGGTGATAACAT
>CM044119.1:3032103-3154597 GCA_024174645.1 Lemna minuta | reverse complement strand
GACCTTGAAAGCACATAATTAAGCACATGTATCATAAATCACATAATTAACCCTAAATAATGCAAAAATATGGACTTTTAGTAAAATGCCATGCCAATGGAAAAAATTTCATAAAATCTATGATAACATGTATCATAATTACATAAAATAAGCATTAATATCAGTTTAATATGATAGTACTTCAAGTTAAATATGCATTTTATCACCCGTCAATCTCAAACCCAATTTTCCAAACAACATCAAAGAAATTGTGAAAACCCAAGTTCATATTGTTAGGTCTAATCTCTATTAAATTGACATAGTTTTGTATTAGTGTGGATTAGCTATCATTTAATCCCATTAAGTGATTCAATTATATTTAATGTGTAGATTAAGACATTCATTTATGTGTGTGGAGATTAATTATGTGTAGAGATAATTAAATCAGTCATTAGTCATTATTAGGCAGACTAATGACCGATTAGCAACTTAAGCTATCCTCATTCTCTATAAATAGGATTAGTCCACTTGAATAACCAATGCTCATAACCCTCTAGATAGAATCTCATTTCTTCTATAGATCAGGAGGTTATCTTCGAGATATTCAAGAAGGCTATTCTCCACTGCATAAATCTATTACGATGAAGATTCATTCCATGAATCCAGGTACGAGTTTACTTATGTTCTATGTATTTGATTATGCTAATGAATTATGATGCATACTCAAGTTCCATCGCATATAACTTAGAGAAGAGAGAGAGAGAGATAACAACCCTTTTCTCCTTACTGATCACGTCTATCACATCAAACTTTAAACTTTGACAACATTTTCTTACCATATATCCAAGAAATTGTACAAAATCGGTCGACGTGGCAAGCTCAAGTGGTGCCACGTCACTCTTCTTTTCCACTTAGAATTGAGACTATGAGAGCGAGATAAGATAGCTTACTCTTTTCGCCTCATCCACTCCTGAGAAGCCCGTCACCGTTGCAGCAGCAGCCATGAGCTCCGGGTTGCTGCCCTCCCACGCGCTCCTCTCTCTCCCGGCCGCCTCCACGCCTCGCCCCAAACTCTCTTTCCCCGTCTCCTCCTCTCCCCTCTCTCCTTCTCTCACTCTTCGTCGTCTCTCCTTCTCGAAATCCGCTCAGCGCGCTATTCTCCCCGCCGCCCGCGCTACAGCCGAAGAGGAAGCCGTCGTTGAGGAGGGAGATAGCGAGGATTCCGTGGAGGAAGTGGCCCAGATCCCTAGGAAGCCTATAGTTAAGCTTGGGGACGTTATGGGGGTAATCTTTTCCAAATTTGATGCTTTTCTGATTCTTCAGTTTTTCGCGAGGGAAATTTGGATCCGAGTTTTGGATAATTGGGCGAAATTATTCTATTTCACGCGGCAAATCGCACATTCATTCATTTTTATGATAGAAAATAGGATCCAGACTTTTGATTTTTTGAAGAAATTAGTCTATCACGTGGGGACAATCTCTTGGATATTTGATAACTTTCCTGATTCTTTCATTTCTTATAATGGAAATTAGGATCCGAGTGTTAGATATTTTGGAGACATTATTCTATTTCATGGGTGTAATCTTTTGGGATTTTGATAACTTGCGGATTCTTTCATTTTGGGGAAATTCTGTTCTGATAATAGAAATTAGTGTCTGGGGTTTTGATAATTAGAAAAATTAACCTATTTTATCCGGGTAATCTTTTGGGATTTCGATAATTTTCAGATTCTTTCGCTTTTTGGTCATTGAAATTAGGATCCGACATTTTGATGATTTGGGGATATTAATCTGCTTCATGGGGCTAATCTTCTGGGCTTTTGATAGTTTGCTGTTTTTTTCATTTTGTTTGCGGAAATTAGGATTCAAGGTTTTTGATTTTTGGGAAATTAATCTTTTTCAGATTCTGCACAAGAGGGCAATTGAGGCGTCTGATGCAGCGAGGCCGATTCCAGATCTAAGGACAGGAGATATCATTGAGATCAAATTGGTGAGTCAGGCAGATCAGTTTGTCTTTAGTTCCACTTTTCTGCGATTCAATTTATTTGTAAACGTGGGAAAAAATGGCAGGAAGTTCCGGAGAACAGGCGAAGGGTTTCCATTTACAAGGGCATTGTGATGTCGAGGCAGAACGCCGGAGTTCATACTACGATCCGTGTTCGTAGAATTATTGCTGGGATTGGTGTGGAGATTGTCTTTCCAATGTAAGTATAGCGTTCGATTTTCAATTTTTCTATCATTGATGTGCTTTCCCTCTCTCCCCATTCTATGGTTTGAAATATTCATTACATCCCTAAGCAAATGATTTCAGGAAAAATAAGCCTCCTTGGATAATCTGATGAAATTCCATGAAGGAATAGGAAATAGCTACTTTGGCCCTCGTTGCAGGAAAAAATGTCAAGTATTATTGCCATTTTTCTATGATAGAGGGGCTACAAAATTGGATAGATGTTTTGAAGGGAGACACTTTGTAGTTTTTCCATCTCTTTTCTCTCCAGCTGAGCTATTGATTCAGTTCTTGGTAAGGATGGTAGTATCAGATTCCTGGTCGATCAGTTCCACCATTTTCAGGAAAAAATAGATAGTAGGGTATTCTGGTCATTTCTCGTTGGATAGAGGGGTATTAATAAGGAACTGAAACGGATATGGCACTGCTTATCAAGATTGCTGAATCTTGCTCTAATGAATTATCATGTATACACACTGACTGCAAGGCATAAAAGAGAGAAAGGTATCTTCAGATAATCGCATCTACAGATCTGAGCCTCAGATGATTGAATCAATCTATCTGAGAGAGCAGCCTCCAGGAAATCTTCAAGATGGCATTTGGCACTTCTAATTCCTGACTGTCAAGATCCTCAAACGCTCCTTCTATTTATAATCCTCTTTCATGCCACCAATGACCCAGTTGGGAGGCAAAGCAGTTATTGAGTTTCTACTAGAAGGGTTTTATCAAATTTCTCTCCAGCTGAAGAATCAATTCAATTCATGAAAGGGCCTCTATAGAGTCAGATCTGGCCCATCAAAATCCATATTTATCAATGTATTAGTTCAATCTTGTGTACATTTTTTATAAAAGTGTCTTGTGCACATTTTAACTTCCTTCTATACATTATAGAAAGATTAGCCTCAATTATTTGTGTCTATAATAATCTTCTCTGCATTTTGTTTTTTTTTTCTGAAATGATTATTATTGCTCCTTTTGTTTTCCATTCGGTACATCATTTAACTCTTGAGTCCTAGTATGTTTGTTACGTTGTTTATTAGAAGGGCCTTACTTCTGTGACCTTATGAGAAATTCTTTCACTCCCTCCCTTTATTTCTTCTTGTTTTTTCCTGAAGTCACTTTGAATAAACCTAGGGGTTCAACCTTTGTGAGCTCCAACAGTTTTTTCACTGATTCTTATGAATTTAAAAATTCCAGTATATGTGTCAAAAAAAGTCAATTTGCCTGTAACTGTTTCTTGCATGGAGAAAGATTTAAAATCTGTCAGATCTCCCAATAATATATTTGTCCTTGCACCATCTCTTTAATTATACAAATCATTACTTAGCTTTTTCTGATAGATATTTGTTCGCTAATATTTTAAACCCTGGAATAGAATGAGAATGGATTCTTCTGAATGCATCACATTAATTGTGTTCCAGTTACTCGCCTAACGTCAAGGAGATTAAAGTCGTGAAGCACAGAAAAGTGAGGAGAGCAAGGCTTTACTACTTGCGTGACAAACTCCCGAGGCTCTCAACATTCAACTAAAAAGAGCAGGTTCCTTCACTCTTCAGCTCTCTTGTTGATGATTTAAAATGGCTTTTTCAGCTTCCTCCCATGTTCCTAATGTATTAGTCTATGTAATCTTTGGTTTTGAAAATAGACGATTGGATAATTTATCCTTTGTAACTTTCTCCTGCTGTGAAAGAGGTTGAACATCTGTTATACATGAAAACTCTAAATTAAGGGGAGGCTTAGATCAAGGAGTGCAAATTTCATTAATGGGCTTCTTCAATGCATGGGATTAGAGAGGGAAAGTGGAGATGAAATCGGCATTGGGTTTCTAAGCCAAAATTTGTCTTTCAAGGGTTCAAGGATTTTGTTTCAAGGATTTCTAAGCCAGTTTTTTGAAAATTTTCTAGAGTGGAATTGGAGAGTTATTAAATAATACACAGATTGATTGATTCTTTTGGCGACGCCACCCATCACAAAACGATGCATCTCTCATCAATATGGTGTCCTACTTCTGCCAAAACTGGGCACTGAAATGAAGATTGTTGATCTTCTATATAGGTAGCAGACTTGAAATAGTTCATAGCGAAGAAGAATCATCCTTGGGACCAATACAGTAATGGGAAGCTCTAACACTGGCCCAGTGGGCTGATAATACCCAGGCGAACAGATTAAACATGGGTAACATGTCAAGATCGTCCCAGTGATAGGAGCAGACCTCTCTTCTGGATCAATTTTAACTTTTAGCAAAACCCATGGCCACGAGTTAGGCTTAATTGCCTTCATTCGATCAACCTGCTTTCATTTTAAGTCCAATTCTCCTTTTGAAGTCAATAGCTTGTATTTCCCCAAATTAAGCAAGATGGCATTGGTCAATTCAATGTAGTATATCAACCTCTTTGAACTTTCTCGTGAATTGAGACATAGTACGGGAGTATATTGGAAAGAGAGCCCTCACCTTCAAAAGCAGATTCCATGTGGGAGTTGCAAGAGTTGCAGAGATAGTTAAGAAGATGGAGAGAGGGAGAAATATGAATAGATGGAGACATGGGTATGTGTTGAGCTTCTTCGGCCCATGATCTTTGGGGACATCTTCACAACATTAGATAGGAGACAGAGAGAGAGAGAGAGAGAGTTCATTATCCTCACATTTTAGAGCAACTTCAAAAGAGTTTGTCACTTCACAAAATGGATATGAAGACAAGATTGACAGAATCATTTTTCAAAAGCATTGTAATTACTCTTTTCCATTACATGTGATATGGGAATCCGCACATTGTGCCCAAACTCGTGCAATTAAACATATGAATATAGTATTTATTTTATGAAAACCATATCAATATTTCAAAGAATAATTGTGGTTTTTGAAATCAATAAGGATTCAAAGACATTAAAAATCTTTGAAAAGGTAATAAAATAAGGATTGACAAGATGTGATTTTTAAATCCATTTCTCTTAGACTTCAATCATTTATTTTTTTATACTCAATAAACAATATTTGATTATCTGGAAAGAAAATCCTAATCAATATATTGAGAATAGAAGAGCACATTTGCTTTTATGGAGAACGGAATAAGAGATTAGAAGATAGGCTCTTAGTCAGCTATACTCTAACACACCCCCTCAAGCTGGAGCATGCTAATCAACAATGCCTAGCTTGGTACCCGAGGAAGCATTTGAGATACCATTGAGGCTCTTAGTAAAGATGTTTGAAAGCTGCTTCAATGAAGGCACATATGATGGTATAATAACTCCTTTCAATATTTATTTGAAAATAAAGTAGAATTCAATCTTAGTATGTTCATGAAATGTGAGGTCCTTGGCAATGAAGATAGCCACCTTATTATTACAAGACATAGGCAAGACTGTCTAAGTTGCAATGCCCAAGTCCTGTAGAAAATATCTCATTGCCTTTTTGCCTTTTTCAAGAGTATGGTCATCGCATTAAGTGCGAGCCTTAGATACACCCCCCCCCCCCAAATCAACCTCAATGATGAGAGCAAGTGAGATTGGAACACTCAAGGAAGCTCTTGTAGTGATAGATAAAGCCATGAAGAAAAATAGACATAACAAAACTTACTATTTTGAAAGAAATTACCTAAGCTCCAATCAAAGAAACTTTTTGGGGATTAAGATGCTCAAAATCTAAAACCACATTAATAAATTTATGAAAAGATTGAACATATAGATTTCTCCCAATATCCCATCATAGGCCATTCTTATATCTTGAGATATTTTAGGCAATTGATTCATTCAAATCGCCTTTTTGGGCGATAAAACTCTTCAATACAAGCATATATGGGTCTACTCAGCTGTATGTAGTTTTGATACTACTAATATAGTATCTACTCATAATTAAGGGCATAAAACCATGTCTTCAAGAGTTTATTGCACAGATTACACTTGCTCCCACCAATCTGATGCGCCACCTTTAAGCTTGTAATCCATGAGCTTAGCCAATTTTTCTTCTATAATATTGGTGTACTAGAAAAACCTCTCTACTTGACCACTGATGAAGGCAATCTTTAATTTCCAATTGACGTTAAATTGAGAAGATCAGTATTTGTTCAAGTATCATGCCTTTCATTGTTATCATGATTTCTTACTGTAATAAATGGAACTAGAATATTCATGAAAAGATTTAGAATTGAACCCACCTTAGTATTTCTACTCTAACATGTTTGTTTTGATGTTGACATACATGAAAGTCTCTATTTCAAGGTACCATGCCTAGTTTTCAACTTATATTGAAATATCTCCTTCAATAAAAACTCTCTTCTCTTGAAATAGAACATACCTCAATAGAAGCATTATCATTGAACTGCACACCCTTGCCTTTTGACATCTTTGCACACTTGATGGTGGAATGTATGGTTGGCTTTAATATCACTTGACATATCCTTAGAATGAGAAAAATTCAGAATAGTGACTTGATCCATAAGCTTTGCCCTAGAGCAAGAGTAATACTGTGAATCCTCAAAACTAAAATCTTCAACCTTTGAATCTAAAAGGGTTGATAATTGAATCCACACAGCACTAGAGCACCAGAGGAGAATAATTGAATCTACAAGCACTAGAGCACTCGCAAAAAGGGAGAACACTTTGAGGAAAGAAAACAAAGCTCATAAAAGGGATAACTTTAATTTTATCTCAAATGTTACAATGAGGGGACATTATATTGGTCTCAAAGTAAAGGTTTGTCCAAATAACAAGACTTTGAAAATGACAACTTTAAATAAATGTCTGATAGCATGCAAATATCAAGAAACCAAATAAACAAGAAATAAAGGAGCTTTTTATAATTACGGGGAAGCCTTAACTACATTTCTTGGAACTAGAAAAGAACTATTAATTCTCCTCTCCCTTTTCAAGCATCTTTTATTGATGTTATATATTCAACTATTTCTTCAATTATCTTTCCTCTTTGCCTCTCCTTTTCTTCTCGAGTGATAAGAGAGAAGAGAGGAGCATGGATTCCAACAATAAGGTATAATGTATGAGAATGCTAAGTATAGATACCCACAACTCACCTCCATAAAATTGTCTTTGCTTATCATTCCACATTAAACTTATTAACATATCACCTCCTCCAACTCCACACTAACATTGTGATTGTGGGGAATGATGAAAAGTTTTCGTGCGGTAGTTGAAAATACACGGAGGCGTGTCAATTTTTTTTCTAAAATCTCTAATTTAATATTACAATCAATAATTCAATAGTATAATGGAGAATGTGGGTCGAATCCACAGAGAATTAAGGTATTTCCGAAGTGTTCTTCAAATTTGATCAAAATTGGATAAGCAATTGAGGTGAGAAAACTAGATATTTTGGTAATTTTAGAAAGAGAACTCCAAGACCAATTCACATAATAAAAAATCACTCGATTTGGATCAACATTCGGGGAGAAATCAAGGAGCAAAAATTAAATAGAAAATTGATCTTGAGGAGAGGGAAAACAAAAAATTTATCTAAAATTCAAGTAATCTATGATTCAAAATTGAAAGATAATGATACATGACAAAAGATTAGAAGGAAAATATATAATCTAACTTGAAGTCGCGCTCGAAATGATCATATTGATCGCCGGATCAAAGCCTTTGTATTCCGTGATTTCAAAAATAAATTTTAGAATTCAAGAGGTGAAATCTCGCTATTTTTTTACGAAATCTTAATTCCAAGCACTCCTGAGACGTGTAAATGATTCTATAAGAAGAAGAAATCAAGAGATTCAAGGATTAAGATGTTTAAAAAGTTTGATAGCTTGAAAGATCTAATAATACATTTCCCGTTGAAGTTTGATAGCTTGAAGAGAGAATTTATAATGTTTTGAAATTGGGTGTGACCGTCGAATCTTCTCCTTGATGAGATCAACGGTTGTAATGGAATCTGAAGAGGTGAATGGTTATGGTTAAGTCGCGATCATTGGATCTTCATCAGAGCGTCATGATCGCACCTCGCGATCATGTGAAGAGAGAGCGTCGCGAAATCTCAACCGCCCAATCATGAATTAACGTTTCAAATTCTCATATGGCTCTTCAAATCCTGGCCACTATAACTTAAATGAATGGCCAGGATTAATCCGTTTAATAAAGTGAATCATTGTCCACTCAGATGTCGCCACGTACCCCTCACTTAAGTGAAAACGAGAGGCTGAGATTAAATCTGTTTTATTTCTACTGGTCGGACAATTTTAAGAGCGTCATATCATTTGTGAAGATATAAAAACAGAAAGATAGTTTCACACAAGAAAAATAAGAGAAAACATCATGTATAAAAGTATACGCAATATTTAACGGTTATCATCTACCCTTAAAAGAGTGCTTAACCACTTAATCATATGCACAATGTGCGACATGTGATGCGCGCATATGGCGCCACGTGTTGACACGTAAGCATGATGCCATGTCAGAGCGATAGATAAAAAATTATTTTTATTATTTTAAATATAAATAAATTCAAAATAAATCCATAAAAATTCAAAAAACTCTTGAAAATCCCTAAAAATTAAAAAATTTATAACTTTCAAAACATAACTTCAAAATAATCCAAATGTGTTTTGTTCGATCAAAAATTAAATAGTCTATCATTTTTAAAATTCAAATTGGATAAATAACAAGAGAATACATTTTCATTTAAAAATACACTCATTTCTCTTAGAAAATAAAACTTAGAAAAATAAATGAGTGTATAAAAAATATTTTTTCTTATTATTTAACATTAAAACCCAATTATAATATCAAATATAGATGAGAATAATCTACTCTAAAATATATTATTTAATGATGTATAATTATCCCTAAAATAATACACTTTGATATTATAACTTAAAAATGTATGAAATGATAGATATTCACTCAAAGTAAGATAACATGCATAATAATTGAATATTTTATAACTTAATTTGTATTAATAATCATATAATTTGCATGTTATCAGGGACATGTGATCATTGCATAGAAAGTTAAGCTACAACTTTGGCCTTGTAATATTTTTAATCATATACTTTTATAACATGTCCACATCTGACCCCTATTGATTAGTTGAATGTAAAATTCCGAAAACCTTTAGTGCTTATCTATGAAATCAAACTCCTTGGTGGTTATTTCTTGAGTGAAATAGCTATTGAAATTTTTCTAGTAAAATGAAAGAGAACAGTCCCATGACTTGCCCATTTTATTAAGTCCGAAACATTATTTCTTGCCTACCCTACCCTCACGGGTGAACAGAATTGATCATATTTTCCAAGTCCATGTTGGCATTGAGATATAAAAAATCCAACGCGAGCAATAAAACCCCATCGTCTCATCCAAGTCTACGCGGTGACGTTAGCATTGAGATTTGGGGAATCTAAAATCATGACATAAAAAACTTTATGATACATGTTTGAACCATTATTTTTTATAGTGTGTCCAAATTCAAACATTATTGATTTGTTGAAAGTACAAAATATGCCAGGCATCTTTGGCTTACCTTGAATCGGCCCCATTTCCATCAATATCTTCCTCTCTGAGCTCTTGATGCGGAATCCCTACAAGGAGAGAGATCTAGATGATGGATGCTAGACTAGTGCAAGGAATGACAATCCAATCTGATCGAGGGGATCATGATCAATTATACGTTGATTGATCCCCTCAACCAGCCATTAGGGGTAGGATTGACGATCAGGTCGAGGGTAATTAATCATTTTGTCAATTTGATCGACGATCTGATTGATACCATCAGATGTCAATTGGGTAGGATGGAAGATCAGATTGAGGAAGTAATGTTTCTCTGATCGACGATCTGCACTAAAAAAATAGTGAAAAATTAAAATTAAAATTAAATGTAGAAAATGACTGGAGTCTAAACAATTGGAGTCTATAAGATTGGGAGTTAGAAAATGAGAGATCACTGATGAAGGTTCGATTTGTATCATTTTCTTGATCAATCAGTGGGCCTTGATCGGTGATCTCCTCAATCCGACGGCCAAAGAAGTGCAATGCCATAAAAAATAGCGATCTGAATTAATAAGTCTGATGTAAGAGAAAATCCCTTCGAAAAGAGTCATATGAATTTTTAGCATTATCCACGTCAGCGCTAAAACCCCGCATCGTCTCGGCCACGTCATTCGAAAATTTGCGCGGGAAACTAGCACGTGCCGATGCTCGAAATCCTCGCGAGCGCGTTTTCGCGCCCTCTCTCTCTCTCTCTAGCTAGACTCAACTCCGATCGATCTTTCTCTCTTCGCGCAGTCTCTCTATGCCCTAGCTCCGACCGGAGATCGCCATGGACTCCGATCTCGTCGCCGGCTCCACCGAGGTCGAGGCGGCGTGGTACGTCCTAACTATCTTGCTCCGGATCGGCCGTCCGGCTAGAATCGACGAGATAATTGCAAGATCTAAGTTATGCTCGGTGTCTCATGATTTCCTGCGATTTCTCTCGCGGACGCCGAATTCTCCGTTATTTTTCTCCGAGGAAGGGCTCGTAACGGTTTCTAGTCGGGTGGAGGTGACGTTTGGCGAGTTTTTTGTTGGCGGTGAGGTGCAATTGTTGCCGAAGGTGGTTATTCGATGTGAGGAGGAAGAGAAAACGAGGGACTTTTGGAAGTTTTCGCTGTGGAATTCAGGTAGGAAGAGGAAGCGAAATTATCCGCTGACGGATTCGAAGAGGGGAGCTCTGACGCGGCAGGACAATGGTAGTAAGTTTGATTGTATTGCATTCTTTTTTCTTGCTTTTTTTTCATTGTTTCTGTCTTTTTTCTCTTTAGGATCGGAGATCCACAGCTATCGCATGCCAATGGAGGATTTTATCCGGTCTGCTTTCACTTTAAAGGTATTCCTTGTACCAAAACAGTGTTCTAGATCTGGTTCGATGATGCATCTTTCTCAATTTTCACAGGGGAATCGTGAAGTTTATGATAACACAGGAAGGAAGCAAAATTATCTGCCGCCAAATTTGAAGAGGATGACTCAGATGCGGCTGGAATATGGTAGTAAACTGACCTCTGTTCTTTTTAATTCAATTCCAAAATATTTTCGCCTTATTTATAACTCGTTGTTCGTTAGGATTGGGGATCCCCAGCTATCCCATGCCAATTAAAAGTTTTAATTTGAAGGTATTGCTCACACCATAATAACATCGTAGATCTGGTTTGAACCTGCATATTTATCAACTTCCCTCAATTTTCACAGGGAAATTGTGAAGTTTATGATATCCTGAAGAGGAAGCAAAACTATCCACTGCCGGCTTCAAAGAGGAGAGCTCTGATGCGTCTGGAAAATAGTAGTAAATTAAACTCTGTTATTTATCTCTCTCTCTCTCTCTCTTGCTTTTTTCCCCCTTATTTATAGCTCATTGGTTTCAGGATTAGGGATCCCCAGCTATCACATGTCAATGGATGATTCTATCCCATCTACTTCCTCTATAAAGGTATTGCTCACACCAGAATGATGTTGTAGATCTGGTTTTAGTATGCATATTTCTCAAATTTTCCTTGATTTTTGCAGGGGTATCATGAAGTTTATGATATATTAGGGAAGCATAATCCACCATCTTTGATGAACATCGCCAAATGCGCATCAAGAACTGTTAAAGAAATTATGCCACAGATTCCAGTTCTCCAATTTGTTGATTCTCTAGTTGTAGATAGTCCTGTGCCTCTTTTCCTTCAACGGGATTTGGACTCAGTATCCCATTCTCAAATAATACCAATCAAATCTAAGCAAGTAACCTCAGTTGATGATAACTTTGTTACATTGGTGCCGAGTACATCATTGGCATCAGAAGTGCCACAGATTCGTAGAAAACAGTTCAGAGAGAAGATTCTTATTTCTGATAATAGTTTAACGGAGTTAGTTGTTGATGATTCAGAAGACAAACTAGATCAAGCTCAAGCTACAACGACCATCGGTTCCACTCATGATCTAAATGATGATCCTTTATTTCCTGGTAAATTTTATTCATTTATGTTATTTACTAGGAATGTCTGAAACTGAAGGAATCTTATGAACTGAAACAGCCGTGGCTTCAAAGAATTCAGAGGAAGAGTTTCTGAATGGAACTGAAATGGAAAATGAAAAGACTAACAAAAACAAACGGGCAGAAACTTTTGGTGGGAAGCTGATTTTAAATAAATTGAGGAAAACTCAGTACACCAAAATACCCAGGAAAGGAAACAGGGAGGAAGCTACTGCTGTTGCAAAGGTGCACCATAACTTAGCAGGTTCAATTCTCATAAACTTTGTTGACCAAACTTTGGATGTTCTTCCGTCTCTCTACAGAAGCAAGGAAAAGGTTCCAATAAGTTTCCGCATTTTGAATCATTCATAGTGGAGGAAGAAGAAGGTTCAGGTATTCATCACCTGTTTTGACTTTGTACATCCGTCATATTACTCTATGACAACGGGGGGGCCTCTGGTTAGGGGGCCTCTCTCTCTCATTTCAAAAAAAAAAAATTCATCACCTGTTTTGACTTCTTTCATGGGTTTTTATTCTCCACTGTAATTTAACGATTAATAAATGAGCAGGTGGATATGGTACCGTTTACAGAGCAAAGAGAAAAAGCGATGGAAAGACATTTGCTATCAAGTGTAAGCGTCTTTGACTTGATTACTCAAACTGTATGCATTGTAGCCTGAAACGATCATTATGAAATGGTGTGTATTTTGTGCTGAAAGTTTAATCTCAATGTCAGATTTTTCCAAACTTCAATTAGAATATTGAACTGAAATTTTTCACTGAATCGCCACTTTTAGGTCCTCATCCGAAAGCTCATCCGCACCATATTCATAATGAATTGAAGATGCTGGAAAGATTTGGGTAATATATTATGTGATCATTTACTGTGTCATCTAATTATACATATTTATGTCTATAAAGAAAAAAAAAATTATTTGGACAGGGGAAGATGCTTCATTATCAAATATGAGGGATGCTTCAAGAGTGAGAACTCAAAGTGTTTTGTGTTAGAGCATGTTGAGCATGATAGACCAGAGGTAAGTTTATGAATAATAACAATAACAAAAATAGCAATAAAATAATCTTCGTTTTATTTTTCATCTACCAAAAAGCAGATTCTGAAAAAAAGGAAATGAATGTCACTGAGCTTCAGTGGTACGGGTACTGCATGTTCAGAGCCCTTGCGAGCTTGCACAAGCAGGTTGAGTCTCTTCTTCTCTCTCTCTCTCTGGTCCATCTATTTAGTTTCTCACTCCGATATTTTCCAGGGAGTAGTGCACAGAGATGTGAAGCCTGGGAATTTCTTGTTTTTCGTGCAAAACAAAAACAAAGGATACCTCATTGATTTCAATCTGGCGTTGGTTTGTTTCTCTCTCTACACCTGCAACATGGTTTTGGGTTTACTCTTTCTTGTTTAGGGTCTCACCATTCTTACACTGTTGCCCCTCTCAGGATCTGAATCACAAGCCACAGCCAAACTGTGAGTACCCTGCTCTGTCTGTCGCTTTCTCACATTGTCAATTTTTTTCATTCACTTTAGTTACTGCTTTGTTGCCGAAAAGGATCTTCACCCAACAGTCTTCATCTTTCTCATTTCAATTTATAAACAAGGATCTTGACTTAATTACTCATCAGATTATTGAGCTGCTATTTCTCGGTCATGTGCCACACAAGTACATGGAGGACTCTACCCTCTCTGTCTCTGTCTGTCTGTGTGTGTCTCCTCTGCTCCCTGACTCCTTTACAATTTCAGTAAGGTTCTCCTCATCTCATATCTCTTTGTGGAAAAAGATCCCAGTTCTTCCCTTATCAGAAGAAAGTAGTCGCTAGTTCCATTTATTTTTCCTTCGTCACGAGCCATCATAGAACGTGCAAGAACACCCAAATCTCTCTGTCTACTCAGCTTCTCCATTTTATGTTCCCTTTAAGCTTTTACCCGTTTTTCATTTCCCTTCTGGACCAAGGATCAGATAAAAAACGATTGTCTGAATTTATCTTTTTCTTCTTCTCAGCAAAAAGCCACCCAAGCACACGAAAGAGCACTGACCGAAGTGCCGGCCTCCTCTGGAAACCTTCACCATCATCCTCTTCTTCGAAGATAAAAAAACCACAATATCCAGACTCAACGAAAAGACCAGCAGCCGAGCTTCTCTCTCCGGACAAGGAGTGCCGGAGCAAGCATGGCGAGGGTTCCGCGTGACCTCTGCCAGAGAAGCAACCAGCACCAGAACTCCTCTGGGGACCGGCTGAGGGAGCCAGTCCCATGCCGGGGGCAGAAAGGAGCTGATAAATCTCGCCCATGAGGTGATGCAGAGTCCTGGGAAGATCTGGGCGGCTGTTCCTGTGCAAAGAAAGAGAGTTGCTGCTCCTCTGGGGAGGGCGGAGCGCCATCTTGGGCTTCTCTCTCCCATGCCACTCCTCTCTGGAGGGCTACCTGTCTCTGCTGCTCCCCGCTGTTCAGGTTTATGATCTTGGATTTCCTTCACTCTCTTTGTTTCTCTCTTTAGAAAGATGGTGGTCCGTTTGCTGCTGTGATTTCTGTCAGATTCATGTTTTTGCTTCTTTCATTTGGTTTCTCTCTCTGACAGACATTTTTCTTATGGTTTCCGCTTTCCTTCATTCTGCTAAATTCTCTATCTAGCTGTCAATTCTCCATCTAGCATTCAATTTCTCCCGGGTTTGTCATCTTTTATTTTGCTAAATTCTCTACCTAACAGTCAATTTTTTTTTGAGTTTCTGCGTTCCTTCGTTCTCCTATTTTGTTTCCGTGTCTGGCTCCGATCCCCGCTTTCACTCATTGACCGAGTTTTCTTCGTGCTCTGCTTTCCATCATTCTTCTAGTTTCTAAGTAGAAAGCGGTGATCTTTATCACCGTCTGTGATTTCTTTCCGATCCTTGTTTTTCCTTCATTCTCCTGGTTTCTCTCTCTTATGGTCATCCTTAGTTCTCATAGTTTCTCCCTCTAACCCCCGCCAATCTCTGATATCAACCCAGTTTTCTTCGTTTGCCTTATTTCTCTATCTGGCTGGCAGTTGCCTCGGTCTTGGCAGTGTGATTTCTTCTAGGTTCTCTCTCTAGCGGGTGTTGACTTCCGATCCTGGTTTCCTTCGCTGTCTTGGTTTCCCTCTCTAACCATTATCAACTATCCGTGCATTCGTCATCCTGGTTTCTCCAACAGAAACAATATTCTCCGCTAATCTCTCTTGCGAGAGATAATATCCGGCATGTGCCATGATATCCGGCTTATGATCTCTGCTTGTGTCTTGGTTTCCCTGAATAGCAACTGATCTCTGCTGTCAATTACGAGCTTCTTCCATTGCGTCTTACCAGCTCGTTTCTCTCTCTTGTCTCCCCGAGCCTCGCCATCTGCGTATTGCAGTATTGCTCCCCTGGTTTCTCTCTCTAACATGCTCTGGTTTCTGCCATATCCAGAGAAAAGGCAGAAAACAGAGGGTCCCTGCGTCGGCACCAAGGGCTTCCGAGCTCCAGAGGTACGTGCTTTATCTCTTTTTCTCTCTCTAGATCATTCGTCTGACTCGTCTTTTCCCAGGTTCTCTTAAAGTCAATCCACCAGAGCTGCAAAGTAGACGTCTGGTCTGCCGGGGTGACACTTCTCTATCTGATGATCGGAAGAGCGCCATTTGCCGGAGATCCTGAGCAGTAATCTTTTCAACCTTCTCCTCTCTTTCTCTCTCTAAACTGGTACATTGCTCTGTTCCTCTTTTTGCCATCTCTAACCTTCTCTTTCTTTCCTCTCTCTCTAACCCAGACCCTTAGTCACTCACTCTCTCTTTCTCTCTAACTAGGAAACTTTCCCTAACCTCTTCTATATCTCTCTCACCCAGAGAATTCCCAGATCCTCTTTCTCTAAACTTCTTCATGTCCTCTCTAAACGTAAACTTTCTTCATAAGATCCCTCTCTCTCTCTCTCCACCACGAACATTCCTCTTAAGATCCTCTGGCTATCTGTAACCAAGAATTTTCCTCATCAGATCATCTTTTTCTCTCTTTATCTCAATCATCTCTTTCTCTCTCTAACCAGTAACATTTCTCAGGGCTTGATCTCTCTCTCTCTCTCTCTCTCTCAAACGTGGAACATCCCTCGGATCCTCTTCTAACCAGGAATATCCTGCAGATTCTCGCTCTCTAGTCGACTACTGTTGAAAAGTCCTTGCTTTCTCGCTCTTACGAGTAAACTTTTCATCCCCTCTCTCGCCGTGAGCAGGAACATCAAAGAGATCGCAAAGCTCCGCGGCAGCGAGGATCTCTGGGAGGTGGCCAAGCTCCACAACCGCGAATCCTCCTTTCCATCGGTAATCAAAGCAATCAACCGCGAATATTTACAATTGAAACAAATGAAAGGGGAAGAAACAAGCTGAAGATAAAAATTTCAGGATCTTCTGGAATTGGATTGGCTGAAGAGGACAACGCTGGAGGAGTGGTGCGAGAAGAACTCGAAGAAGGGGAAAGAGCTGACGCAGAGTATCCCAAAGGAGATGTGGAATCTCGTTGACCAATGCTTAACGGTCAACCCTCGGCTCAGGATAAGCGCCGAGGACGCTCTAGAGCACGACTTCTTCGCCCCTTGCCGGGAATCGCTGCGGCGTCAGAGGTTGCTCCGTCTCACCACCTCCCCTGCCTCCACTCTGTAAATTCTCTCTCCCTCTCCCTCTCCCTCTCCCTCTCCCTCTCCCTCTCCCTCTCTCTCTCCAGCCGTTGCTGTAATCGGTGAAGAGTGCTTTCGCTGGCCGCAGTAGTGTAACATAGGGGTAGGTTATGTACACGTGGCACAGTTTTGCTGGGAATTCCGGGCCGGACGAGTCTGCTTGAACCGTGCCACAGAATCTGACATATCAAAATGCGCCGCTCGGGAGGCTGGTAAGGTGGGACGCGAATAAGGGAAGTTTGAATCCCGTGTTGATATAGATCCATGATCGGGATTGATTAGGCTTTTTTGGCCGTTGGATGAGATCTGACGGCCAAGAATTATTTAAATGGGACCTTAGATTGAGTATTTAACAATGGAATAACGCACGGTCTATCCTTTGATCGGATCGTCAAGCATGATTTCGACACAGGTCCATGGATCCGTCCAATATCCAAAATCAAGGTATTGAGGGCCGCTTTGGATGTTGGATAGTATATAGTGGATGGATGTCGGTTGGATGGTGGATATTGCTACTAGGGCGATGCAAACGAGATATTGTCAGATTTCTGATGCCTAGTATTACTGGATATCATATCCTCTATTGGAGTAAAATAAAAAATAACACATAAATAGTAAATAGGCGGATACCCTGTATTCTCTCTGATAACTGCCTATGATACTTGACATTGACATACAAATGCCATAGATATAGAACATATGCCGATATTGATGGATTAATGTTGATACTCTATATCCAATATCCATAGTGGATATTTGATATCGGATAGGTCTCGATATCCATTGTATCGGCATCATCCAATATCCGCTCATATATCGACATACAATACTGTCATCGGGACGGGTAATGACTAGGGTGGCATAACATGCATGGACGCATGGTTTTTTAAATAAACATTTAAAAACCAATCATCAATCAAAGTATTGTGACGACTTTATCTTCGACCAATAATGTAGATTAACCCTAGAAAAAGGGTGATGGCAAAAACCCTAGAAAGCTGGCTCATAGGCGAAGGTTAGTGATCTGATCAATAGTATGGAACTAAAAGGGAGTGCATTAATATCTACATCCACAACAACCACTTCTCCTATGTCAAGGACATGACTGTAGTTGTGAATATATGTGGGTGAAGTGTAATGAGCCAATCCCTCTCTCCTATATAAGGGACAAAGGGAGCTATTTTCTCCCCTATGTATATTATTATTATTATTATTATTTTCATAATTCTATAACACCTCATGGTATTAGTATTTCACATCAATACCTATGGTTTTTGGCACTCTCCCTCTATATCTTCATAACCTAGGGTGTTTAGTCATTTCCTATATGGATATTTTGGTAACTTGTTCTTTGTGTGCATGCCAAAAATATGCACTTGAATTTGTAATTTGTATTATAATATATGAGGCATGGCTCTCTTGAATATAGTATGCACGATGATTCCTATTTTCTCTTTTTTTTTCAATGTAGTCAGGCTACCTTGCGTTTCTAGTTATCATCTATTTCCCACTCAAGAGGTGGAACTTTCCTTTGTGTCACCCTTGCACTCAATTATTTCAACTCCACCACTACCTTGTTGACTACCCATTGGATCCACAGATGAATGATAATATACACATAATAATCGATGATGGAAAGGTTTATGAAGTACTTTGGATATCTCCTACAGTATAAGGTGTAGCCTAGCACCCATTGAGATGTCAACTCAACTTGTCGATTGGATTAAATCAATGCTTAATCAATTGAGCTATTTGTTGATTGATAACATGTCATTTGTGCATTTATTCTCATCATTATAAACATATTTGAATGCATTAATCTTGTAAATATAATGCATGTTGTCATGCTTTTATAATATTTTCCCATTCATCTTGTCATTTCACTCACTTCCCTAATTCACATCTACTTACTGCTAATTAGGCATAAACATAAATAGTTCTTGCCATGCATCATTCTTTAGAACTCTTATATCATGGGACTAACCCCAATTGGCTTCTTTCGAAGTCAAATGGTTAAATTATTACATTATCTACAAGTTTTATGCATGTAGGGGCATAGGCATGCAAGTAGGTAATGGATGTTATGTGACCTATAAGCCAATCACACTTCCATGTATCTTGTTTATGTTCATCGAAATGAAATTTATTCATTATCGTTCTTGTGTGATGTTTGCAATGAAGTCCATGAGCATATGCAATGGGTAAGTTAATTATGGTGAGATCATAATATAATGGTCTCCAGTCTTTTAACATATGTTCTAAACATTCTTATTAATGAGATATTCGAGAAGGACATTGAATTATCTAGAAGAAATAATAATACTTGATTTGACTAATATAATTAGTATAACTGATCTTGTAGTAGTTAGTGTGGTGACATCAATGATATATAATGTGTGCTCTTCGGTGAAAGAGTTCATTGAATTGGTTTGTATAAATCCCTAAATAATATTATACCTAATTGTTAATCATGTTGATTTATGTCACAGTTGTGTATGTAGTCCTTTGACTTGAGACACTGAAGACATTTTGTGGATGGATGACTGTGTTTTGATTATGACTTATAAATCCCTAGCCGCTAGATTTCCAAACAAGATAAAGGACTATACGTACACGATAACCGATGAGGAGAAGGTTCCATATGAGAGTTCTTCTATAGTCCATATCGCTTAAAGTACGTGGTGTAACTTAGCACTTAACAAGTTGGCAACTCGACTTGCGATTGGGTTAAATTGATCCTTAATTAATCTATATTTTGATGTAGATAATTAACAAACATACAATATGTCTATTAATAGGGAGAGAACAACAAAAACTAAAGGTGCCCCTGCAAGCCTTGTGTAAATTCTCTCCTTTCTTCTCTTCTCTATGGGTGAAGAGTTTTGATGAGGAGATCCAACCATCCAGTGTTCGTGTGGATATTGCTAGAGGCTAGACACTTTAATAACTTCAAGAACTCTTTCAAGTAAACCTTGTGAGTATATTTTCTCATACATAATAGATGATAATATCACATCTGTTCTTGGTACCTTAGTGTTTTGAATATTTGATTCAATGTATTCCACTACATTAATGTTTGGATTGAAAATTTGGAAGGCTTATCGACTTCAAATCCCAATAGTAGGAAAACACTAATGCAAATAGAAACAATAAAGAGGAAGAAACAACTCTCCACCAAACTACAACTTTAAATCTAACCAATCATCAGAGAAGGAACGTCGACAAGTGTGCACGTGTCGATGGGTCGTTCTAGGTTTTAGGAAGGTCAAAGTTGGTCAACCTTTCTACTTTGAAGGAGGTTGAGTTGAACTCTAATTTTTTCAAATATCTCGTCATTATTTTATATGTTTTGACATTTATAGATTAAATGATAATTATGAATCTAAAGGATAAATTTAGTGCAAAAATGATTTGTAGGTTGCTAGAAATTTAATTTTAAAGTTTAGAGCATTTTCTGATTTTTAAAGGATTCTTTATGGTTTATCAAGAGAAATAATAGGGCTTTAGTATGAGATATTTTCATGGCTTTTTTGGTCATGACACATGTGGCCCCAAGTATGTGCTTGGACATCAAGTACGATGCACACATGACACCTCCCATATGACAATGTATTAGGTCTTGTGCTTTTGCTTAGATCATGGCTGCTTGGGTCTCCTCTCTCAAAGGCCACATTTTGCTTAGATCTCCTCCCTCAAAAATTTGCTGACATGTAGATGAATCGTGGCCACTTGGATATGCACCCAATGGCTATAGTTCATCTAAATAGTTTCTTCTTCAGAAATTTTTAATGACACTTGGCATGTTTTAAAGGCCCTAGATCTTGATCAACTTGATCAGACGATTGTGATTCTTTTTGCCTTTTAAAAGGGTTTTTGCCTAATGGAAGGCTGCCACATGACACCCTCTTAATCACCTCATCAATTGGATTTAACGATCAGACAACTGAGATGTAGGCAACTCTTAAAAAGTGTGTGATGCCCTAAATGTGGCTGAATTAGAGCATGGGCGAACTCGCATGCTGTGCCGCATTTAATCTAGATCAAACTACCATCATTTCTCTTCCTCTAAATCATGATATCTCATGAGGATGTTCATCTCCTCACCCTTTACCCATACACAATGTCAAATAAAAAAATTAATATTTTTTAAAATATTTTTTAGAAATGATGATTTTACCCTCTTTACCCTCAAACCCTAAAAGGACCCTATAGAAACCCAAATTTTTCTCTCTCCCCACATTTTTGGCTCTCTCTTAGCATGAAGCTACTAGAAGGAAAGAGAGAAGATCAAGGTCCAAGGAAGAGCATTTTTTGATGCTCAATCTTTCCATGGAGAAGAAATCAAGCGAGGATCACAATCAAGTAGATCGAGCATCACTTGGCCTAGGATGGGCATTACGACGAGGTTTATGTGACTAGGATTTTGGCTTGTGATCATCTCCATAAATATTAGACATGTATTTTCTTTTTCTTTTTTCTGTTTTAATATTATAGCTTTGATATCACCCACACATGCAAATCTCCCCTTCTCCATCATGGCGCATAGATCCCTCGACATTTCCAACCACTCTCCTCACCTTGCCATCATTTCATTCTTACTTCATCTCTTTTTATTTTAAATTTCCATTTAATTTTTTTATTCTCTCTTGATTTACAAGATAAAAAATTACCCCTAACATTCATCTATACATGCGTCATATATGCTCATGCTTCATTCCACACTCTCATCTTCTTTTTGAAAGCTTAACCTCATTACTTCTGCTCCTTGTGAACTTAACCCTTGCTTAAACTATACTAAGTAGGGAATTATAACTTTTTACTCCGTGAAATCAATACACAACAACGACATTGCAAATGCGTATACGAGGTTAATAATAAGGTTGCCCAATGAGTGTTATTTGGTCCATAGAGTTATTAACTAGTGAGATCTGTGGACCTAGAGGCTTATACACATAATTGACACAACGATTTAGTGCAATCGTTGAAAAAAAACAATCATCTGTCCAAAAAAATTTAGAATTCCAAACTCACAATGATTTAAACATATGAAATCAAGTTGAACAGATCAGGTCGAACCATAGAGAACACATGGAATTTTAATCGAAGAGTTGACTTGGTCAAACTTAAGTCTAAATAAGGTTTTTTAGATTGGAAAATGATATATTATTAATTGAAATAATATGAATATATGAGAGAAGATATTTTAAGAATTTAAGAAAATATTTGAAGGAGAAAGTCAAAAGTCAAGGTCAAAGCATTGACTTTAACTAGACTCTAACTATCTGTAAAATCAGAGAGGAAAAAGTGATAAAATATTATGAAAAGTATAGTTTTAAAAACTAGAGAGAAAATGGGAAAATTTGATATATAATTCGTGATTTTGAGACAAGAATTAGATTTATTATGATTTTTCCAAAATCAGTCAACAGAAAAGTCCGGAAATTAAGATCTCGGTCAAAATCCTGAAAATGACTAACCAAATGAACTATAAATCTTACAATTGACAGTGAATATAAATTTTGTAACTAGAGGATTCCAAAGAGACTAAAATGATCAAATTTCACTTTATATTTTAAGAGTAATAGCCCTTGAAATTTCACTCGAGCCCACATGGACCAACGTGGATGCCTACATGGCGTGATGAGACAATTGGGCTGGAGTTTGATTGGCCCGATGGGTATAGTAGGCCCAGGTTAGATAGGGGGGACGTACTAGATGCGTCAGGTGATGTGGCCGCGCGTGGTTCATAGGATCAAGTCGCGCGAATTGAGATGCGTCAATTTTGTGGACTTCGATCCATCTGATTTAGATCAAAGCACGTGATGATTTTGCAGCCGTCGATCTCATTATGAAATCCGAAGGTTGATAACATGATATTTATACATGAATTTACATGATTATTAATGCAAATAAAGGCGTTAATTATTCCAATTGTATACATGTTATCATATTTTAAGTATATTTCTATCATTTTACATAATTTCATGTTATGATCTAAAAATACATCAATTTATGGATAAGTATGTATAATTAAATATTATGATTTTAATCCTAATTATACTTGAGATCATAACTATGTTTTAATGATGAAAATATAAGAGAAAAGATCTTTATTTATATTCATGTATTTTTTCTTAAGTTATTTTAGAAAATACATGAATGTATGATAACGTGTCATTGATGCATTCATTTTCATCATTATAAATGGGTTTTAACACATAATTCTTAGTCATATAATCCACGTTATCATCTTTTTATGATATTTTTGCATTCATCATTGCATTCCACTCATATACTCAACTTGCGTCTATTTAGTGCTAATTTAGTAAAAAAATAGATATGTCCTATCATACACCATTCTTTTCAGTTACTTATACTATGAGACTAACCCCATTTGACTCTTTCAAAGTCAAGTGGTTGAATTCTCATATTTTTTATGAGTTATGTGGATGTAGGGACATAGGTATGCAAGTAGGAAAGCATGAATATGGATGACGATAAGAGGAAAGAGGAAACAACTCTCTACTAAATTTGAAAACCAAGACAACCATATTTTTATGAAATGTGGTAAATGAGATTTGAATTTGGTAAAGGTATCATCATAATATTTCTAGGTTAATCCAAAATTGATTTAGTGTGAATATTGGGCCAATCTCCTTATTTTTAAGGAGGTTGGACCAAGCTTAATTTTTATTAAATGAGATCTTAATTTTTTCTCATGATTTTAGATATTTTGGGATAAAAAGATAGAGGATTAAATTCTTCATCCAATAGAAAAAATTTCATGAAAAAAGGAGTTGTATTTTGTGAGATATTCAATTTCTAAGTTTAGGGATTTTTCTAGAATTTTTCTGAATTTTTTAAGGACTTTTTCAGATTTTGAGCATATTTACGAAAATGCCACTCCGATTTTTAAGTTGAAAATTTACAAAAATGCCCTTCGATTTTTGAAGTCAGAAATTTACAAAAATGCCACTCTGATTTTTAAAGTGAAAAATTACAGAAATGCCCCTCCGATTTACAGGAATTTTCGAAGTCAGTAATTTATAGAAATGCCACTCTGCACTATCTCAATCAAAGACTATGATTTCTCTAAATTAAAATCATGATATCTCATGATCTAGATCAATTTTTGAGCTGAAATTTTATATCTAGATTCATCTTTTAACCCTCTATCCATCTATACCCTTGGATTAAACAATCAAGCTTGAAAAAAAATGATTTTAATAATTAAACTCTTTTACCCCTCTTTACACTCAAACCCTAAGAACTCACTATAAAAGCCTTCATTTTCTCTCTCCTTGCATTTTTGGCTCTCTCTTAGCATCAGGGTACCAGAAGGAAAGGGGGAGGAGGTCAAGGCCCAAGGAGGAGCATTATTTGATGCTCAACCTTGTAGTGGAGAAGGGAGCAAGCAAGATCGTGATCGGAGCGGATCGAGCATCACCCGGCCTAGGACGAGCACACCGACGGGGTTTGTGCGACGATCTGGATTGAGTTCTTGCTTGTGTTCATCATCTCCATAAATAGTAAAGTTGTATTTTCCTTTTATTTTTCTTTCTTATTTTCTTTTAATGTAGTGGCTTTGACATCATCGATACTTGCAATTCTCTCTCCCTATCGCTTCACATTGATTCGTCGATCCATCGCTACCGCCGACCACTCTTCTCACCTTTTCATCATCTCATCCCCATTGCATTTCTTTCTACATTGTTTTTCCATTGGAATTCATATTTCTCTCCTAATTAAAAAAATAAACTTAAAAAACTATCACTCATATTCATCTCTACATGCCGCATTTACATTTGCACTTCTTTCCAATCTCTCACTTCTTCCACGTTCTCTCACCTTTTATTTAAATATCTAATCTCATTACCTCAGCTCCCTGTGGATTCGACCCTTGCTTAAACTATACTAAATAAGGAAATATAAATTTTATTGCATGAAATCGATACACAACAACGACGGAAAACACGCGTAATCGAGATCATCAATGTATTTCTTTAATTAAAATTTCATTCTCTTACTATTTTAATATTTTGACTTTTTATAATGATAGATTATTCAATTTCTGATCCAACAAAATAAATTTGAATTAATTTGGAGTTGTATTTTAAAAGTTATGATTTTTACAATTTTTAGGAATTTTATGGAATTTTTTTGAATTTATTTAACTGTATTTTCGATTTTAAAATTGTTAAAAATACAATATAAAAAAAGGTTATATATTACCGCGCGCTGATGTGGCGGAACGCTGCCAGGTGGCGACGCGCGAATGTGTGTCTGTGTGACACGTAGACACGCGTGCGTGCGTGTGTGTGACACGTATGCGCGGATTCTATAAATGGGTTAGGAGCATCAGTAATCAGATTTAAGCTAACCGCTTAAATCCAGGGATATTATAAACTCGATTAAACCCTTTGATTTATTTGATGCAGGACGCGGTTATGGAAACCCTCGTGCCTGATCAATGGAACTAAGGATGACTGAAGATAGGCAGGTCAAACCTTACCTACGGGTAGGCGAGTCCTAGACCCTGAGTACGATACCTAGCCTAAACCTAAGTGCAGGCAGGCGTGCCGAGCAGCGAAGTCGACTCTGGGTAACCCCGGGAAACTCACGATGATGGGTAGGATGAGATCCTCTCGACCTACGTCTGGAGGTGTGGCGTGGCTCGTCATGGAATAGCCGAAGCTGCAGCTCACGCTCAGCTGCCGGACCTGACGTACATGTGAGAGTTCTCGAACCTATATCCGCTCTACCCTACCTACGTCATCGGACAGTGGTGGAGACGAGTAAAGGAAACGCTTCGAAAAGTAATAAAAATTTTAAGATGAGGGGTTGAAGGTAACCTGCGGGGCGCGTGCCCGGTGGGTCGTGGCGTACTGGAGAGTCACTCGTACATGGCGCGGACGGTCTGCAGAAGATGGGCCGAATTGACGACGTCGAGGTCGCGGTGGAACCCGGCACGGGTGGAGGGGAAGATGTTCACCGGCGGAATGGGCGGCGCGCGGGCAGGACTGGGGCCATGCAGACGAGCAACGAGCACGCGGGGCGAGTCGAGAGGTGCGTGCAAGCGCAGGGCGATAGGAGGATGGGGTTCAGGAGCTGATAGAAGGGATGCAGTCAATCAGGGTTGACTGGGTGTGGTCAACCGATGACTGGACGTATTTAGCCGGATAGGGTCAACAGGAGCGCGGGCGATTGGGTGAGGGTTGACCGGGCACGATGGGGGAGTACCAGGCAGTCCGTGAGGAGGGGAGGGTTGGAGAAGTCGATGGTCGCACAGTCGCTGCAGGGTGACCTGCGTGACGGTGCTCGGTGATGGACGGTACGATGGCGCGGGGAATGACCTGGGAATGGCAGGAGATCGGGGATGGCGACGAGAGTGGAATGGGAGGATGGCTAGGTGGGTTGGCAGGGTGGAGAAGCGCAAAGGATTCGTGGGACCGGGGGGGGGGGGGGGCGTCGACTTGAATTCCGGGGGATGACGAGTCGAATTCCGCGTGCGCGACGTTTGGAATTCGGCAGGAACAGGGAGGGGGGGTTCGCTTATCGCGCGATTGGCCTCGGCTGGATCGGGAGACGAATTCAGGGTAAGTTGGAAGTCACGGGCCGCGGGCGGGGAATGGACGCCAAGGATCGATTTCGGCATGTGTGGCGGCTAAAATTCGGCAGGTAGTGGGAGACGCAGAAGGGATGCGGTCGGTCGTAGGGACGAGGCTTGGCGGTGAAGTGAGGGAGGGATTCAATCGGGCGTTGGAAGGAAATGGGGACGGTTGCGGGGTGATTCGAGGAAATCTTGCGGGTGTGAATTCGGCTGGATGAGTGGGTGAGCTCGACCAGGTGTGGGAGAGAATTCGTCCGTGCGTGCGGGCGGATTCGTAGGTGTGGTGGGAAGGAATTTAGTCGCGCGTGAAGGTGAAGTCGGTTCCCTCGATTGGCAGTAACTCGCGGCAGACCGTAGGCCACGTACGATCGTATGCTACGGAGGGGAGCTGAATTCCGCGAAAGTGGCTATGCGCGGTGCCGAATTGCGTCGCAGACGGACTGAGCGTTGGCTTGCAAGGGAAATCGATGAAGAGAAGTGGGAAGGCGGGATGGAGGAATTCTTCAATGGAGAGGGGTGAAATCGAATGGACAGTGGACGGGGATTGGGATAGTCATGGGAAGAGAGGGAGATGGTTCGTCGGGGTGTGGAAGAGAATGAGCAAACGGGCGAATTCAGCCGGGGAGGTGGGAATTCGTCTGGATGGAAGCGTGGAAATGGGGAAGCGGTGATTTAGCGGGGTGAGGATTCGGCTGGGCGGCGAGGAGGGGGAAGATCATGCGACGGGGAATACGGGAAGGTGAATGAGGTAAATGGCTGAGAGTGGAGAAGGAGAGAAATCGGGAGAAGGAGGGAGGCTGGAATTGCGGGAGAAGGAGGGAGGAACTGTAGGTGACGGGTTGAGTTTCGGCTGGAATTGCGGGAGGAGTTTGGTCGAGTGAACAGGAAGCGGGGAAAATCGGGGAACGGGGAGGAAGAGAAGGAGAGAGAAGCTGGGGGTGTTCGGCGGGGATGGAGCTGGAAGCGGGAGTGTGGGAGGTGGGAAATCGGGGAAGGAGAACCCGGGGAGGAGGAGGGGGTTTGCCGGAGAGGGAGACAGGTGGAGAAATCGGGAATGGCAGTGGGGAGGATCGTGGAGGGGATGCGTGGAGCTGGAGCGGGAGGAGGAGATCGGGGAGGTCCGGCAGAGAGGAGAACGGGGAGGCTGGGAGCCCGCCGGAGCGAGGGCTGTTGGGGAAGAACGGGGAGGTGGAGGAGTTCACTGGAGAGGGAGGTGGAGCCGGAGGAGATGGCGGCGCGGCTGTCCGGAGGCGGCGGCGGTGACGACGGCGCATGGGCGGCGGCGGCTTGGGGACGGCAGCGTCGCGAAGACGGATCGGCGGCGAGGCGCGGCAGTGGTGACGGCTACGGCGGCGGTGGCGACACGTTTGCGTGCGGCGGCGGCGGTGATGGCGGCGGTGGCGGCAGCAGCGACGTGAATGTGGTCGGGGGAAGGAGTGGTGGCGGTAGCGGTGGCGACGGCGGTTGGACTCCTTCCCCGACCTTCCGTGAGCAGCCACTCGAGATGGAGGAAACTCCTTTCTTTTCTCAAATGACGACTAGGGTTTGTGGGGGGGGGGGGTCCTTTCCCCTCTCAGCCCAAAAATGACGACTAGGGTTTGTGGGGGGTCCCTTCCCCTCTTATAGAGCCCAAAATGGGCTGAGAGGGGAAAGGGCCCACTTGAGGCCCACAACCCAAAACCTAAACATACTCATAGAAATAAAGGTTCACAAAGAAGAAGGGATTTACGAATAGGATCCCGAAAAGAGAAGAACCCACCCGGAAGCCTAAAAGGGAGAGGGAAATGAGCGAGGACCCGCTTAAACACGTGCGGGTCGAAAAGTTCACTATAAAGAAAGAAGATAAGTAGATAGATCCACGCGCATGAAAGGGCTCCTCTGGCGCCGTGATATCGTGTCTTGTTGGCGACGGAGATCGTATGCCACCATTATTCCATGTGGGATTATGTGCACATGTTTTTATTTCAGGTGACGTGGCGTTATTTAAAGACATCTGATTGCGTGATTTAATCACACGCGTCGGATGTCACTTACTCGAGGGGTACGTGGAAGCATCTTATAATGCATCGATTCAATTAATTGGACTTTAATCATAGACGTCCATCAACTGAGTTATAACGGCCGAGATTAATCGCAATCGGTAGACTCCTCAACTTATCGCGATCGTTGGATGAAGATCCAACGGATGAATCAAATGACGTGTCTCTTCAAAGCGCGCGACGTGGATGCATCCTGACGCTCTATAGCCGATCGGACAGATGCGACTTAATTGTACCGATTCGCCAAACAACGCATCATCTGGATTATTGATCGCGATGGATCGTTAGATCCGACGGTTACGCCCAAAATTCTCTATAAATTAGATGTTCTTCGCGACGGAAATGACATCCTTAGATTTTTCGAGTGAAAGCGAACTGTCTAGACACCACAATCTAAGAGTCTTTTGATTTCTTTGCCATCTTGACACGTTTCTGCGTCCTAGGATTGTTTGAAATCAGAAATTGATTGAGAGAGTAAGGCGAAATCACAACTTGAATGCCATCTTTGTCTTCGAAATCGTGGAATGAATAGCCATGTATCCGGCGATTAATTGGATCATTTCGAGCACGACTTTGGGTTAGATTGCGTGCTTTCATCTTAATATTTTGTCATTTAGCATTAGATTTAAGTTTTGAATCATAGACTAAGTTTAATTTCAGTTTAATTTTGGTTTTAAATCAAATTCGCGATCGAATTTTTCTCTTATTTTCAAACTTCGATTACTCTGCGAATTCTAATCCAAATCACTCGATTTTTGATTCCGTGGATTCACAATTGAGTTATCTTTCTTAGTATTATAAATTTCCTAATTTCTTAACTCAATTCGTCATCTTAATTGATCGAATTTCAAAGATATCTCTCAAATTTTCCTAATTCTCTGTGGATTCGACCCTTATTTACGATTATACCCTTCAATTCATGAATTAATCTTTAAATTGGTAAGTTTGGACTTTGTTTTGACACAAAATCGTGTGTATTCAATGACCATACTTATTCGTTTCGTCAAATGGCGCTGCTGTTGAGGAATTAAGGCGTATTTTAGAGAAAAATCATCAATTTTGACTCGGTCAACTCTGATTGTTCTATTTCTTTTCTGATATTAATTCAGATTGATCCTACACTGAGCTATTTGAAGTAGAAATGCATCGTTTAGATACTCAATTTTAACGAGATTAAGTGAATTGTCCGTCTCTATGGACGACGAACTATCACCGATTCATTCTCGAATTGAGAGGGCGTAACTCTCATGAATAGCGACAATCAGGTACGATTGATTTGTCATTGTTGAATAATTTTATATTATCTCTTATATATTAATATATTAGAGCATATTTACGAGACGAGAGTTTGATTGGAGAGCGAGGAATAACCCTTTACACAGAGATCTTTTTGAACGTTCCTCGCAATCACTTTCCTCTTCCGCGTTATCATCGACCTTGGATATGGCCCGGAACGATGAGAAAAATATTAGGAGATGCCTTAGTGACTATGCTAGGCTTGTCCTCCAAAGACCCGTTACTCGTATTCATGCACCTATTGGTAGAAATGCGAATTTTAGGATAGATTCACATGTGATGAGTATGTTACCTATCTTCCATGGTAAACCTTTCGAGGATCCTTATAGGCACGTAGATGAGCTTTGTCAAGTGTGTGAGATCAATCAAATTCACAATGTGTCGGCAGATGTGATGAAGATGAAACTCTTTCCTGCTACCCTTAGAGATAGAGCTAAAGATTGGTTTTTAAAGTTAGGGAACAAATTCACCACTTGGACCAAAATGAAGGAGGAATTCTTTAGGAAATACTATTCCGTAGGCAAGACCACCTCTACGAGGAAGGCTATTCGTGAATTTACCCAAGGACCGAGTGAAACATTTCATGAAGCTTGGGAGAGACTTAGAGACCTCACTAGGAGTGTACTCACCATGGAGTGGTTAACCATGAGCTTACACAGATATTTTATGATGGGTTAGGCCCGTAAGATAGATATCTTTTATATGCAGCTAGCTGCGGCACCTTCATGAGCAAGTTTGAAGACGAAGCAATAGAATTGATCGAGACGATGGTGGAAAACAGCCACCACAACGCGGCAAAACCATTTGGAAGAGGTGCAACGCCGAAGGGAGGATTAATCGACGCAAAGTCAGTAGAGACGGGCATGCTCCTAGAGAAGATCGACAAGATGGCGGAGGTCAGAAACCTTATATTGGATCGGTTCTACATCCGCAACGGATAGGAAGGACTTGCACCCGTCGCTCTACAAGAAGCGTCATCATGCGCCCAATGCTCACGCCTCGATCATGTCGAGATGGATTGTCCGATTATGGCAATTCAAGGGCAGGGCATGTATAGACAAGGCCCACCAGGAGAGCCAAGTCAACAAGGAAGACCGAATTATCAAGGTACATACCCAAACTATTTTAATAACCCTGTTTATAATAATCCTATGCAGCAGCAAGGATTTAAAAGGAACAGGGATCAAGTGTATCATCCATCTTACAACGCCGGTTAGCAAAAAAATTTGCAACCATAACCCTACGTGAATACGAGACAGTCGACGTATATCCCGCCACAGCAATCATACAATCAAGCTCCACGACCGACCACACCATCTGCAAATCCGATTCTGGGTGCGATCTCTTAGTTGATGGAGCAAATAAACAGAATAAACTCGTGCGTGGATGAGATACAAGATTTCATTAAGACAAACATTCCTACCTCGATTGATATTATGAAGGGCAATCAAGTTTCTTTTTCTGACCAATTACCATCGCAGGCCACTATCAACCTGAGGAATCAAGGGGCCTCATCGAGTCAAATGCATAACTTGAGTCATGTTCATGTTGACGAGGAGGCGGTGGAGACTGCATTAGCAATATCGAGCTTAGGAGCTGCAAAGACTTACCATATCCTTATAAGGATCATCCTTTACACAAGAGCTCGATAGATGAAGAAACACCGATAGTCGTAGTAGAGCAAGATAGTAGTTCGGAGGATGAGGAAGAATGGGTGTGAGCTGAGCCAAATCCCGATACATACAAACCACTCGTGCCTTACCCTCAAGCATTGAGCAAGCCTAAAGCTAAGGTTAGTGAATCTGACGATTACTTATTAGAAGCCTTCCAAAAAGTAACCATTTCCATCCCTTTAGTAGATGCCATTAAGCATATACCTTCTTATGCTAAATTTCTTAAAGGCATATGCACACCCCATAGAAGCCCCAAAAGGATCCAATTGAGTGAGAAGATTAGTTCAATTATGATGAATTATATTCTGATTAAAAAGAGAGATCCAGGAGCACCCATGATTACTAGTGAAATTGGAGGAATGACTTTTACTAGATCCTTGTTAGATACTGGAGCTAGTATCAATATCCTCCCTAAAGTAGTCTTTGATCATCATCATGTAGGAGTCCTTTCCTTATAAAGTTATGCTTAGCGGATGGATTGGTAAGGAAGCCTCATGGCATAGTAGAAGATGTGATTTTTAGAATCGAAGGATGTTATTTTCTGGTATACTTCCTAGTAGTAGATATGAAGATCACTAAGGAGCTTAGTCAAGCCTCAATTATCCTAGGAAGACCTTTCTTAGCTACCGCAAAAGCTGTCACAGATTGGGGGAAAGGAGAAGTAATTTTAAAGGTGGGAGAGCACACGGTGAAGGTCAACATCAACAAAATTAATGAAGTACCCTTCACAAGCTTTCGAAGATTTGACGATCAAGACATAGAGACCTTTCTGATGACCAAGACATAGAGACTTGCATCAAAGAAGTTATGACGAACAACGAGGAAGCTGATTTCAAGGAGCTACCTTTGGACGAGCCGACAGAGGAGCTTAAGCCTCTTCTATCTACACTCAAGTATGCTTTTCTTGACTCTTAGTGGGCAAAGCCGGTGATCATTTCATCCTAGCTCAATGAGGAGCAGGAGAAACGATTACTCGATGTATTATGATGGAATGAGAAGGCAATTGGCTGGACTCTAGAAGATTTGAGGGGATTAGACCCTTCATTATGTAATCATTGCATATTTTTGGAGGACGAGTCTAGACCCGTGAGGGAAGCCCAACGACGACTAAACCCTAAGGTATGGGAAGCCGTGAAGGAGGAGATCCTGAAGTGGCTTAATGCGGCGATCATCTACCCCATATCAGATAGCTACTAGGTTAGTCCTGTACATGTTGTTCCCAAGAAAGTAGGAGTTACAGTGACCGTGAATGACAAGGGCGAGGAGATCCAAATGCGCCTTTCGACGAAGTGAGGAGTTTGTATCGACTACCAGAAGTTGAATGCCGCGACGAAGAAGGATCACTTCCCATTGCCATTCATCAATCAAATCCTTGTTCGACTAGCAGACGATCAAGAGAAGACAACATTTACATGTCCTTTTGGCATGTTCACTTTTAGACGAATGCCATTCGGGTTATGAAACGCCCTTGCGACATTCTAGAGATGCATGACGGTGATATTTTCTGATTTCCTTGACAATAGTCTCGAAGTCTTTATAGACAATTTCTCTTTCTTTGGAAATGATTTTTACAGCTCTCTAGCTCACCTGACAAAGATCCTCAAGGTTTGCATCAGGAAAGGACTGGTATTGAGTTGGGAGAAATCCGACTTTATGGTGTGAGAGGGAGTAGTGCTCGGGCATCTCGTCTCGGGCAAAGGTTTGGAGGTGGATAAGGCCAAGGACTTCTTCATTGACAAAGAAGGGGAGCGCACATTCGAGATGTAGAGGCTCACATTGATTGAAGCACCGTGATGCCGGACCGAGGGATGAGCTCGGCCTGACGCTAAGATTACTAACGGGGAAACTAGTGAAGGGATGGCCTACGGTGGCTAATGGATATGATGATGGCTAGACGTCCTACTCAAGCAAGCAACCTTCCCGGCACGTCGTCACTGAGTTCCTGGGATGCTCCGAGTAGGATGGGTCGAGAGTCCTCCCGGGCTCGTCGATGCAGGGGAGAGAGCGACCTCGAGTCGTCGGTGGGAGCTCGATCGTCAACCCGGCGGCCGGATCCACGATCCCAATCCCGTAACCAAAACTCACTCAACCTAACTAGGCCCGATGACGGTAGAAACAAGTGCGGGAAGTACTGAAAGAGATAATGCTTCAAATTAAAGAGGGGGGGATGTGTGCCTAACCTGCGGGGCGCGAGCCCGGTCGGTCGTGGCGAGGGAGGTGGTTCGAACGCGGCAACGGCGGTTGATGGAGGGGCGAGTCAGCGTGGATGCAGCGGAAGAGCAGACGGTCACGACCAATGGGCAGAGGTCGCGGCTCGCGTTGCTCGCCGCGGCGTAGGCGGGGTGGATGGGCGTCGACCCTGGGGCGGACGGCGGCCGGAAGGCCATCCGCGGCGGCGGCTTGAGGCAACCGTGGAGAGCAGCGGATCGAAGGAGGCGTTGAGCGGCGATGTCGGCGGAGCAGGGCGAAGGGAGATCAGGGCAGAGCGGGGAGCAGAGGCGATTTGGGCGTCGATCAGGACGGCGTCCCGGGGGTGACGGCGTGAACAAGCGAGACGACGAGTGGAGGCGATGGAGGCGGCGATGGAGGCGGCGGCGGCGGCGGATCGAGGCGTCGATTGCGGCGGACTGGGTCGGCGGCTACGGCGGCTATGAGGCGGCGGCAGCGGCAGATTGAGACGGCGGCGGGACGATCAGGATCGGCGACGATGGCCGCAGGGATGGCAGCAAGGTGCGTTGATGGTGGTTGGGCGCGGCGGCGACGGCGAAGGGCGCGGCGGCGGCGACCAGGCGCGATGGCGGCGGCGGCGAGGGCGGCGGCGGCGCTGGGCAGCGGCGGGCGGCCGATCGCGGCGGCGGCTGAAGCGGCGGGTCGCGGGCGGCGGCAGGCGCGGCGGCGGCTACTGGGCGCTGCGATCGCGGCGGTTGGGCGCAACGGCGGCGGCGACGATGGGCGGCGGCGGCGCCGCGCGGCGGCGGCGGATCACGGCGGCGGCGGTAGCGTGGGCGCAGCAGGGGCGGCAGCGGGTCGATACGGGGCCAGGGCAAGGGGTGGCGGCGGAGGTGGCGGCGGCAGCGGCGGCACGGGTGGTGCGGCGGCGGCGGCGGCGACGTCGGCGGTTGGACCCCTTCCCTCACCTTCCTTGAGCAGCCACTCGAGAGGAAACTCCTTTTCTTTCTCAAATGACGGCTAGGGTTTGTGGGGGGGTCCCTTCCCCTCTTATAGAGCCCATGGTGGGCCAAGAGAGGAAAGGGCCCACTTGAGGCCCACAACCCACACCCATGCTCATAGAAAAGAAATAAGGTTCACAAAGGGAAAGGGCCTTAGGCTAGGGCCCCGAAACGAAGGGAACCCACCCCCAAGGCCTAAAAGAGAGAGAAGAAGATATGCAAAGGCCCGCTTAAACACGTGCGGGCTAAAAAAGTGCGAAATAAAGGAAAGGGTAGAACGATAAATCCCCGCGCGCGCGAGCCTGATGAAGTCTGTGGTGGCGAGATGAAGTCCTCACTTAGTGTAGTGAAAGTCGGCATCCTTCGTCTTTGCCTGTCGAGGGGGCTGGACGCGCGTGGGTGTCGGCTCCTCCGGCGCCGTAGTGTCATGCCTTGGTGGCGACGGGGGTCGTACGCCACCACACCGATTCTTTAAAGTCCTAATTGGGACTTACTTTTAGAGATCATGTGCGATGCTTCAGACTATGCAATTGGAGTAGTCTTGGGGTAGCGGATAGATAAGAAGCCAACCGCCATTTGGTATGTAAGAAAGACCCTTGCTGAAGCTCAAATAAATTACACGACTACGGAGAAGGAGCTTTTGGCGGTGGTCTATGCAATAGAGAAATCTAGGCCTTACATCTTGGGAAGTGATAACATGCTAATTATACATGATAATACATGATTATTAATGCATATTAAGGCATAAAAGATTTCATTCCTATGTATGTTATCATATTTATGAGTATTTATCTATCATTCTATGAAAAAGTCATAATAATCTCAAAATACTTTAGTTAAGGGTTAATTATTATGAATTAAAGATAAATAATTTTAAAATCCATCTTTACTTGCGATTATAAGTTGTTTTTAAAGTTAAATAATGAGAGAAATAATTTTATAAACATTGATTTAATTTTCTAAGTTAAAATCTTAAAAGAAATGAATGTATTTTTGAAATAGAAATTAAATCTCTCACTATTTATTAATTTTGACTTTTTTTGGAATGATAGATAATTAAAATTTGGATCAAATGAAAGAAATTTGGATTAATTTGGAGTTATATTTTGAAAGTTATGAATTTTCTAATTTTTAGGGATTTTTTCAGAATTTTTCAGAATTTTTCTGAATTTTTTTAATGAATTTCTAATGATTTTTCGGAATGAAAAATTGATTTTTCTAATTTAAAATCGATTTTTCAGAATATTTAAAGTGCACAAGTGACTTGGTACGATCAGAGCCGTCCGATTAGATCGCGATCAACAATCGCGATGAGGAGCGACGTGGCAGCGTGTGGGACGTTCGATTGCGCGTGTGATCTTAGTTGTCAATCTTCACTTAAATCGATGGGCACACGTGGCTAATCGGGGTTCACCGGATCGTCTTAATCTTGACCGTTGATCGTGAGAGTTATAACAGTCGAGATTAAATCGCGAAGAAACGCATCTGATGCGTCCGATCGAGATCCAACGACGACGGTTTCAAGGCGTTTTATAACGCGCGGTGATGTGGCTTCATCTTGAGCGTCTGATTGCTATCCAACAGACTGGACTTAGCTGTAGCGATTCACATTAATGAGATCAATCAGAGCCGTTGATTGAAAGGGGAGCGTTTCATCGGATAGTTACGCCCAAATATCCTATAAATTGAGATGTTCTTCCGATTTGTAAGGCATCCAAGAGCAATTCAATCAAATTGAACTATATAGACACCAAATGTCTTGAATCTTTTGATCCCAATTGCTTCTAGACTCATTTTCGCATCCACGGAGTGCTTAAGATCAAGATTTGGACGAAAGACGAGGAAGAAATCGACGTTTGAACTCCACGATCGCGATTTATGGATTTTTTATGAAAAACCTTGATTACGGTGATTAATTGGACTAATCCAATCGCAATCGAGGGTTAGGGATCATGTCTTTACCTAATCTATTGTCTCTTACCGTTTAATTTTTATTTAGATTAGTAATTTCAAGTTAATTTCAAGCTTATTTTTGTTAATATCGTTCTTCCGATTTTCAGAAATTACCCCTCACTTCGATCTTCAATTTCTTTGCGAAATCAAAGTCAAATTTGATGATTTGTCTTGAAGTTCTCTTTCAGAAAATATCATTTCCCCCAATTTCTATCATCGATTCATCATCCGATTTGATCAAATTCGAAGAGATCATCAGAAATTTTCCTAATTCCCTCTAGATTCGGCCCATATTTACCATTATACCCCCAATTCGAGATATTTTCATTAAATTGGTAAGTTTAGACTTTGTTTTGACACGAGACCGTGTGCAATTAAAACTAATTAAAGTTAGGTTTAATTAGGGTTTTTAAGAAGTGAAAATGATGTTTTATTAATGGTAATGTTATAAATATGACTAATAAGATATTTTAAGAATTTAGAAGCTGAAATGCCAAAAGTCAAAATATATTTTATAAATATGACTAATAAATATGACTCGATGATGAAATGCCAAAAGTCAAGGTCAAAGCGTTGAATTTGACCTATACTTGACTTTCTATAAAATCAGAGAATACAAAGAGCTTAAAATATTATAAAAATTATATATTCAAAAACTAGAGAGAAAATGGAAATTATTGATATAAAATTTGTGATTTTTTGAAAAGAATTAGATTTATTATGAATTATTGAAAATCAAAGATCAGAAAAAAATCCAAATCTTGCAATTCACATATGAATAGAAATCTAACAATCAGAGGAATCTAAAGAGACCAAAATTGTCAAATTTCACCTTGTATTTTAAGAGTAATTGATCCCGCAAATCAACACCCACCTTTGGTTTGAAAATGAACAGTAGATGGCCAAACGTCAAGTTGAGGATTCAAATGATGATGTAATTTTATGATTAGCTATCCAAGGAAAGCTGATAAAACAAGGAATCCAATGAAATAAAAATCAACTGATTTGGATTTAAGATTAGAGAGAAATTCTTGTTCGAAAATCAGCAAAAATCCGTAACTAAAATTGGGTGAAAAGATGAATTTAACTATCTCTAAACTCTAATTACCTATCTAAATCTAATCTAAACGACCTAAATTGCAAGGATTACGAACGTATCACTCTACTAATCCAATTGACGCAAAGATGTGGCTTCAATTCGCATTGATTGAAGAGTATTTCCCCGGTTTCATCTTCGCCGTGCGTTCGGCGTTAAGGGGAGATTCTGATCGTTTTCTTGCAATAATTCATGATTATCTTGCTTCAATTGAGTCTAGGAAGCAAGAGAATCATGAAGAACTTAAGATCTTCTTTCAAAATTGCTTAATTTCTTCATGATTCGACCAAAAGTTACTTAAAAGAAGAGAATACATCGGTTTTTAAAGGAAATTCTCCGTGAAGAATGCATGCCGTTTGATCCGGTGAAAGTGATCAAACAACCACGATTTTGCGAAATCTGTGGGTCACAATCCCACATCTCCACTGTTTCCGCCCGTCTGATCTTTATTGACGCATCATGGTGAGTCCACGTGTCGCCCCAGGATTAATCGGGTAACCGATTAATCGCGACCGTTAGATTTCATTAATGAGATCGACGGCTTAGAAATGGTCACGTGCGTTGATGAAGATCCGGTGGACCGTGGTCCATGCAATCTATGCGCTATAATCCATGCGCTTTGATCCAGCGTACCATATTCTGCCACGTCGCCTGCAATTCAAAATAAGTGGAACATAGTCCCACACGGAGGAAAAGAAAAGAAATAGAGGGGTATATAAGATGCAGCTCCCTTACGCCATTGCATTACCTCCCCAATATACTTACCTGGGCCCACTAACCCGTGAGCCCATCACCTGCCAGCCTGTCACTCTCATGCCATGTAGGCGCCACCCAGGCGTCCGTGTGGACCTGCCATACGTCTGTGCCACGCAAGCACCCATGTGGCTTGCGTGGCTCTGCACGTGTCCCACACTGCGCCACATCAGCCTGCGATTCCTGCGGGAAAATAACCCCCTTTTTGCGATTTTTTAAAGGAATTAAAATCCGTAAAAATCAAATTAAATTCTGGAAAAATCCAGAAAAATCTAGAAAATTCAGAAATCAATATCTTTAAAAATATAAGTCCTTTTAAACTCAAATTTTCTCCATTGGCTCACAAATTTATTCATTTTTTAATATCATGCCATCTAAAATACATTAAAAGAAGAATATAAGGTTAATTCAAAATAAACTTAGATGATCCTTATAAGTAGTGTATTTTATATCATCCAAACATTCTCTTCTTAAAATTAATTCTTCTAATCATTTACTAAATTCAAAGTATCCTAAAACTTGATGGATCTGCTAAGACTTATTGGAAGAGTATTCTAAAGATATGTGCATATAGATATGAAGATATGATCACTTCTTGGGCAAAAAAATTAAAGGTAGACTTAGAACTAAGTATGTTCACGTGAATTATAAAAGTCAATTTATAGATACTTGGCAAAGGATTGAGCAGAAACAAAGAAGTGTAAGAGATTATATAAATCAGTTTCAAGAATTGATGATTTCTTGTGAATTAGATGAAGATCAATTAAGCATCATTTGTAGATTTAAAACCGGTCTTAGGGAAGATATAAAGGTTGAGTTGGAACTTAGAGAAGTATCTACTTTGTATGAAGGCTATAAGATTGCTTTAAGATTAGATGGATTCTTTAAGAAGAACCCTATATATTCTAATCTTAATCAGCCCCGCACCTTCAATAGAGGACAAGGAAATAACCCTCCTAACATACCTCCTAATAGTAACCTAAATGTGGGTATGAATAGTAGCCTTCCAAAGACAACCCAATTCACAAATCCTACCCCTAGAACCAATAGTACCCTTAGGTGTTTTAATTGCCAACAAATAGGGCATGTTAAAGCCAATTGCCCAAAATTGGCCCTAGTTATGGATAATTCCAACCCTCTTCCTACTAATGATGATAAGGAACTTGAATTGGAAGATGAAATTTATGAATTAGATGCGGCAATGATCAATGAAAATGAAGATATTAGTCAAATTATTAATCTAATGAGAAAGTTATGCCTCCAAACCTCCCAAGAACACTCACTTAGGACTGCTATTTTTTTCACTAACATTAAGATGGGAAATGATTTCTATAAAGTGATCATAGATAGTGGAAGTAGTGTTAATGCAATATCTGAAAAGGCCTTGAAACAATTAGGACTTCCTTTTGAGAAACACCCCAATCCCTATAAAATATCATGGGTGATTAATTCTTCTTTGCCCATAGATAAGAGGTGTTTAGTGAATATTAAAATTTTATCCTATGAAGATCAAGTATGGCTTGATATTGTTCCCATGGATATAGGTAGCATTATTCTAGGTAGGCCATAGTTATATGTCAATGATGTTAGAATTCAAGGAAAAACTAATTAATGTTCCTTTATGTTTAAGAACAAAAAGAATAATTTTGAACCCTATATGGAAATAGTCATCCCAATAAATTATCTAAGGTCTCAATCCCTCTTACTCTTGTTAGAAAGATCAGTAGTAAGAAAATTCAGAAGTCCAAAAGGCCAACAATCCATGCCTTAATTCCCAAAGCAATATTCATTGAGCATGTTCATATCATTCATGACATTGTTTCAAAATAACTTGCATTATCATATGAACCATATAAACCCTTTGCTGATTTCCCTAAAAGATACAAAATTCTTAAACTCTATTCTAATCTTCAACTCAAAAACTATGTTCCTTTTAAAATTCTCTTAAAATTTAATGATAATACATATATTATGGACATTCATAATGATTGGGGCTTATCTACTTCATTTACTATTCCAGATTTAATAGAATTTCAAGAGAATAAAGATATACCTAATGAAATGTTTTCATCTCCCACTCCTCTTGAAAGCAAAGATTTTAAAAATTCTCTCCTTTCTCCTAATCTTGTATCTAATGTTGAACTTATAGATAAGATCATTGATCATCAAACTATTATCACTTATTCTAAAGAGGATGATTACAAATTTCTAGTACAATGGAAAGGCAAACCAATAAGTGATGCTTCTTGGATTACTTCTCATGATCCATTACATTATACCTCTCGTTTGCATTCTGACTTTTTCTTATATATGAAAGACACTTCCTCAGAGATGAAGTCCTCCAACCCCGGGGGAATTGATGGAGAATTATTTCAAAACATGAACACAATGGTTCCAAGTGAACCTATACTCCTTACTCATGAGTTTGAGAAACTCACCATCCACTAAGTGAATGAAGAAAGACCTCTCTAAAACATTGAAAGAGATTGTAGACTCAAAGGGAATTATCTTCCCTCCTTCCCCACTTATCCACTGATCCAAAGATTGACTTGGTCAAAGAATTTAATCCTTATCCTTAGATACTTAGAATTTCTTGAATGGACCAAGTCAACCACCTTCTACCTTGATATAGGTTCCTTATTTTTCAAACCATATCCACCATATCATAGGTATCTTGTATAGTTATGAATAATGATCTCAAGGAACATCAACAGGAACACCATTGTGATACATTCCTTTTTCCTTGAAAACCACCTCTGAATAGAAATTAGAAGAGATCTATATGTGATAACTTATAGAAGAAAACTATCTTCTTGTCTGATTCAAGACAAAGCCATTTTGCATGAATAACCCATGTATGTATGAAGATTGAACAACATGAAGCTCATTTCCATGATGATAATTATGCTAAGAGAGCTACTACCGAAGAGGACTATCTCCCTCCTAAACAAAGCCTCCACGATTGATGAAGAAGAAAGAAACTCAAGTATCAAGATTATCTCAAGATCATCAAAAGAACAGGGAAACCGCTACTTCATGCACAATTCTTGGTTTCTAAGGGTCACGAAGAGTAAGGCTAATAGTTGAAGACAATGACAAAACATGGTTAATGGCAAGCCCAAGCTTGACGAGTTATCTCCTCCCAGCTGTCGGTCGGCACAAAAAACCTCCACAGAACTTACCAAGGACTCCATCGTGAAGCCTGACGGATCGTTTTCGTGCGTCGTTAAAACACAAAGACGATGGTCAAACAAAATTTATAAAACCAACTAACAAATATAAGATATAATAATCAAGTATTGTGTAAGTATCGGGTCGATCCACAGAGAGCAGGGTTGACTTTAATCGCAGAGTCGACTTGGTCAAACTTAGGTTTAAAAGGAGTTTTAAATAAGAGAAAATAAGATTTAAGGAATAGAAATGACATAAATAAGCTAAATAAGAAGCTTTAAGAATTTAATTCTCGGGTTTGACAGAGAAAAGTCAAAAGTTAAAGTCAAAGTGTTGAGTTTGACCAACAGTAGGTGATCTGCAAAATCAGAGAATCAAACAGAGTCAGAAGATTACGAAAATTAGATATTTAGAAACAAGAGAGAAAACGAAATTTATTGATATATATTTCGTGATTTTTGGATGAGAAATGGATTTATTATGAATTATTGAAAATCAACTATCAGAAAATCCTCGAAATTAGCACCTCAAAGGAAATCTTCAAATTGAATAGTCAAATGAAATCCAAATCTTGCAATTTCTATGTCAATGGAAAGCTAAGAACCAGAGGAATCTAACAAGACCAAAGTTATCAAATTCTGATTTGTAAATCAAAAGTAATTGACCCCGAAAGTCAACATTTGACTTCCCAATGAAAGATGAACAGTCCTTGGTCAAACGTCAAATTGGAGGGTCAAATGAACTCGGAATTTGATGAATTTGCTATCCACGGAAAGCTGTTGAAAAGAGGAATCCAATGAAACCAAAATAAAATGATTTGGAATTATAATCAAAGAGATATCCTATTTTCAAAATCAGCAACTTTTTGGACGGAAATTTGAGGAAAATGAAGAACACTATGAACTAATTTGCAAAATTAAACTTCTAAATCTAATAAAAACTCAAATTACCTCCTGATAATTGATTGAATCTCACTACTAACCCAATTGCCGCAAGAATGGGGCTTCAATTCTCATGGATTGAAGCGAATTTGCTCGGATTCTTCCTCGCGGACTTTCGGGATTCAAGGGGAAAATTCGATGAAATCATGGAGAAATTCACGATCAATCCCGCTTCACAATTGAGTCTAAACGCGGGGGGATCACGATGAACTAGAGATCTTCCTCGAAATTTTCTTAATTCCTTCACGAATCGATCAAAAGTTGAAGAACAAAAAGGGAGAATACATGCTTTTTATAGGGAAATTTGGCCCGAAGATGGTGGCCGATTGACGCGGTCGTGGGGTGGAATTGATGCGTCGTGGATGCGGTTTCCCTTGGGTGGCGTCGTGATTTCACTCCCGCGGTGAATCCGCTTCAATTTTTGCTCCATCAGACACCACGATCGCACTTGATCGTGGCCACGATCAAGCCACAATCAAGCTTCAATCGCGAAGCAATCGGGCGTCGATCGCGAAATTTTCTCCTGCCATTTTGAATTAGAAGCTTGCGTCGAGATCGTGGCGTTGATTCCATGATGGAAGAGCCACGATCGCAGCTCGATCGCGCCGCGATCGCGGTTTGATCAGACCGCGATCGTGGAGTTCTTCCACGAACCCTCCACGCCGTCCGATTGAGCTTCGGTGACTTGGGTGGTCACGATCGCGCGATCACGTAGACCATGATTGCGACGAGCGTCCGCCGTCCGATGGAGGAAGATTGCGATGATGATCGCGATCGCGATGCAGTCCGTTCAATGAGGATCCAGCACTCCAGCATCTTCCACGTGTCACCAGGTAAGCCATCGATCTAATCCACTTAATCTCCTTTTTCAGCACGTGCTTTGATGGATGATCGCGTGGACTCGGGTCCACGCGATCGATGGTTTCTGCCTAGATCCGACGCTCGCCGTGTCGCCACGTCACGTGCAACATAAAAATCGTGTGGGAACATAGTCCCACACGGAAGAAATAGAAGGAAACGACGCGTATAAATAAGGGGGTGCATTCGTCCATTAATTGCGTCACCGTCCCCCTCTATTACCAGCCTACACGTGGCGCCCAACACGGCGCCCACGTGGTCGCGTGGCCTCCCTTGCCACGTGGCCGCGCCACTATGCGCCTCCTGCGCCCCACGCGGGCCACCTGCGGGCCTGCCACGTGGCCTCAGAGCCGCGTCGCATCCGCGCGGTGGTCCCGCGCGCCACGGGTCAGCTCGCCGCCTTCCCCGCTCGCCACATCAGCACCTGCAGGTAAAAATCCCCCTTTTTGTGATTTTTTTAAATAAAAATTCAATTTAAAAATCAAAATAAAAATCGGAAAAAGGCTAAAACTTCCAAAAATCATATCTTAAAATATACAACTCCTTTTTAATCCAAATTTTCTCCATTGGATCACAAATTCTTAAAATATACAACTCCAAAAATATCATATCTTAAAATCATATCGTAATTGATACTAAATAAAGAGAGTAAAACTAAGATGGATGGTTGTAAAAATTAGAGATTTGAGGGATTTATATTTATATTAACTAGCTGTAGATAGGACTGATATAATCACAGGACAAATGCGAAACTGCAGAGAATGTAGAGAATATAGAGAATGCAGAAACTGCAGAGAATGTAGAGAATATAGAGAATGCAGAAAATGAAATTTCACTGTATGTATTAAGGGAATTAATCAATCCTGACAATGAACTCAGTCCAAGCACTATCTAAATCTGAAAATGAACTTTAATTCAAAGTTAATAGATTCAATGCAATAATAAGATTAACACAACGGATGAAACTCTGCTTATTGTTGACTGTAAAATATTGAATAACAAACTGTTAAAGATATTTAAAGCTGTGTAAATGACTGAGAAAATGATGATAGATAATAGAGCTTTCGATCACTATAACTCTATCGAATTTCTGTTGACTGAGAAATCAATCTTCTCAGATAAATAAAAAACTTCTATCAGCTTGTGGAATCAACAAAGAATTAAATTAAACGTTGTACGAGGAATTAAAATTATTCTAGACAAATCTAATGCAGCTAATGAGACAGTGAATGTAATTTCAAATAGTGAGAGTGATAAATGATTAGAAATGCTGACAGGTTTCAACTAGTGATGATCTATCACTACACTAAAAATTGGATAAATGTAATTAATAGAGAATAATACGAAACAGACAATATTACTCAGAAAACTAAATTATTGATAACCGTAATTTGGATGAACACAAATTGAACCTGAAAATAGATAGAAACAACTAAGATTAACAGATGAAAGTTTAACAAATCTGAGTTGGACAATAAGAACCAAGTGAGTGAATAAAACATAAAACACCAGAAAACAATCAAGCGGAAATGGGTGAAAGGATAGAATGACACGCAGAAGATGCTAGTAAAATAGATGAAATACAGAAGAGACTAATGAGGACTATATTGAAACCTGTCATGAACAGAGAAGGGCAACGATGTTGAGATTTGCTGAAAAGAAAGTGAACAAAGGTAGAGAAAATGAAGCTTTCTATCGTAGAATGTCCAAGATGACTCTACACAACGATGTATGTACATTGGAGAAGGATATTCTTCGTCCGCTGTCGTGAAGGATGAGCACAACACAAAAGCTGAGTTTTCTTATTGATCAAGATCACCAGAAGAGGGCTTCTCGAGTGCTTCGGGTTTCTTATCACTTTCGCTTTTTTTCTTTTAATTCAAATTTTCAAACCCTAATCCTCTTATAATACATTGGGTTAGACTGAGAGGAGAATTAATCATAATAATACCCTCAAGGTATTAAAGGTATGTAGAATAAAGCTATATATATTGATGAGTGAGATATGAATAAATGAAAATGGGCAAATGAGTAAACTAGAGACGATCATACAAAATAAAAGCATATAAATGTTGATGTGATATGATTATTTTGAGTATATGAATAACAATATGAATGAGGAGATAGCCATTATTTTCCTGAAATCAAATTCATTCATAAACCTCAAAGAAACATTAGTAAGTTAGTCCAAAATGATCAAGGAAGAAATAATGTAGTAATTATAAACATTAATAACAAGATGACGATGGCAATTCAAGATTACCAAAAGGGTTTTGCTTACATCAAAACTAGCGCTCTAACACCCCAGAATTTTGCGCTTCATTGATCAAGTGCAAGTGTTCACACTCCCGTTCTACATCACAGGGCATGTTTAGACAAGGTCCATCAAGAGGACTGACTCAACAGGGATGACCGAAATTTATGGGTGCATACTTGAATTATTATTATACCCCATGTTTTCAATAACAATCCTTCGCAGCATGCAAGATTTAGGAGGAACAACGATCAACCCTATCCTCCATCATACAATGGTCAGCAACAACATAAACAACCCTACACAAATAAAAAACAATCATTGTTTATCCGCAAATGCAACTGCAAGCTTACACACAAGCCCTATGCCAGACCGCACCAGCATCAGACCTGATCCTCAAAGCGATCTCGCAATTGATGGAGCAAATGACTCGGATGAATGCTCGCGTAGACAAAATACAAGACTTTTTCAAGACAAACGTCCAACCGATGACTGATAAGAAGTGTAAGCAAGTCTTTTTTTCTAACCAATTACCATCGCAGGCCACATCCAACCCAAGGAATCAAGGGGCCTCGTCAAGCCAAACGCATAACTTGAACCATGTTTCACATTGATAATGAGGCTGTGGAAACGATATTAGCGATATCGAGCCTTCAAAGTGGAAAAAACCTACCCGATTCCATACAAGGATCATCTAATCCACCATGGCCCGATCATGGAAGATACACCAAATATCATCAAGCACGATAGCAATTCGGAGGACAAGGAAGAACAAGCTAAGGTTGAACCTAACCCTAAGACATACAAGCCCCCTGTGCCTTATCCTCAAGCACTTAATCGCCCAAAAGCAAAGACTAATGAATCCAATGATCATCTACTAGAAGCCTTTAAAAAGGTAACCATCACCATTCCCTTGATAGATGCCATCAAGCATATCCCATCCTATGCCAAATTTCTCAAAGGTATCTGCACACCCCATAGAAATCCTAAAAGGATCCAACTTAGTGAAAGAATGAGTTCAATCATGATGAATTCTCTACCAATTAAAAAGAGAGATCCGAGAGCACCAATGATAACGAGTGAGATAGGAGGAATGACCTTTACTAGATCCATGTTAGATACCAGAGCTAGTATTAACATCCTCACAAAAGTCATATTCAACCGTCATCATGTAGGGGAGTTGCAACCTTTTCTTGTAGAACTATGCTTAGCAGATGGATCAATAAGGAAATCACATGGAGTAGTAGAAGATGTGATCGTGAGAAAAGAAGATTGCTATTTCCTGGTAGATTTCCTAGTCATCGATATAAAAATAACCAATGAGCTTAGCCAAGCCCCGATCATCTTAGGACGACCCTTCCTAGCTACCGCAACAGTCGTCCCAAATTGGGGGAAAGGAGAAGTAATTCTCAAGGTGGGAGAGCACACCGTGAAGGTTGACGTATCGAATCAATGTGGTAATCAATTGCACACCGATTCATGTCAAAATAAAGTCCAAACTTACCAATTTAATGAAAATAACTTGAATTGAGGGGTATAATGGTAAATATTTGTCAAATTCACCGGGAATTAGTAAAAATTTTTACGATCTCTTTGAATTTGATCAAATCGGACAATGAATTGATTGTAGAAATTGGGGAAAATGGCATTTTATAAAAGAGGACTTGAAGACGATTCCACATAATAAAAAATCATCGAATTGGACTTTCATTTTACGGAGAAATTGAAGATTGAAGTCAGGGTATTTTTCCGAAAAATAGAAATCACAATATAACAAAAAATAAACACAAATTAACTTCAAATTACTAATCTAAACAGAAATTAAATGGTAAGAGACAATAGATTAGGATAAAACACGATCCATAACCCACAATTGTGATCGAATAGATCCAATTAATCGCCGGAATCAAGGCTTTTCATCAAAAATCTGAAAATTGTGATCGTGGAGTTCAAGCGTCGATAGTCGAAATCTTGATCTTAAGCACTCCGCAGACGGAAATGAGTCTAGAAGTCATTGGGATCAAGAGATTCAAAAGATTTGGTGTCTAAACAGTTCAATTTGATTGAATTTCTCTCGAATGCTTTACAAATATGAAGAACATCTCAATCTATAGGAAATTTGGGCATAACCGTACGATGAAATGCATCAACAGCTCTGATGAAACACATGATCGCAAATCGTTACCGTTAAGTCATGGCCATTGGATCGCGATCGGACGCTCGAGATGAAGCCACATTTTTGTGTGCGTTATATAACGCATCAAAACGCCTTCTGTTGGATCGCGATCGGACGCATAAGATGCATTTTCTGCGATTTAATCTCGACCGTTATAACTCTTCGTGATCAACGGTCGAGATTAAGATGCATCGAGTGTACGCCATCGCGTAAGTGAAGATCAACAGTTAGAAATCTACGTGATCGAACGCTCCTCACGCTGCCACTTCACTAGCTGCATCGACCGTTCGATCGCGACGCTATCGGACGGTCCAGATCATGCCACATAACCTGCGCATTTAAGAAAAATTCAAAAAAATTGATTTTTAATTTCAAAAAATCCTTAGACACTAAAAATTCAGAAAAATTTAGAAAAATTTCATAAAAATCCCTTAAAATTAGAAAATTCATAAGTTTCGAAATATAACTCCAAATTAATCCAATTTTTTGTCATTCGATTAGAAATTTAATTATCTATCATTTTAAAAAGTCAAATTTAATAAATAACAAGAGATTTAATTTCTATTTCAAAAATACATTCATTTCTTTAAGATTTAAACTTTAGAAAATTAAATGAATGTTTATAAAAATAATTTCTCTTATTATTTAGCATTAAAAACTACTTATAATCTGGAGAAAAGATGGGGTTATACAATAATTTATGTTTAATTTATAATAATTAAGCCTAAATTAAACTATTTTGAGATTATAATGACTTTTTCATAGAATGATAGAATGATCGATAAATACTCATAAATATGATAACATGCATAGGAATAAAAAATTTATGCCTTAATATGCATTAATAATCATATATTATCATGTCTAATTAGCATGTTATCAAACCCCCCAACTTAAATGATTGCTAGTCTCTTAGCAATTTACTATATAATCTTCCTAGAAAGTCCTTTCATCCTTCGATCCTACTACTAAAAAGGTGAAGCATATGATTGAATGATTACGTTTTTCCTCATAGTGTAGGCCATAATGATCTAGATTCCATCTCTAGGTTGACTTCTTTAGTGTATCTTAGGGTAGTGCTCATCGGCTAATGCTCGAGTCTAATTCTCAATTGTAATCAAGGTGAGCATATCTAAGGTATGATGCTATGATGATGAAAAGTATACTCACTCTCTCACGAGTGGATGTAATTCCTTACCCTCTCCATAGATACATCACTCCTTACCTCAAAATGGAGGCTACTTAATGTTTTATAATTCTTCTCAACTTGCTTTCCTCATATAAAGAGTGCAATTCAAAAGGATTCCTATCTTTGGGATGCATTGTGTAAGGTGGCTGAAGGAAATAAAAAGATACTATTTCTAAAGGTATGACGTGGTTAAAAGCAAATATGCTGATAAACAAAGTGGATTTTTAAACAAAGAAGGTACCACTAATGATAATTATACTCCCAAATGAGGTGGATGGTGTTGGATAGGGTAGATGGTAGAGATGGTGGTGGAAGTGGTAGAGATGGTGGTGGAAGTGGTAGAGATGGTGGTGGAAGTGGTAGAGATGGTGGTAGAAGATTTTCCCACTTATTTTCCTTCTTGTAACTTCTTATTTCTCTCTTTCTTTTGACTTTTCTCCTCTTTCTTTTCTTCTTTTTTTTGTTAAAAATTTCAGAAGAATGACATAAGGATATGGAGTTTTTAGGATTTATGAAGAGAGTATGTAACAAATGAAGTGCAGTGTGAAGGGATATGTACATGTGAGGGAAATCTGAAAAATATGGTGGATGTGTGAATCACTTGGGAGTGTTATTATCATGAGTGAAGTTTAAAACAAAGTGGTGTAACTACTTGACTGCTTTGGAAAAAGATTAAACTACATGCCTAACAAGGAAATATAGGTGCCTTGAAAAATTATGGATCATTGCACTCTTTAAAAGGGAAAGTCTAGAATCGAGGAATTCCCACACTAAGCAGTTTTGGCTGATGTTAGGTAGGGGATGGAATTTATCTTCTCTCAAAAAATTTCCTTTTCAATCCCATAACATTTTAACCTCTAATTACTGATTTTCCTTGGTGCCTATTACATACCCAACCCCAAAGAAGTCAACCACTAAATATCATCCATGGTTTCTCTAGATCATTTAACTTTATTACATATGGGCTATAAGGCCCTCACTTCTACATCTCTAGTAGGTCGGATCTCTAAATGTCAAGAATTCTAAGGTGAGGTAGAGTAGATCACATTTTTGAAAAATAGGAGTTTTTAGAATGTAGAATTTTAAAATTTTTGAAAATAGTAGAGATTTTTGTAAGTCGTCACCCCCCAACTAGAATCTTTCATTCCCCTCAATGAAAACTACATACTCATGTAAAAGATAGCAAAAACACCAAAGCATGGCATGCAAAATATAGGAAAATGTGGTGAGGAAAATAAGGGTTAGAAAATCTCATTCATCCGTGATGCTCGCTCGCGGGATTTCGTGCAGGTGCGCCCTTTCCTAGTGTAGTTCTTCTTTGATATCTATAAAAATTGAAAAACAAAGAAAACTAAAAGAGTAAGATAATCTTGGGGTGCCTCCGAAGAGTGCTAAGTTTGACGTCTTCAGCCAGACGAAACCAAAATAAAATCTACGACTACTAATGGGTCGAGGGTGATACCGTCACGACCTCGAGTGCTCCGGAGGATGCAGATCTACCTTATCTACCGGTGCGAGTGGCTCTAATGGCAGGTACTGCTTGAGACGATGGCCATTTATCTTGAATTGTCGGGAAGATTGTGTGCCCAATCCTTCCCATATGGACGAATTATCTTCTTGAGAATGCTCTTGACTTCTTTGTTGTTTACCTCTACTTACCCATTCGCCTGGGGGTGGTATGGCGTGGTGATGCAGTGATGTACTCCGTACTTCTTCAAAAATGCCCGAAAGTGAGCATTATTGAAGTGTGAGCCACCGTCACTGATGATGGCCCTCAGACAACCGTACCGGGCAAAGATGCATCTTGTAAGAAATCGAAGCACCTCCTGATGGTCATTTATTTTAGTGGGGATCGCCTCAACCCACTTGGACACATAATCCATCACTACCAAAATGTACTCTTTCCCGTCAGAAGGTGGGAAAAGTCCCATGAAGTCTATCCCCCAGAGGTCGAAGATTGGCCGCATCGGCATTTCATCTTGCTTGGAGATGTTGAATGCTGCTTGATATTGTAGGCATTTGGTGTAGAAATGGTGGGCGTCCTTGAAAGATGGAGGGCCAGTAGAAGCCGCTCTAAAAGATCTTATCTGCGGTCTTGCGTGCCCGAAATGTCCTCTGCACGTCGATGAGTGACACATCACTGAGATGTCTCCTTGCTCCTCCTCTGGTATGCATCACTGGATGATCTGATCATATCCTAGATGGAATAGGAGTGGTTCTTCCCAAAAATAGTATCTGAGATCATAGAAGAACTTATCTTGTTGATGATGATTCCAATGCTCTGGGATCGATCCAGTCACGATGAAGTTGACGATGTGTGCATACCAGGGGGCGTGGCTCAAGATGGCAAGGAGATGCTCATCGGGGAATGTGTCACCGATGTCTCCTCCTCCTTAAACATGGAGACACAATAAGTGGTCTGCCACCGAGTTTTTGCTGCCCTTCTTGTCTTTGATCTCCAAGTCAAATTCTTGAAGGAGCAGCACCCATAGTATAAGTCGTGGTTTGGCCTCTTTCTTGGAGAGCAAGTATTTCAAGGCCGCATAATTAGTTTAGATAATGATCTTGCTCCCAAAAATGTAAGGCCGGAACTTCTTGAGTGCGTAGATGATAACATGCATTTATTACTTAAATTCTTATCTTATTTAATTCATATTCATGCTTATTTTATGTGATTATGATGCATGTTATTATAGTTTTTATGAATTTTCTCCATTGGTATGCTATTTTACTAAAGTTCATATTTATGCATTATTTAGGTTTAATTATGTGCTTCTAGATGTTTAATCTTTTGCAAGGTTAAATAAATAGAAATTAATTAGTTCCCTTGATTTATTTAGACTTTAGTAAATGATTAGAAGAATTAATGGATTATCAAATACACTTCTTAAAAGATTATTTAAGTTTATTTTAAATTCATCTTATATCCTTCTTTTAATTTATATTTTGGATGACATAATATTAAAGGTGAAGAAATTTTTGATCCAATGGAGAAAATTTGAGTTTAAAACGAGTTATATTTTTAAAGATATGGATTTATGAAGATTTTGGATTTTTCTAGAATTTTCCAGAATTTATTTTGATTTTAATTCCTATAAAAAATGCAAAAAGGGGGTTTGTTCTCCATAGAACGCGCGGAGCTGACGTGGCGTGGTGTAGGACCTGCGTGGATGCAACGTGGCACGCAAGGCCATGTGGCAGAGCCACGCGAGCCCACGCAAGCGCCCGGGTGACGCGAATGTGGCACGGACGCGTGGCAAGGCGACACGAGTCCACGCAGACGTCGGGGTGGCACCACGTGGCAAGAGCAATGACAAGCTGGCATGAGATGGGCCCACTGGAATAGTGGGCCCAGGTTAGAGTATTGGGGCGGTAATGCAATTGCGTTATTTTGCCCCACCTTATATATGCGCCATTCCTCTCTATTTCTTCCGTGTGGGACTATGTTCCCTTAAATTTTAATTTTCAGATGACGTTGCACTGTGTGGCATGTTGGATACGATCGCGATGCTTCAATCCCGTGGACGCGGAGTCCACCGGATCATCGCTTAAACATGTGCTTTAAATCATGATTTAAGTGACGCTTTTGATGACTCACCAGGCGACACGTGGACGCATCGAGATGCTACGATCAAGATTGGATGGGCAAAATAAGCAGAAGGCATGGGTCGCGTCGTGCGATCGTGGGGCAACATGTGGACGCATCAGAAGCTTCCGATCTTCATCGCACGGGTGAACGATGACGAGATCGTGGCCCACGAACATCGCGCGATCGTGGCCATCAATCGGTCTTCACTGAATCGAACGGTCCGCGATTTTTGTGGACTTTTCTTATAAAATAGGTTCTTCTCCTCTTTGTAAACTAAACTCTTGATTGAATCGTGAAGAAATTAAACGGTTTTTGAGCAAAATCCTGAGTTATTTGTGATCCCCCCGCGTTTAGACTCGATTGCGATCCAATTGGGGTGGGATTGATCACGAAACGTTGCTTGATTTGATTGGATTCTCCCCTTGAACGCCGAACGTACGCGAGGAAGAAATCGAGCAAATACTCTTCAATCCGTCTGAATTGAAGCCAAATCTTCCCGTCAATCGGGTAAGTAGTGTGAATCGATCATTCATCTTGTAGCAATTTGTATTTAGATTAAATTTAGGTAGTTAATTTCATGTTTTAAATCAAATTGTTCTTCATTTTCACCCAATTTTGGTGCAAAATTTTGCTGGTTTTGAAACAAGGATTTCTCCCTAATCTTAACTCCGAATCATTTGATTCTAGTTTCTTTGGATTCCTTGTTTTATCAACTTTCATCATCATTTGACACCTTAATTTAATGTTTGACCATCTATTAGTCATTTTCAATCCGAATTTGGGCATTGACTTGCGGGTGGAATTACTTTTAAAATACAGGATGAAATTTGATAATTTTGGTCTCTTTGGAATCCTCTAGTTGTTAACTTGCCATTCATATATCATTTGGTTAGTCACTTTGAAGATTTACAATGAAGTGTTTATTTCAGGATTTTTCTGATCTTTGATTTTCAATAATTTATAATAAATCCAATTCTTGTAAAAAAAATTACGAATTTTATATCAATAAATTATATTTTCTCTCTAGTTTCTAAATATATAATTTTCGTAATATTTTAAACTCTTTTTATTATCTGATTTTTAGAAAGTCAACTATTGGTCAAAGTCAACTCTTTGAACTCCACTTTTGAAATTTCTTTTAAAAAATCAGTTTCTAAAGTCTTAAAATATCTTCTCTGATACCATTCTATCATTTCCATTAATAAGATTATGAATTCATTTCTTAAAAACCCTAATTAAACCTAAGTTTGACCAAGTCAACTCTACGATTGAAGTCAAACCGTGTTCTCTGTGGATCGACCCGATCTTTACACTATAAATTATACTATAAATTGTATCTTTGTTATTCTGAGTGGGAATTATAAATTTTGTTTGACCGATGTTTTTGTGTTTTAACAACCGCATAAAACGCTTCGTCAGTAGACCACTGCTAGAAGCTCTTTCTCCGAATCGTGTAATTATTCTGAGCTTCGACGAGGTATTGCTTTCATAACATATGGTTGTCGGCTTCTTGTTGAGTCGTTGCCCCAAGACTGCTCCCACCGCTCAGTCTGAAGCGTCGCACATGATTTCGCATGGTAAGTCCCAATTCGGACTTTGAAGTATAGGTGCCTCGATCAGTGCTTGCTTCAGCATTTGTGAATGCGCGCTTCCCTTCTTCGTCGATGATGAAGTCTTTGTCTTTGCAAAGAAGGGTGGTGAGTGGCTTGGAGACTTTGGCAAAGTCTTGAATGAATCTCTTGTAGAAGCCGACATGCTCGAGAAAGCTCCTCAAATCTCTAATGATACCCAGTAGAGTGAGGTTTTGGATGACCTCTATCTTGGCCTTATCCACCTCTAGTCCTTTGCCCGAGATGATATGCCCGAGCACTACTCCCTTCCGTACCATGAAGTGGGATTTTTCCCAACTTAACACTAGTCCTTTCTTGACACAGACCTCCAGGATTTTGGTCAGGTGAGCCAGACAGCATTTGAAGTCGTTTCCAAAGACGAAGAAATTGTTCATTACAACTTCTAAGCTATCTCCAAGAAAGTCGGAGAAGATAGCCGTCATGCATTGTTGAAAGGTTGCGGGGGCATTGCATAGTCCAAATGGCATGCATCTAAAGGCAAATGTGCCAAAAGGACATGTGAATGTTGTCTTCTCTTGATCGTCGGAATGAATTGCAATCTGATTGTAGCCCGAATATCCGTCGAGAAAGAAAAAGTTACTTGATCCTGCCAGTCGGTCTAGGATTTGGTTGATGAATAGGAGAGGGAAGTGGTCCTTCTTCGTAGCAGAGTTCAGCTTCTGATAGTCGATGCACACTCTCCATTTTGTCGGAAGGCGTGTCTGGATCTCCTCGCATTTCTCGTTTCGTCGTTATCGTTACTCTGGCTTTCTTCGGAACAACATGTACCAGACTCACCCATTGGCTATCGGATATGGGGTAGATGATTTTGGTATTTAGCCGTTTGAGAATTTCTTCTTTCACGGCCTCCCATACCTTTGGGTTGAGTCGTCCTTGGGCCTCCCATATGGGTCTTGACTCATCCTCTAGGAAGATGCGATGAGTGCATAGTGAGGGAGTCCAATCCTTTTAGATCCGTCGCGGTCCATCCGATTGCGTCTTCATTCCTCCTTAATACTTCTAGTAATTTTTCCTTCTACTTAATATCCAACTTGGACAAAATAATCACTGGCTTTGCTTTCTCTTTATCAAGGAATGCGTATTTGAGTGTAGATGGGAGAGTCTTGAGTTCCAAGGAAGGCTTGTCCATTGGCAACTCATCATATCTTGCTTCCTCATCGATCATCATTACTTCTTCTACGCAAGCGTCAATATCCTGGTCATTGGCGAACTCGATGGCGCCCAAGTCCTTGGAAGCTTGTGAAGGGTATTTCATAAGCTTGTTGATGTCAACCTTCACGGTGTGCTCTCCCACTTTGAGAATTACTTCTCCTTTCCCCGAGTCTGTGATGGCTTTAGCGGTAGCTAGGAAGGGTTGTCCTAAGATGATCGGGGCTTGGCTAAGCTCCTTAGTCATTTTCATATCGACGACTAGGAAATTTACTAGGAAATAGCAATCTTCTATCCTAAGTATTACATCTTCTACTAGTCCATGTGGTTTCCTCACTAATCCATTTGCTAAGCATAACTCTACTAGAAAAGGTTACAACTCCCCTACATGATGACAGTCGAATACAACTTTAGGAAGGATGTTAATACTAGCTCCAGTGTCTAGCAAGGATCTAGTAAAGGACATTCCTCTTATCTCACTCGTTATCAAGGGTGCTCATGGATCTCTCTTTTTAATCAGTAAGGCATTCATCATGATGGAACTCACCATTTCACTAAGTTGGATCCTTCTAGGGTTTCTGTGGGGTGTGCATATACCTATGAGAAATTTGGCATAGGATGGAGTATGCGTCATGGCATCTATTAGGGGAATGGTTATGGTTAGCTTCTTAAAGACGTCTTGTACATGATCATCGGATTCATTATTCTTGGCTTTAGGGCAATTAAGTGCTTGAGGATAAGGCACTAGGGGCTTGTATGCATTGGGGTTAGGTTCGGCCTTTGCTTGTTCTTTCTCGTCCTCCGAATTGCTGTCGTGCTCGACGATAATTGGTGTTTCTTCTTCTTCGATCGGGCCCTGGTGGATAGGATAATCCTTGTATGGATCCAATAGGTCTTTGCTACTCCGAAGGCTGGATAACGCTAATGTCGTTTCTACAGCCTCCTCGTCGACGTGTACATGGTTGATGTTATGTGTTTGGCTCGACGAGGCCCCTTGATTCCTCCAGTTAGTTGTGGCCTCCGAGGGTAATTGGTCAATAAAAGTTACTTGCTTACCCTTTTTATCGGTCGTCGGTTTGACGTTCGTCTTGACAAAGTCCTATATTTCATCCACGCGTGAGTTCATCTGCGTCATTTGCTCCATTAATTGCGAGATTGCACCGAGGATCAAGTCGAATGCTGACGAAGGGTTTTTTGGGGTCGTTAAAACACACAAACGTCGGTCAAAAAAATTTATAATTCTGAATTCACATTGACAAATATACAAAATCAAGTAAAGTATAAGTATCGGGTCGATCCACAAAGAACAAGGTTGACTTTAATTGAAAAGTTGACTTGGTCAAACTTAGGTTAAATTAAGGTTTTAAAGAAGTGATAATGATATGTAATTAATAGAGATGATCTGAATGTATGAGATAAGATATTTTAAGATTCTAGATTTTTGGTTTAACAGAGAAATGTCAAAAGTCAAGGTCAAAGCTTTGACTTCGACCAACAGTTGACTTTCTCAAAAATGAGAGAATAAAAAGAGTATAAAATATTATGAAAATTATATATTCAGAATCCATAGAAAAAATGGAATTTTTTGATAAGATATGGATTTAATATGAATTATTGAAAATCAAAGATCAGAAAAATCCCGAAATGAATACTTTAGAGAAAATCTTCAAGTTGACTGATCAAATGGTATCCAAATCTTAAAATTGATATATCAATAGAAAGCTAACAACCAGAGGATTCCAAAAAGACTAAAATAGTCAAATTCCAATGTGTATCTTAAGAGTAATTGATCTCGCAAGTCAATGCCCAAATTCGGATTGAAAATGAACAACGGTTGGTCAAACGATAAATTGAGGGGTCAAATGATTTTGGAATTTTATGAATTTTCTATCCACAGAAAGCTGATGAAATAAGAAATCCAATGAAACCCAATCAAGTGATTCCGAGTTAAGATCAAGGAGATATCCTATTTTCAAAATTAGCAAAAATTTGGACTGAAATTGGGTGAAAATGAAGAAGAAAATGACTTAAAACGTAAAATTAACTATCTAAATCTAATCAAAACTCAAATTACCGTCAGATGATCGATCGAATCTCACTGCTGACCCAATTTCCGCGAAGATTGGGCTTCAATTCACGAGGATTGAAGAGGATTGGCTCGGTTTCTTCCTCGGCGGACGTTCGGTATTCAAGGGGAAATTTTGATTGAATCCAATGACTAATCATGACAAATCGTGCCTCAATCGGATCACGATCAAGTCTAAATGCAGGGGAAATCGTGATGAACTCAAGATCTATCTTCAAATTTCGCTTTATTGCTTCACAAATAGATCAAAAGTTAAGAGAAGAAGAGAGAATACATTGGTTTTTAAAGGGAAATTTCCGCAAAAAATGCGGGCTGTTTGATCCGGTGAAAGGCCAATCGATGGCCACGATCTTGCGATCATTGGGTTTGCGTCGTCCAATCACCATTATTGGATTTCCGTCGATCTCACGATCATGAGCCACAATCTCGTGATTATGAGCCACGATCTCGCGATCGTGAGCCACGATCTCGTCATCATCGGGTGTGCGCCGTCTGATCACCATCACCGCATCGAGGTGAGTCCACGTGTTGCCTTAAACGCCATTGATCACTTCACTTAAAATTCCTTTAGCGCACGTGCCCTGATGATGATCGCCTGGACTTGGGTCCACGCAATCGACGCGCCTAATGCGACATGATTAGCATCCGACGCCCGCGATGCCGCCACGTGTCCAGTAAAGAATAAAGCTCACGGGAACATAGTCCCACACGGAAGAAAAGTTGCGAAACGATGAGTATGAAAGGTAGAAGGGCGTAACGCATTTGCGTTACTGCCCCAATATACTCACTAGGGCCCACTAACCCGTGGGCCCTTCAAATGCAATCCTCTTCACTCGCCACGTGGTGCCCCCTCGGGCTTCCGTGTGGACTCTCGTGGCCCCTGCCACGCGTCCGCGTCAACTCGAACCACCTAGGCTCCCCGCGTGGGCCACGCGCGGCTCTGTCACGTGGCCTTGTGTGCCGTGTCGCATCCGCGCAGGTGACGTGTCATTTTCGTGCGTCGTTAAACACAAGGACGATGGTCAAACAAAATTTATAAATCCGAACTCACAAAGACAAGATAGAAAAATCAAGTACTAGGTAAGTATCGGGTCGATCCACAGAGAGCAGGGTTGACTTTAATCGCAGAGTTGACTTGGTCAAACTTAGGTTTAAAAGGGGTTTTAAATAAGAGAAAATAAGATTTAAGATATGGAAATGATATAAATAAGGTAAATAAGAAGTTTTAAGAATTGCAATCTCGGATTCGACAGAGAAAAAACAAAAGTCAAAGTCAAAGCGTTGACTTTGACCAGCAATAGATGTTCTGCAAAATCAGAGAATCAAATAGAGTCAGAAGATTACGAAAATTATATATTTGGAAACTAGAGAGAAAATGGAATTTATTGATATATATTTCGTAATTTTTGGATAAGAAATGGATTTATTATGAATTATTGAAAATCAATGATCAGAAAATCCCCGAAGTGAACACCTCAGAGGAAATCTTCAAATTGAATGCCCAAATGAAATCCAAATCTTAAAATTTATATGTCAATAGAAAGCTAAGAACCAGAGGAATCCAACAAGACCGAAATTATCAAATTCTGATTTGTCAATAAAAAGTAATTGACCCCGAAAGTCAACGTTCGACTTCTGATGAAAGATGAACAGTCCGTGGTCAAACGTTAAATTGAAGGGTCAAATGAACTCGGAATTTGATGAAATTGCTATCCAAGGAAAGCTGATAAAAAGAGGAATCCAATAAAACCAAAATCAAGTGATTTGGAATTATGATCAAAGAGATATCCTATTTTCAAAATCAGCGACTTTTCGGATCAAAATTTGGGGAAAATGAAGAACACTATGAACTATTTTGCAAAATTAAACTTCTAAATCTAATAAAAACTCAAATTACCTCCTGATAATCGATCGAATCTCACTACTAACCCGATTGCCGCAAGGATGGGGCTCCAATTCTCGTGGATTGAAGCGAATTTGCTCGGATTCTTCCTCGTGGACGTTCGGAATTCAAGGGGAAAATTCGATGAAATCAAGGAGAAATTCGTGATCAATCCCGCTCCAATTGCTTCGCAATCGAGTCTAAACGCGGGGGGAACACGATGAACTAGAGATCTTCCTCGAAACTCGCTTAATTTCTTCACTAGTCGATCAAAAGTTGAAGAACAAAGAAGGAGTACATGAGTTTTTAAGGAGGGAAATTGGCCCGAAATCGTGGGCGGTAGAGGCGGTCGTGGGCGCGAAATCAAGGCGCCGTGGAAGTGGTTCTCTGATACGGCGTCTTAGCTCCCAATTTTTACGCCACTTTGTTTCAATTTTGGCTTCAAAGTGCACCACGATCAAGCCACGATCGCGGCGCGATCGGACCATGATCGTGGTCCTCATCACTCTTCGCACGCCCTCCGATCGAGTGGAAATATGGTGACGCTGAAAGAAGACCGATCGCGGCTCGATCGCGCCGCGATCGCGGTTCGATCGGGCCGCGATCGTGGAGTTCTTCCACAGGCCTTCCGTGCCGTCCGATGAAGATCCTCCGATCCATATCGCTCCACGTACATCACCAGTTTGCGAACAATCGCAGCCGTTTGATGCATCTGAAGTCTTTAGATTCGATGCCGATCGGGAGGTCTTCGGGTTGCCACATGGTGCGAGGTAAGTCGTCCGATCCTCTTCACTTACTTTCTCGCACGTGTTTTGATGAAGATCGCGTGGACTCGGGTCCACGCGATCTCGGCCGGTCGCTTTCGCATCCAACGCTCATCGCGTTGCCACGTCTCCCTGCAAAAACAAAAAAATCGTGTGGGAACATAGTCCCACACGGATTAAAGAGAAGGGAAAGGTTGCGGATAAATAGGGGAAAGGATTCCCTATTAACTATCCTAATTTCTCCTCTACGCTCCGCGACACGTGGCGCCCTACACGGTCGCCCACGTGGCGCGTGGCCTCCCCTGCCATTTGGCGCGCCTGTGCGCCTCCTGCGTGGGCCACACGCGTCCCTGCGACGTGGCCTCGGCGCCACGTCGTAACGGCGCAGTGGACCCGCGCGCCACGTCGGCCCGCTCAGGCCAGCTCGCCACGTCGGCCCCGCACCTGGGGCCCGCTCGCCATGTCAGCTCCGCGGTAAGCCTACCCCTTTTTTTCATTTATAGAAAGATTAGATTTTAAAAATCAAATAAAAATTCGGAAAAAGGCTTAAAAACTTCTGAAATTCATAATTTAAAATATACAACTCCTTTTTTTAATTGAAATTTTCTCCATTGGATCATAAATTCTTTCCTTTTTAATATTATGCCATTTAAAAATATGTTTTCAAGAAGGAAATAAGGATGAATTAAAAATTTCATTAAATGAGTTCTAATTAAACATTCAAAATCATAAATTCATCCTAAAATCATCCTTCCAAACATTTACTAAAGTCAAAACTCATTTAATAATAGAGATTAACTCCTGTTAATCTAAACAAAAGATTAATCATATCTTTAAGCATGAAATTATCTCTAATTTATGCATAAATATCAACTTTAGTGAAATGACATGCCGATGGAGAAAATTCCTAAAAAGTATGATAACATGCATCATATTCACATAAAATAAGCATGAATATGAGTTAATTAGGGTAAGAATTCAGGTTATAAATGCATGTTATCAGCAGGTCCCACGCGCCACATTAGGGCTGCTTGCCACGTGAGTCCCACACTTCTGTGGGAATAAAAACCCCCTTTTTGCAAATTTCAAAATCGATAAAAAATCAAAATAAATTCTGGAAAAATCTAGAAAAATCTAAAATATTCAGAAATCCATATCTTTAAAATTATAACTCCTTTTAATCTCAAATTTTCTCCATTGGATCACAATTCTCTTTCTTTTTAATATCATGCCGTTTAAAATATAATTTCAAAGAAGAATATAAGATGAATTAAAAATAACACTAAGGCATTGATTAAGATTTAGATCTTTTAATCATCCAATCATTCTTTAAATAGAATTAATCCATTAAATCATCTACTAAAGTCAAAGTAAAGTAATTAATTTCTATTTATTTAACTTTGTAAAATATTAAATATTCATAAAGAGCATAATTAACCCTAAATTATGCATAAATATGAACTTTAGTAAAATGGCATACCAATGGAGAAAATTCATAAAATTAAGATAACATGCATCATAATTACATAAAATAAGCATAAATATGAGTTAAATAAGATGTCATTAAGTTATAAATGCATGTTATCACACCCCCAACTTAAATCATTGCTAGTCCCTTAGTAATGGAAAGATAAGGAATGTATAATAGGACTAACAAGCTTTATAAATCATGGGTTCAGCATTGATAGAATCTGAAATGAATGTTCTACCTTAAATGATGCCAAAAAGAGGGTAATGTACTAGAAACTTAAGGTCACGGCATTCCTCCGGCAAACACTTTAATCCACCAAACGAACGAAGAATCCTCTTGCTCTACATACTAATAAGAATATAAATAACTAAAAAAAATTCATCATACCAAATCAATTGTTGATTCCTCCTTGCACTATGGTCATGAATGATAAAGGCACAAGAAGTAGAATTAAGCATCATCTTTTTCATACATAATGGCTATAAAATAGAGTCGGCTAAAACACATGGGAGGTAGCTTACCATTCTAATTCTACTTTTTTTTTCTTTCTTTCCTCCTAATTCTATTTTTTTCTTTCTTTCCTCCTAATTCTAATTTTTTATTTATTCATCCTAATTCTATTTTCTGCAAGCCTTTTTGAAGAAAGATATTAGATAATTCAGAATTTGAAATTTATAAGGCTTTTTATGCAACTTATTGAAAACAACATTACTCATTTCATGGTGCTCATCCTACCCATGTGTCGTCCTTAGTAGACATGCAGCTTATTCCCCCGAAGAGGTTTTGGTATATCTATGGATCAGGGAGCTTCACTATGTCAATAATAGTAGTGCCAATAAAGGATGATACAAGCAACGACTTGCTATGGAAAGCGAAAGGATGTGCATGTAAGGAGTCATTAACTCAAGATTTAGAAAGAAGAATGAGTGGATGAGAAGTATAGAAAGTTTTAAAAAATCATACTATGATCTTGAGTAAATCCTTAGATTGGACCTTATAGTTCCCCAAAGGAATACCTAAATCCATAATTCCATCGACTCTACCACCTCCTCAACATATACCTTAAGGTTGTTCTTCCTACGACTTTCTAAAGAAGTGAAGGTGTTAATTTCCTCTATGTTTTAATATTTCATGTGGTTTTGGAAATATCATGTTGCTGTTCATATGTTTTTAAAAATCAGATCATGCATAGAATACTAAATCAAGGAATGCAAGAATTTTAAAAAATTTAACTTTTCTAGAAAACTCCCCCCCCATGCTCATTCCTTTTATTGTCCTCAATAAAAATCAGCTTGCTCATGGAAAAATGATGAGAATCATTATGGATGGCATGTAACACTAGTAAAAATGAAAAGATACATAGGGGATAAAAGAAAAACTTGACGGGAATTTGCATTGGTTGCATTCTTCTCTTCAGTTGTGGAGTTGTTTTGGGGCTGAATTTCCTTCTTTTGATGTTCTCTTCCCCTTAGTACCTACTGAACGTATAGAAAAACAACAGAAAACATCAAAGCAAACAGCAAATAGAAAAGTAAAAATAAATGCAAAAACAAGAACAAAAGTAGAAAGTAAATGCAAAAATAAATATAAGGATGGGTTGCCTCCCAACAAGCGCTAAGTTTTCTGTCTTTAGCTAGATTCTACTCACTCTAGTGACTAATTAGTGGCTGATATCTCAACAGGTTGCAGCTCTTCACTATGGGGAGGTGGGGGTCCTTCTTCACCAATATATGGTTTCAACCTATGTCCATTTACCTTGAAGGAATTTTTGGTCTTGGGGTCTAAAATCAAAACCGATCCATTGTCAAACACTTCAAGGACCTCATATGGACCATCCCACTTAGAGCGCAACTTCCCTGGAAAGAGTTTAAGAGGAGAATTATAAAGTCATACCTTATCATGAACATGAAAAATTTTCCTATTAATGTGCTTGTCATGAAAGGCTTTATTTTTGGCCTTATAAATCTCGGCATTTTGATACGACTCATTCCGTAATTCTTGGAGCTCTTGAAGTTGTAGAAGTCTTTCTTTTCCAGCTTGATCAAGAGATAGATTCAGTTTTTTAGTAGCCCAATATGCTATATGCTCTAACTCGACGGGGAGGTGGCAAGGTTTGCCATAAATGAGCCTAAAAGGAGACATCCCAATGGGTATCTTGAATGCGGTGTGGTAGGCCCATAGAGCATCGGGTAGCTTCACTGCCCAATCTCTTCCATCTATGTGAATGATCTTCTTCAAGATGTTCTTGACTTCTCAATTGCTGACTTCTACTTGGCCATTTGCTTGGGGGTGATATGGAGTCGTGACGCGATGGTGAACTCCATATTTCTTAAGTAAACTCCTAAAATGAGAGTTAGTAAAATGAGATCCACCATCCCTAATAATAACTATAGGACAACCGAATCGAGAAAAGATATTACTAACAATAAACTTATTAACCACTAGATGATCGTTTGTCCTTGTTGGTATCGCCTCGACCCATTTGGACACATAATCCACTGCTACAAGAATGTACTCTTTTCCCTCCGACGGTGGAAATGATCCCATGAAATCAATCCCCCAAAGATAAAAAATTTCTACCTCAAGGATGGTTTGCAAGGGCATTTCATCTCGCTTTGAGATGTTCAATGCGGATTGACACTTTAGACATTCCTTGCAATACTTGATCGCATCATTGAATAGAATTGGCCAATAGAAGCCCCTAGATGGAACAGTTGGGGTTCTTCCGAAAAATAATATCGAATATCATAGGAAAATTTTCTCTTTTGATGCGTGTTCCAATACTTAGGGACAGATTTTGTGACTAAGTAATTAACAATATGCGCAAGCCAAGGTACCTTGGTCACAACGGCGAGAATCTGCTCATTGGGGAATGTGTCACAAATCTCACCTGAAGATGTGGTATGAAGTCAAGAAAGATGAACAGCCACTGAGTTCTCACTTCCCTTCTTGTCTTTGATCTCCAAATCAAATTCTTGAAGAAGGAGAACCCATTGAATTAGTCGTGGTTTAGCCTCTTTCTTGGACAGCAAGGACTTTAATGCGGCATGAATCGTGTACACAATGATCTTGCTTCCCAAGACATACGGCCTAAACTTCTCCAAAGCAAAGATGACTGCTAACAACTCCTTCTCCATAGTAGTGCAGTTAAGTTGAGCGTCGGCTAGCGTCTTGCTTGCGTAACATATGACAGTTGGCTTCTGACGAAGCATTTTTGTGTGTCATTGAAACACAACAACGTAGGTCAAACAAAATTTATAAAACCGAACTCACAAAGATAAGATATAAAATCACGTAATGTGTAAGTATCGGGTCGATCCACAGAGAGCAAGGTTGACTTTAATTACAGAGTTGACTTGGTCAAACTTAGGTTTAAAAGGGTTTTAAAGAAATAAAAATAAGATGTAATGAGTGGAAATGATATAAATAGACAAAATAAGAAGTTTTAACAATTGAAATCTTGGATTTGACAGAGAAAAGTCAAAAGTCAAAGTCAAAGCATTGACTTTGACCAGTAGTATGTGTTCTGTAAAATAAGAGAATCAAAAGGTGTCAGAAGATTACAAAAATTATATATTTGGAAACTAGAGAGAAAATGGAATTTATTGATATATAATTCATGATTTTTTTGATAAGAAATGGATTTACTATGAATTATTGAAAATCAAATATCAGAAAATCCCCAAAATGAACACCTCAGAGGAAATCGTCAAATTGACCAATCAAATGAAATCCAAATCTTGCAATTTATATGCCAATGAAAAGCTAAGAATCAGAAGAATCTAATGAGACCAAAATGATCAAATTCTAGTTTGTAAATTAAAAGTAATTGACCCCGAAAGTCAACATTTCACTTTTGATGAAAGATGAATAGTGCTCGGTCAAACGTTAAATTGAAGGGTCAAATGAACTTGGAATTCGATGAATTTTCTATCCACGGAAAGCTGAGGAAAATAGGAATCTATTGAAACCAGAATCAAGTGATTTGAAATTATAATCAGAGAGATATCCTATTTTCAAAAATCAGCAATTTTTCGGACTGAAAATTGGGAAAAATGAAGAACACTAAGAACTGATTTGCAAAATTAAACTTCTAAATCTAATAAAAACTCAAATTACCTCTTGATAATCGATCGAATCTTACTACTAACCTGATTGCCGCAAGAATGGGGCTTCAATTCTCGTGGATTGAAGCGAATTTGCTCGGATTCTTCCTAGTCGACGTTCGGAATTCAAGTGGAAAATTCGATGAAATCAAGGAGGATTTCACAATCAATCCCGCTCCAATTGCTTCGCAATAGAGTCTAAATGTGGGGGGATCATGAAGAACTAGAGATCTTTCTCGAAATTTGCTTAACTTACTTCACGAATTGATCAAAAGTTGAGAAAATAAGAGAGGATACATCGTCTTTGAAAGGAGAATTCTCGCCCGATTTTGAGGGCCATTTGATGCGGTCGGGTAGTGGAATTGATGGCCATGATCACTACGGTGATTGTGGGCTTGATTTCGCCTTAAAGGAAGCCACGATGGTGCCACGATCGCACCATGATCTTGGTTCTTGTTCATCCTCCGTCAGTCGTCCGATGGAGATCAGGTAAGTGGGTGGTCCTGATCATCGCCGATGAAGCTTGTTGATGCACGATCGTCGTCCGTGCGATGAGGATCCAACCATCCAGATGCGTCGCTAAGGTAAGAGAAAGATTGAGAGCATCAGGGTCGGTCGATCGCGATCACCCTGAGATCAGATTCATGCTCTTTCGCCGCCCGTTCGATGAAGATCTCACCATGTCGATGAGTCGCGACGCCAACCGTTCGATGAAGATGACAATCGCGATCCACACGGTGCTCCCCGATTGCCGGAATCGCAAAAAATCGTGATCGTCCGATGAAGCCACATCCGATGAAACCTTGATCAAACCGCGATGACGATCGGACGCTCCTGGCGGCTCCACATGTCACCAGGTAAGCCCTCGATTGTTTCACTTACTCATCATTTAAACGCACGTGTTGATTTGATGATCGCGTGGACTCGGGTCCGCGCGATCTCCGCCGTCTTGACCGAATCCGACGCTCGCTGTGCGTCCACGTCGCCTACATAAGGTAAGATACGTGTGGGACATAGTGCCACACAGAAGAAAAAAAGAAAATACTCACGCTTAAATTGTGGGGCGCGAGTAACGCATTTGCGTTACCGCCCCAATCTCCTAACCAGGGCCCACTAACCCGTGGGCCCTTCACTCACCAGCCGCTCTCACCACATGGCGCCCTCACGGGCGTCCGCGTGGACCTACGTGGACACGCGTGGCCTCCTGCCACGTGTCCGCGCCCTGTGCGCCACCTGCGCCTCGCGCGGGCCACCCGTGGCTCTGCCACGTGGCCTCAGTGCCACGTCGCATCCACGCGGTGGTCCTACGCGCCACGTCAGTTCGTCCGCTAAGCCCGCTCACCACATCATCACTTGTAGGTAAGTAAACTCCCTTTTTCGCAATTTTTTAATAAAGAAAATACTTCAAAATTCATTTAAAAATCAAATAAAAATCATAAAAAGGACATAAACTTCAAAACTTCATAACTTAAAATATACAACTCCTTTTTAATCCAAATTTTCTCCATTGAATAAAAAATTCCTTCATTGACCGAGATCGAGATCGAGACTTGGACCAAATGGTGTGCCAAAAACTAGACCAGTGACCGGGACTGCCCAACCCTAGTTCCAACTCCTCTCTTACCCATTCTAAATTTTTCTACATCATTCTCCATCACCATCGATCTTTCTCTCTCAATTTCCCCCTCTCTACCGTTTTCTTTTACCCACTTTTTTCAACGTTTCTCTTTCTCGATCTCATCCTCCCTCTCATTCAGGTTTTTGTAAGATCAATCTTTCCCCTCCGTTCCATGTTTTTCTCTTTCTTGTTCAACCTCTCTCCCTCGCTCATCCATCTTCTCTATCCCACGCTCTTGTCCGTTATATTGCTCCCTCAATTTTTCTCTATTTTTCTCTCTCTCTCTCCTAATAACTTCCTCTTTGAATTTCTCTCATTCCCATAGAAACTCTTCTTCCATGGTTTCGTTCTCTCTCTTACCGCTTTTCTGATGCTTACAACTACGCAACTGATAACATGCATATATAACTTAAATTCTTATCTTATTTAACTAATATTCATGCTTATTTTATGTAATTATGATGCATGTTATAATAATTTTATGAATTTTCTCCATTGGTATGCCATTTTACTAAAGCTCATATTTTGCATAATTTAGGGTTATGTGCTTTAATGAGTTATGACCTTTTATAAGATCAAAAAAATAAAAATTAACCACCTTTTAGTAATTTTTATTTTGTCTTTGGTAAAGATGAAGAAAAGAAGAAAGAGAAGAAGAAGATGATAGAAGAATTAAAGAAAATGAGTGGATGATAGGGTTCACTTAATAGTATTTTTGAATTCATTATTTATTTTTCTTTTAATTTATAGTTTAAATGACATGATATTAAAAATGAATAAGTTTGTGAGCCAATGGAGAAAATTTGAGTAAAAAAGGAGTTATATTTTTGAAGATATTAATTTATGAATTTTATGTATTTTTATGGAATTTATTTCAATTTTTTTAGAATTTTTAGGATTTATTTCTTTATTTAAAATTTCAAAAAAGGGTTTAATTTTCATGCACGACACACGAAAGCTGACGTGGCACGGCGTTGGACACGTGGCGGAGCCACACGAGCCCATGCGGACGCCTGCGTGGTGCTGATGTGGCGAGGCGCGAACACATGGCGAGGCCAAGCGAGCCCACGCGAACGCCTAGCTGGCACCTACATGGCATGAAGAGTAACAGGCTGACAAGTCATGGGCCCACGGGTATAGTGGGCCCAGGTAAGAGTATTGGGGCGGTGACACAAAGGCTTATGGGCCTCTCACCTTTTATAGTTGCCGATTCTGAGATTTTCTTCTGTGTGGGACTATGTTCCTTGTATTTTTTTTATTTCGAGGACACGTGGCATCGCGATACGCATCTGATGAAATAGCATGGATTAAGATGCATCAATCGGGTGAACTCCGGTCCACCCAATCATCATGAAGGCATGTGCGCAAATGGGAACCGCTGATTGCGTAAGGGAAATCGAACGCTCGAGATTAGTCGGGTACTCGGCTGATCGTGGGGCGACACGTGGACTCACCTGGACACTTCGATCAAGATTGAGCGGGCGAAAATGGCAGAGACGTGGGATCGTGGCCCATGGATTTCGTGAAATCGTGGCTGTCCGATCGCCTTCACCGGATCAAACGGCATGTATTCTTCGCGGGAAATCTTCTATAAAAATCGATGTATTCTCTTCTTTTAAGTAACTCTTGATTGAATCGTGAAGATATTAAGCAATTTTGGAGCAAAATCTTGAGTTCTTTGTGATCCCCCCGCGTTCTAGACTTGACTGCAATCCAATCAAGTTAGGATTGAACACAAATCGTTACAAGATTTGATCGAATTCTCCCCTTGAACGCCAAACATACGCCGAGGAAGAAACCGATCAAATACACTCCAATCAATGCGATTTGGAGCCCAATCTTCGCGTCAATTAGGTTAGTAGTGTGAATCAATCATTCATCTTGCAAAAATTCTTATTTAGATTAGATTTAAGTAGTTAATTTCATCCTTTAAATTGAATTGTTCTTCATTTTCGTCCAAATTGGGTTCGGATTTTTTTTTATTTTGAAACAAGGATTTCTCCCAAGCTTAAGTCCAAATCATTTGATTTTGATTTCATTGGATTCCTTTTTTTATCAGCTTTCCGCGGATGGTAAAATCGTAAAATTTCATCATCATTTAGCCCTTAAATTTCATGTTTGACCATCGACTGTTCATTTTCAATCCGAATTTGGGCATTGACTTGCGGGGGCAATTACTCTCAAAATATAAGGTGAAATTTGACAATTTTGATCTCTTTGGAATCCTCTTGTCTGTTAGCTTTCTATTCATATGTAAATTGCAAGATTTGGATATCATTTGGTTAGTCAATTTGAAGATTTACACCGAAGTGTTCATTTTGGGATTGTTCTGATTTTGATTTTCAATAATTCATAATTAATCTAATTCTTCTCTGAAAATCACAAATTATATATCAAAAATTTACATTTTCTCTCTATTTTTTTATTATATAATTTTCATATCTCATGTGACATCTCTCTCTCTTTCAATTTCTCCCTCTCTCCCTTTGATTCGCTCACATACCCTCTATTTCACTCGCTCTCATTCTCTCTTGCTTTCGTGCTTTTTCTTGTTCTGCTTGAATCTCCAATTTTGTCTTCCACCTTACTCTCTCCTCGTCCACAATTCTGCTTCTCACGCTCTTGTCTCTTTTGATTTCAATCTTGCAATCTCTCTCTCCCTCTCGATCTTCATGTTTCCCCAGTTTGCTCCCACTCATGGTCAATCTTTCTCTTCCTTGATCGTTCTCCCAGTCGCGTCTCCCCCCTCTATTGCATTTTATTTTTCTCTCTTTCAATCTCTCTCAATCTCTTCTCCCCTCATCTCTCTTCGTTCTGATTTCGTCTCCTATCATTTCCGAACTCTCCCTGAACCTCTCCTCCTCGATCTCTTCCTATTCCTCATGATCTCCCTACCTATCTCCAGGGTTCATCTTCGCTCTCTCTCGCGATCTCATCTTCTTCCTTAGAATATTCCCTCTCGCTCTCCCTTCGTCACTACTTCTGACCGCCTCTTGATCTCTCCAGTTCCATTCTCTCTTCAAAATTCTCTCCCACTCATCGTCCTCCTCCCTCTCTCATTCAATAACTCACACTCTCTCTTCCTCTCTCTTTCTTTTGCCTCTCTCTCTCTCTCTCTCTCTCTTTTATTCTTTATCTTGCAATCTTGTTTCCTTTCGCTTATTCTTTGCTCACGGTCAAATCTTTCTTTCCCTCGGTCAATAACCCTTAGCCGCATCTTTTTTTCTCTTTTCTATCTGGACTTCTCTCTCTCTCTTCTCTACATTCCTCAGCCGCTCTCATCTCGTCTATCTCTCAATTCTCTACTCTCCTCGGTTAATAGTTAATCTATTTTCTCAACCTCAATCTCTCGCTCTGCGATGATATCATCGGTGTTTTCTCTCTCCAGTCAATAGTCCATAGTCTCTTTCTGTGTTCTCTATGTTGCTTCTGCCCCTTTCTATTAATCTATTTTATCATTCTTTATCTCTATTTATTTTCCCTAAAAAGATCCCCTCTCTAGCTCTTTGTTCCCTCCATTTCTCTCTCTAATTTCCCTTTCCCTACTTTTATTTTTATTACATCTTCTCACACATCATCTTTCCTAAGTTTTATCCTAACTTTAATATTCCTCTATTTGGCATACCTTCTAATTGCCTTTCTGATTGATATGACTAATTAATTTTGAGATAGTCTCCTCTCCTGCCGCCTACATTGACATTCTATCACCCTAAAGTCTTTGTGGATCGATCTAGGAAACCTATACATCCCAATTATCTCATTTGATTCATAGTTTCCTAGTTTATAAATAGTAAATTTGTCGGGCTTAAACACACGACAACTTTGAGCTCAACAACAGACTTGACATGGGGAATCTATCAGTTGTGTCACTAGCTAGAATTTCTAGTATAGGGGTTGGCGACAATGGCTAGTGGGGGCAATGTGAGGGTTTCTCTCAAAGAGCAACCACCAAGGACATTCGCTAGCATCGCCATTGAAAGCCTTATATCGCTGACATGCAGGAACCACCAAGTGGGTGACCTAGCAGGCCAAGGGGTAGTCAGAAGCACTGAAAATAATAATCACCAACTATATGGCTTGGCTATGTGATCTAGCTCTACAAGCTAGCAAAGCCACAAGGGGCTGGGGCATCTAATGTACTTCACATCTCCTAGAACATGTGATATAACTTAGCACCTCATAGGCTGGCAACTCAACTTGGTGATTGGGTTAAATCGATCATCAATTAATTAGTTTATTTATTGATTTATGTAATTAATAAAGTTGAAAAATAAGGGTCATTAGTTCTATAAAGTACTAACTAACACATTATATGAACATAGATGGTCACACACATAATATCAATAGAGGTTGGAAAATATAGGCATAATGTTGAGGGTTTTTGTAAAAATGTCACATACCCAAAGTCTATAAATATGGAGAGAATAAACACACTTAAGAATACGTACAAAATTTTTAGAATAACCCTCCTTTCTTCTATTTTTCTCTTAGTGAAGGGCATTGAAAAAAAGATCCAATCAAATGACAATTGTGTGGATATGAATAGAGGCTAGACACTTAAACACATTGTTTAAGTATGGATTTTGATATATATTAGATGATGGGATCATTGGTTCTTAGAGACTCGATATTTTGAATGTTCAATTCAATATCTTCCACTACCTAAACCAATTCAATACCTTCTCCCTAAACCAAAAACAAAACCAAAAACAAATGATAGGACTAGCTGGTTATGAAATAATAGTAAGAGTATATACACAATTTATCTTTCTTTATTGGTGCCAACATAAGTTAACCTAACAAGAAGGGTACATAAAAAATAAACTGTAAAAAAGATTTTCGATTCCCTTTGTCCCTTTTTTCCCCTCTTCGGTTCTATCGAGCTCGTCCCCGCCGCTACTAGGCGACGCCGATCCTCCTCTTCCGTTCATCTTCCTTATCTCCACGAATTTCTCTATATTTATCACGTGTCTTAGTCTCTGCATAATTGTGCCCTAGATTTGGAGGTAAGCTTTGTTCTTGATTTTCGGCTGAAATTATAGATAATTTTTAGTTTATTTGATTTTTTGACATGCCAGGATTTGCTTACTACCGCCTCAAATTTCTCCATATTTATTACGTGTTTCAGCGTCTAATTCATCTTCGACGCGGAAATTTTCAACCGCTTCTGCACACAGGGGATTTCAGGTTAATGTCGCCCTAGATTTTTGCGGTAAGTAGTTTATATTGATTTTTTACGTTTCTAGGGATTACTTTTGCCGTCAAATTTCGTCAAACCTTAGGTTTTCCTTCAACTTTTTCTTCACCATCATCCATAACCTTCTATTTGAATCATATTTGTCACGTCTTTCAGCTTCTGATTCATCTGCGTTACAGAGCTTCTGAAACTTGATTAATTTTTACTTCATTTGTTTTTTGACGCGCTATGGTTTACTTTACCGTCAGATTTTCCTTATACTCTTAGGATATCGTGTTCAAAAGGAGGATTTCAGGTTATAATCCACTACATTTCGGCAGCAATTTGTTTTTTCTTGGTTTTTTGCTGTAATTCTGATTAATTTTTAATTATCTTGCTTTTTGGCGAGCTAGGGTTGGCTAGTACTGTAGGATTTTCCCTGATATTTGGTTTTTGTGTTTGAAAAGGGTAAAAGATATGTACGGCTATCGAGGAGGGATGTCAAAATCGCAGATTTCGCCATCAGCATCCAAGAGAATGAATGGTTAGGTTCTGTTTTTTTCCGTCTTACATGAAATTTTATTACTTATTGATAGTAAGAAAATATTTATTGTAAAAATTCAAGGTGTAGACGGGTGGAGGAACATTCACTCGCATTTCTTAAGGATTTCAAAGTAAACGTGGTAGTTGAACTTTTCCTTAATACTTATGAAGCAGAAGCCAAAGGACAAGTTCTAAGATTGCTCGGTTCTATTCTTCTGTCTTGAGTTTTTATACATTTTGACTGAAAGATAAAGGGCATATATCTTTATAATTTAAAGTATTAGTGATTGGAAAATCTAAGCCATTACTTGTGATTCAAAGATTTGATTTAAGATGCAAAGCATAGAAATTTAAAGTCAACATGGTAGATGAACTTTTCCTTAATAAATCTAAACCTAGCACCAAAAGAACAAGTTGTCTGATTGTTCGGCTCTTTTTTTCTGTCGTACATGCATTTGTTATATCTTTTGATACTAGGTGTGAAAGTATATAAGTAGCTCAATATGCCCTGTAGAAAATTCTATAAGTAGCTCGATACTTGTGGCTCAGATTTTGATAGTAATATATGAGTTTTAGTTAGAATATCATAATATTCATGGTAGAAGAATTTTGCCTCAATACTTCTGGTTCAAGTGGTGCTCTGATGGCTAGGTTATGTTTTTTCTGTCTTATATTTATCTTTTTATATATTTATCGCAAGATAGCTAGTATATATCTTAAAAAAATTTCAAAGTATGCATGGTAGATAAAAAGTAGCTCGGTACTTGTGATTCAAAGTCTTGACATTAAGTATACCACGTAGAATAATTAAGTATATCTTGAAAAATTTCGAAGTACACATAGAATAATTTTAGCTCGATATGTCTGATTAAAAGTCCTGATAGTAAAACTGTATATCTTAAAAATTTCAAATTTACGTTGATACTTGCAATTCCAGTGGTTCTCTGTTGGTTAGATTACGTTCTTTCAGTCGGTTAGATTATTTAAATATTGATAGTAAGTTCTTTCAGTTGAGGTATGTGAATGTTTTTTTATGATAAAAAGGTATGTGAATGTTAAAAAAATATTATGTATCTTAAGAATTCAAAGTATACATCGTGGTAGAAAATTAGCTCAATACCTAAAGTGGCATATCTAAATCTGTCTTTTTGTTAAAATTTATTTCACGGAGAGAGAGAGAGAGAGAGAGAGTCCTCATTTGTTCCCACTACATTTCTCATCGCATAAAGTTTCCTCTCTAATTTGCAGAGTAGAATCTGAAACTGACAGCGAGGAATCTGAAATTAGTGGCTCTGATGGTGAAGATACTTCTTGGATCTCATGGTTTTGCAACTTAAAAGGAAATGAGTTCTTCTGTGAGGTTGATGACGACTACATTCAAGATGACTTTAATCTCTGCGGATTAAGCGGCCAAGTCCCTTACTATGACTATGCTCTAGATTGGATTCTCGATGTGGAGCCTTCAGATAGTAAGTTCTGAATTTTAACTATTTATCACTGCCCAATGTCATAAAAGGCGATTACTTTCATTTCATCGGTCGATATTACGGTATACTGGCTTTATAAGTTTTCTTTCTCACTCTTATTCAAAAAAAAAAAAGTTTTCTTTCTCACTGAAATCTGTTTTTAGTATGAAAGGGGTTTTTTGTCTTGTGACAATGTTGGAGGTTTTATTCTGAATTTTACTGTGGTTTGGCCCCAATACTGGGCACAGAAATTTTCAGAGCTATTTCATGGTTTTCACTCTACTGAATTCCTCTCTCCTCAGGGCTCTTGCAGATTTTTCTCTATCCCTCTCTCATCCTCTCTCTTTTCTTCATCTCCAGCGCCTATTCTCTCTATTGTGCTAGCCAACTCTCCAGATGACATGCTCCTCTGATTGGGAATTTTACTATTTTGACAGTTTTGAGGGTTTTCTTCTGTAATTTTTCTGTAATTAGGTTTTCACCCAAAGTACAGGCGAGAATTATCCTCTCTGTTTAATAGTCTCTATTCTCCCCATCTCTTCTGTCCTTTTCAGCATTTTTTTCTCTCTCACACCTCTCTTCATCTGTGGTACCTGTTCTCTCAATTAATCCAGCTCATTCTTGAGTTGACATAGCCCTTTTTGGATCTGTTTTTCTTTCTATTTTGACAAATTTCAAGGGTTTCTTGGGATATTTTTTCTCTTGTTTAGTTCCTCTTATATTAAGAGTAATTTTTCACTCCTAATAAACAATGTTTTTTACCCCTTGTGTCTTCCACAGTTCTAGCTCCTCCTTCACTATTCCTCTCTATCTCTCTCTGTCTAACCTATTTCTATTTTTTTAACATTAAAAGGTGATTACCTGAAATCAGTGATCACCCAGTCGAAATGCTTCTTCTCACCCAAGAGGTCACCCATCCCTAGACTGCCCTAGCCTGAGCACCATTAACCCTGGAGTTATTCTTACCCCAGCATCCCTCTTCCCAGGAAGTCATCCATCCCTGTAATGCCCAAGCCTAATCACACTTAACCCTGGGGTTCCTCTCCACACAGTGTGCCTCTTCCCAGGAAGTCACCGATCCCTGCACGGTCCAAGTATGAGCACCCTTAATTCTAGAGTTTCTCTCCACCTCAGTGTCCCTTGTTCTATCAATTTAACTAGCGTGGGTTGACAGTTTTCCCTGTTCAAATCATATTTAATTAACTTGCTTCTCTTTTGTGATTTCGACTTATTTGGATTTAATGAAATTTAAGTCATGAGTGGTGTTAGATGATCTTGATTCTTCCCATTCCTTCTCAACTATCTCATCTCTCTCCCTCTATATAATTTTCACCTCTGGAAGCTGTTCTTTCTTTTCAAACGCTAATATGTTAATCTAATAATTTGAAATTTGACAAATAACAGATAATACATTCACTGAAGAACAGAATGAACTGATTGAGTCTGCTGCAGAGATGCTTTATGGGCTGATCCATGTTCGCTACATACTAACAAGCAAGGGCATGGCGTCTATGGTGAGGTGGCATCATCTTACAGGTCATTTCATGTTCAGTTTGAAATTTTATGGCTGAGACATTTTTCTCTGCAGCGTGAGAAATTCAAGTGTTATGATTTCGGAAGGTGCCCTAGAAACTACTGTTGTGGTCAACCCTGTCTTCCTGTGGGACAATCAGATATTCCAAGGTCCATTACAGTAAAAATCTACTGCCCAAAGTGTGAGGATATTTATTACCCAAGATCAAAAGATCAAGGCAGTATCCTTATATATTTTATATCTTTTTTTGCATTTTGAATTGTTAATGTTCGTGAATAGATTCCTTCTGTGTTTGACTTTTGCATTTACTTGCTACATGCAGTTTTGCAGTTTTGCGAAAACTCATTTTCTAGTTTTCTCTGTGTGTGTGTGTCAACCTCTTCTTACATCAGACACCAAATGACTTGTATATGAATTAGAAATGTCAGTGGCCCATATCTCTCAAATCTACTCTTTTTGTAGTATTACTTCTGTCTCTCTCTATCTCTATCTCTTAGTTATTCTTACTCTTCATTGTTCTCTCCCATTCTCTCTTCACTTCCTACATCTGAGATACGAAAGACATGTGTACTTATCTTTAGTAAACCATCTCTCCCCCCACTTGCTTATAGACCCTGCCATTGATGCTTGGTGGTTGCCAAATAATTCTCTGCAGTTCTTAGATCATTCATGTCTTTCTGGGAAATTTATACAGGGCCAGCAATTTGCATAGATGAAGTTTCATTTTTCAGATTTTGTAGTCATCAGATGCCTGTGTATGAAGTTTCTTGAGTAATTTCTTTTACTTCTCTCTCTAGATATATGCATGCCATTCATGCACTTTTAAACAATGATTGCACCATACATTTGCTTGAATTGCGTATCGAACTGTATATTATTTCCTTATGCAATTGCTCAGTTCAGAAGTCCATGTGGCATATGTAATATAGTCTGTCTCTCTCTATGCCATTTTCTTTATACATCTGGATTTTTTTTCTTGACCGAACCTACCAGAAGTTGATGGAGCTTACTTTGGCACTACCTTCCCTCATCTTTTCTTAATGACCTATAGACACCTCAAGCCACAGAAGGCTGTCCGAGCTTCATTCCTAAGGTCTTGGGCTTTAACCTCCAAAGGCTTTGACCTCTTTCTCTCTCTCTCTCTCCCCTATTTGTTATTTACCATTTTAACCTCATATACATCATCTTCTAGCTCGTTGCATGTGTAGTGTTTGTTGTATTTGCCCTTGATAACGTGTCATTGATGCATTCATTTTCATCATTATAAATGTGTTTTAACATATATAATGTACGTTATTATTTTTTTCATGAAATTTTTACATTTATCATTTCCTTCTACTCATATACTCAACTTGCATCTATTTAGTACTAATTTTGTAAAAAAATAAATATAACCTATCATGCACTATTCTTTTCAATTACTTATACTATGAGACTAACCTCATTTGATTCTTTCAAAGTTGGGTAGTTAAATTCTCACATTTTTTATGAGTTATGTGGATGTTAGGGATATAGGTATGAAAGTAGGAAAGTATGGATATGAGTGATGATAAGATGAAAGAGGAAACAACTTTATACTAAATATGAATACCAAGCTATCATATTTTTATAAAATATAGTAAATAAGGTTTAGATTTGGTAGAGTGACCATCAAAAGTTTTTAAGATAATTCAAAATTGATGTAGAGTGAATATTGGTTCAACCTCTTTATTTTTAAGGAGGTTAGATTAAATTTAATTTTTATTATATGAGACCTTATTTTTTTCTCATGGTTTTAGATTTTTTTAGATGAAAAGAAAGAGGATTAAAAGAGTTGTATTTTACGAGATATTTAAATTATAAGTTTAGACATGTTTTTAAAAATTTTTTAAAAATTTTTTATTCATTTTTTCTGATTTTAAGTATATTTATAAAAATGCTACTCTAATTTTGTAAAGTAAAAATTTATAAAAATGACCTTTTGTTTTTTTAAAATCAAAATTTAGAGAAATGTTGTCCTCGTGATCTCAATCAACAATTAGGATTTATCTCAATTAAAATCATGATATCTCACGATCTAGATGTAATTTTGAGTTAAAATTTTATTTTTTAAATTCATCTTTTAACTCTCCATCTATCTATACCCTTGGATCAAATAATTTGAGTTAAAAATTTTTTTAAAAAAATAATTGAACTCTTTTACCTCTGTTTACACTCAAACTCTAGGGAGCCACTTATAAAAGTCTTCATTTTCTCTCTCTTTATATTTTTGCTCTTTCTTAGCAGGATGCTACCAAAAGAAAAGAGAGAGGAGGTTAAGGTTCAAGGAAAAGCATTGTTTAATCAAAGATTGTGATCGAATCGTATCAAGCATCACACGGCCTAAGACAAGTACACTAACAAGGTTTGTGTAAAGATCTAGATTATATTTTGGCTTGAGAACATATCCATATACAATAGACATATGTTTCTTTTTTTTTCTTTTATTATAGTACCTTTGATATTATCTTTCCATCATATTATCTCTAATTTTTAAAGATTTTCCTCTTCACCCATTAAAGTCATTAATGGGCCTCATGAATTGGGCTTGACTTGTACTAGGCTATTTGTATTTATTTACTTGTGTCCCTACATTGTTTGCTTGGAATTCTAGGCATGATGGAGAAGTTTAATCCATGGAGTTGTAAGAAAAAACTCTCGGAACATGTTATGATTAGAGCAAATGCCCTCTTGCGTAAATGGCTATGGACTTTGAATCACCCAACATCCCAATTACTAATGGCACCTTCCTTTTGGTTATAAGTAGAATAAAGAAAAGTAAAGTGCTGAGGTTCTAATAACACTAGCCCTTGAAGTATATGGATATTTCGAGCTCTACTTGGAGATTAATCTTTGATTTTTCAAAGAGGCATGTGAGGCCTTCATCCTACCATTGTCCAATTTCTACCATATGAAGTGTATATTTGAGTTCAATAGTCTAGAATGGGTTGTGAGCAATTTTCATAGCTGAGCTATTATACAAGTATTGATTTATGCACTTCTTTGGCATTCTTAATTGTATAAGAATTCACTTATCTACCATTAAACTAAAGTGATCTTCAAAATTAGAAAAGATCTCTAGATAGAATACACTTGGCCTATATAAGAGACCTTGGCCTATTGTACCTTTCAAATGGTTCAAGTTTCAATATGGTGGCTTTAGTAAGAGATATTTTTGTGGCCTATTTGGTCATGATACACATGGCGCCAAGTATGTGCTTGGACATCAAGTATGTGCACACATGACACCTCCCATATGACAATGTATTAGGTCTTGTACTTTTGGTTAGATCATGGCTGCTTGGGTCTCCTCTCTCAAAGGCCACATTTTGCTTAGATCTCCTCTCTCAAAAAGTTGCTGACATGTAGATGAATCGTGGCCACTTGGATATGCATCCGATGGCTATAGTTCATCCAAATAGTTTCTTCTTCAGAAATTCTTAATGACACTTGGCATGTTTTAAAGGCCCTAGATCTTGATCAACTTGATCAGACAACTATGCTTCTTTTCGCCTTCTAAAAGGGTTTTTGCCTAATGGAAGGCTACCACATGACACCCTCTTAATTGCCTCATCAATTGGATTTAACAATCAGACAATTGAGATGTAGGCAACTCTTAAAAAGTGTGTGATGCCCTAAATGTGGCCGAATTAGAGCATGGGCGACCTCGCATGCTGTGCTGCATTTAATCTAGATTGAACTACCATAATTTCTCTTCCTCTAAATCATGATATCTCATGAACATGTTCATCTCCTCACCCTTTACCCATACAAAATATCAAATAAAAAATTAATATTTTTTAAAAAAATTTTTAGAAATGATGATTTTACCCTCTTTATCCTCAAATCCTAAAAGGACCCTATAGAAACCCAAATTTTCTCTCTCTACACATTTTTGGCTCTCTCTTAGCATGAAGCTACTAGAAGGAAAGAGAGTGAAATTCCCTAATGAGATGGTGAAATAATTAAGAGGGGGGGTGAATTAGTTTCCTTTTTATCTTTATGTTATTCTAATTCCTTTTTCAATTCGTTGATTATCTCTCAACTTTCTTACATCACTCGTAGGCCCAATTTTTTTATACGGGACAGGGTTCCAGACCCCCGCGCCAGTCCCAGGAGGAGACAGTCCCCCTAGAGTCTCTCCTGACCCTTTTTTAATCCACTAGTAGTAACTACTAGTTGGCCGGGATTAACAGATCAAAAGTTCTACACGATCTTTCGATTTGACTCCCTCACGCTCTCGGTTAGTGGCCTTACTTTGCCGCTGTCCTTCGGTACCCCTCCGCTCGTCCCGTCCCCCGGGCCGACTCCCAGAGCTCCACGCGCCGCTCCCTACTCTCTTTCGGGTTGGCCTACCCCTCTGTAGTCACCGAGTCTCAGCACCGATCCACGCACGCACTGAGAAAGTCGTTCATCCTCGAGTTCGAGTGATCCTGTAAGGTGAAGAACAAGTATCCCTCAAGTTGACTATCTAGTCAACTCCCTAGAGTCGTCCTAACTCACTACGATTCCCAAGGAATCTCCCCCTTACCCTCACGGGTAACTACGACTCACCAAGAGTCCACCTAAAGTGTAATTGTACATGTAATTATCCTATTACTTTAATTAAACTTATAAAATCGAAGGCTGTAATGAAAATACTCAAACAAACTAAACTAATCAGAACAAACTATAACAAATGATGTAACACGAGAAATATTTTAAAAACTTATTAAAAATAAAACAAATTAATATAACCCCCTGATTTACTGATTTGACTTTGACTTTGACTGCTGATGTTGACTTTGACTTTCTCTGGTTGACTTTGAATTTCTGTGGTTGACTTTGACTGTTTCTGTTGACTTTGACTACTGCTGTTGACTTTGACTTTCTGATCACTTTGACTGATATTTACTTTGACTGCTTCTAGTTGACTTTGACTTTCTGTTGTTGACTTTGACTTTCTGATCACTTTGACTGCTATTGACTTTGACCTGAAATGTAACACTGATACACGCACAACAATAATAATGCCTATCTAATTCACCTTAATTCTCCTTCTAATTCAAACGAAAAAAACTCCTCAACCGAGTAATGAATCAGGAAATAGAGTTTATCAGGATAATAATTAAGATCAAACTAGATTAATCTATCCTTTAAAAGATGTAAATGAGTCTTACAAATCAACCTGAATTTTCTTCTAATGCACAGATTTACCTGATTCAATAAGACAGATAGAACTACTGAATCGTAAAACACCTAAAAATAAACTATAACCAAAAGGCAACAATTAAAAGGAAATCAGATGTATTAAAAACTGTTCTAATAATATAAAAGAAATAGATAGAACAGAACAATATAGAAATGATTTAATAGATTTAGTGAATAGATAAAGTAGACAAAATGTGATAACAGATAATAGAAAATCAGAAAATTGGAAAACAGAGAATTAGAAAACAAATAATCGAAATCGGAAAAAATCAGAAAAATAAATCAATACGAAATACAAAAAAACCGTAAAATGAAAAACCGTAAAAGAGGAAACTGAAATCAGAAAACTAAATCAAAAACTGAAATCAGAAACAAAACCGAAAATCGAAATCAGAAACAAAACCGAAAAACGAAATTACGGAAATCGTTACACGAAAATCCGGAAATTAGAGAATGAAAATCAAGGAACATAAATTAAAAAAAAATTAAAAAGGAAATAGGAATTTTATATTATTTTTTTTATCAACCCAATCAAAATGGAACAAAAAAAAAATTAGACACGAAATCTAAAACGAATCGATTTAAAAAGACCGTTCAAATCCGAAACAGACACACAAGGGAATTCTCAGGAATAGGAGAACTCGTTGGAGAACAAGCTTCCGCTGGAGGAGACGTTGTCGTCTTCTTTCGATTTCGCTGAAGATGACGATTCGCCACGAAATTGTTTAACAATCTCGCTAGCAGGAGAAGTGAATCGCAGAAGCAGTGAATCGCGCTCGCAGGAGGTCTTCTTTTCGCAAACCCTTGTTCCTCTTTTTCTTTTCGCTGGAGAGAGGAAATCGCTGGAGCAAAACCCTAGCTTTTGAATTTTTTTTTTCACGCGAGAGAGTGAGAGTTCTTGTTTTTGGCTTTTTATCGGTTTTCTGGACATATACGCAATTTTAAAGACTACCTGAAAATACGATAACATGAAAAGCTTAGTACAACGGTAAAAAACATTCAGACATTACACTATACAAATACATATATTAATACATATATATATATATAAGAAGACATATGATTAAAAATAGAAGAAAAGAAACTAATAGTATGACTACACAAATAAATTAGAATACTATGAATTTGTAAGGATAATTCATGGCTCTACGAAGATTAAATCATGTCTTCAAAAGATCTTAATTAAATGTTTTAATAGTAGATTATAGAGTAGGTAATCTCGTTCTAATTCGTAGCGATGTCTGCATTCCAAGATCGACGAGGGTCAATCTATCAGTCCATCAGTACCTGTACTGACACAAACATACATTTCTCAAATCATTTTGACAAACAGCAATAGCTAACATTCATAAACACTACTCAATATAATATTGCATAAACATTAAAAGCACACCTAAGTAAATTATCAAACTTAGGTTAAACTAACATAGAGAAGGTCAAGGTCCAAGGAAGAGCATTGTTTGATGCTCAATTTTGCCATGGAGAAGAAATCAAGCGAGGATCACAATCAAGGTAGATCGAGCATCACTTGGCCTAGGATGGGCACTACGATGAGGTTTATCGAACGATCTGTATAGGATTTTGGCTTGTGATCATCTCCATAAATATTAGACATGTATTTTCTTTTTCTTTTTTCTGTTTTAATATTATAGCTTTGATATCACCCACACATGCAAATCTCCCCTTCTCCATCATGGCGCATAGATCCCTCGACATTTCCAACCACTCTCCTCACCTTGCCATCATTTCATTCTTACTTCATCTCTTTTTATTTTAAATTTCCATTTAATTTTTTTATTCTCTCTTGATTAACAAGATAAAAAATTACCCCTAACATTCATCTATACATGCGTCATATATGCTCATGCTTCATTCCATACTCTCATCTTCCTTTTGAAAGCTTAACCTCATTACTTCTGCTCCTTGTGAACTTAACCCTTGCTTAAACTATACTGAGTAGGGAATTATAACTTTTTACTGCGTGAAATCAATACACAACAACGGCGGTGCACATGTGTATACGAGGTTAATAATAAGGTTGCCCAATGAGTGTTATTTGGTCCATAGAGTTATTAACTAGTGAGATCTATGGACCTAGAGACTTATACACATAATTGACAAAACAATTTAGTGCAATCATTGAAAACACACGATCATCTGTCAAATAAAATTTATAATTCCGAGCTCACAATGATTTAAAGATATGAAATCAAGTACAGTGAAAGGATCAGGTCGAACCACAGACAACACGTGAAATTTTTATCAAAGAGTTGACTTGGTCAAACTTAAGTCTAAATAGGGTTTTTAAGAGTAGAAAATGATATATTATTAATGAAAATAATATAAATATATTAGAGAAGATATTTTACGAATTTCAGAAAATATTTGAAGGAGAAAGTCAAAAGTCAAGGTCAAAGCATTAACTTTGACCAGAATCTGACTTTCTCGTAAAATCATAGAGGACAAAGTTTATGAAAATTATATTTTTAGAAACTAGAGAGAAAATGGGAAAATTTGATATATAATTCGTGATTTTTAGACAAGAATTAGATTTATTATAATTTTTCCAAAATCAGTCAACAGAAAAGTCCAGAAATTAAGATCTTGGTCAAAATCCTGAAATTGACTAACCAAATGAACTCCAAATCTTACAATTGACATATGAATAAAAATTTTGTGGCTAGAGGATTCAAGAGAGACCAAAATGATCAAATTTTACTTTACATTTTAAGAGTAATAGCCCTTGAAAGTCAACGCCCAAATTTGGATTGAAAATGAATATCAGTTGGTCAAACGTTAAATTAAAGGGTCAAATGTTAATAAAATTTTATGAATCAGATATCATCGAAAAGCTGGTTGAACAAGAAATCCAATGAAACCAAAATAGAATGATTTGTACTTAAGATTAGGGAGAAATTGTTGTTCAAAAATCAGCAAAAATCTGCACTCAAATTTGGGTGAGTTGATGAACTTTACGATTTCTAAACTCTAATTACCTATCTAAATCTAATATAAACGATATAAATTTCAAGAATTACAAAGGAATCAGAGTACTAACTCGATTGACGCCAAGATTGGACTTCAAATTGCGTTCATTGAAGAGTATTTCTCTAGTTTCTTCTTCGACGTGCCTTGGCGTTCAAGGGGTGAATCTGATCGATTCTCGCAATAATTCATGATCAATCCTGCCTCAATATGATCACATTAGAGTCTAGAACGCAGGGGGATCACAAAGAGCTTAATATTTTTCTCCAAAAATGTTTAATTTCTTCATGTTTCACATAAATGTTAAGTTTAGAAAGAAATAGACCATCAATTTATAGAGAAATCATCGCGAAAAATGCAGGCCGTCCAATTAGCTGAAGGAGTTTTGGACAGGTGAGTGATAACATGCATATTTAACTTGAATTCTTATCATATTTAAGTAATATTCTTGCTTATCTTATGTAATTATGATGCATGTTATCATAGTTTTATGAATTTTCTCCATTGGTATGCCATTTTACTAAAGTCCATATTTTTGCATTATTTTGGGTTAATTATGTGTTTTATTGGTGTTTGATCTTTTGCAAGATTAAATAAGTGGAAACGAACCACTTTTTTTTATTTTATATTGACTTTAGTCGATGATTAAAAGAATACATTTCAAGAAGAGAATGATGGGATGAAGCAAAATAGAATTCTTAAGGGTTGATTTAATTTTATCATGCATTTAACCTATTTTCTTGCGTGTATTTATATTTTAGGTGGCATGGTATTAAAGATGAAGAAATTTTTGATCCAATGGAGAAAATTTGAGTAAAAAAGGAGTAATAGAAATGAAGATACGAATTTATGAATTTTGATAGATTTTTCTGGATTTTATTTTTGATTTTTTAGGTATTTTTTGAATTTATTTCCTTAAAAAAATATCACAAAAAGGGTTTATTATTTCGCATGGGACCCGCGAACCTGACGTGGTGCAATGCGGACATTTGGCAGAGTCACGTGAGCCCACGTGGACCAACGTGGACGCCTACATGGCGCGATGAGACAATTGGGCTGGTGTTTGATTGGCCCATGGGTACAACGGGCCCAAGTTAGATAGGGGGGGCGTACTAGGCCAAATGGGCGATGCGAATGCCTTAGGCGCTTTCCCCTTGTATACGCGATTTCTCTCTGTATTTTTCTCTGCGGGACTAGCCGCTCTCTTAGTTTTTGCAAGTAACGTGGCCGCCCGTGGTGCATAGGATCAAGTCACGCGAATCGACATGCGCCAATTTTGTGGACTTTGGTCCATCTGATTTAGATCAAAGCACATGATGATTTTGCAGCCATCGATCTCATTATGAAATCCGACGGTTGATAACATGATATTTATTCAGGAATTTACATGATTATTAATGCAAATAAAGGCATTAATTATTCCAATTGTATGCATGTTATCATATTTTAAGTATATTTCTATCATTTTACATAATTTCATGTTATGATCTAAAAATACATCATTTTATGGATAAGTATGCATAATTAAATATTATGATTTTAATCCTAATTATATTTGAGATCATAACTACATTTTAATGATGAAAATATAAGAGAAAAGATCTTTATTTATATTCATGTATTTTTTCTTAAGTTATTTTAGAAAATACATGAATGTATTTATTTAATTAAAATTTATTCTCTTACAAATTTAATTAATATTTTGACTCTTTATAATTCAATTTTTGATTCAACAAATGAAATTTAAATTAATTTGGAGTTGTATTTTAAAAATCATGATTTTTACAATTTTTAGGAATTTTTAGGAATTTTTAAGAATTTATTTAACTGTATTTTCGATTTTAAAATTATTAAAAATACAGTAAAAAAAGGTTTTATATTGCCGCGCGCTGACATGGCGGAATGCTGCCACGTGGCGACGCGCGGATGTGTGTCTGCGTGGCACGTGGACACGCGTGTGTGCGTGTGTGCGTGACATGTGTGCGTGACTCGTATGCGTGGATTTTATAAATGGGTTAGCAGCATCTGTTGTCGGATTTAATCTAGCCGCTTAAATCCGTGGATATTATGAACTCGATTAAACCCTTTGATTTATTCAGTGTGGGATTATGTGCACATGTTTTTTTTTCAGGTGACGTGACGTTATTTGAAGACATTTGATCGCGTGATTGAATCACATGCCTCGGATGTCACTTACTCGAGGGGTACGTTGATAACATACCATTTAGACATGAATTAACATGATCATTAATGCAAATAAAAGCATTAATTGTTCTAATTTTATGCATGTTATCATATTTTAAGTATATTTCTATCATTTAATACAATTTCATGTTATGATCTAAAAATACATCATTTTATGGATAAGTATGCATAATTAGACAATGTAATTTTAATCCTATAAATTTTTAAAATCATAATGATGTATTCATGATTAAATAATAAGAGAAATGATGTTTATTAACACGCATGTATTTCTAAAAATTTATTTCATCAGATACATGAGTGTATTTATTTAATTAAAATTCATTCTCTTACTATTTTAAGATTTGAAATTTTATAATGATAGATTATTTGATTTTTGATCCAAAAAAATAATTAAATTAATTTAGGAGTTATATTTTGAAAGTTATAATTTTCACAATTTTAAGGAATTTCTTGGAATTTATTTAATTGTATTTTCGATTTTAAATTAATTAAAAGAATAAAGAAAGGGTTTTCTATTATTGCGCGTTGATGTGACAGAGCGCTGCCACATGGCAACGCGCGGACGCGCGGACGTGTGACACGTGGACGCGTATGTGTGCGTAAACATGCATGTGTCCGTGACACGTATGCACAGATTATATATATATTATAAGCATCCGTAATCAGATTTCGCTAACCATCACATCTGTCATATCTTATAAACCCCATAAAATGCATTAATTTACTCCGTGTGGGACTATATTCCTTTGATTTCTATTTCAGGTGACGTGGCGACGCGTGGGACATCCGATCACGTGATTTAATCACACGCGTCAGATGTCAATTATTCAAGGGGTACGTGGCAGCATCTTAAGAGGCGTCCATTCAATTAAATGAAGACTAATGAGTGACAAGGTCCTCTAACTTTCTCAAGATCGATTCAACCGGTGGTGATTAATTCTAAACACGATAAGAAGATAAAACCTGATCCACCGGTGCTCCCTTGGCCTTTCGACACGAAACACTCTTGCCATGGAACAAGCGATCACAAAAGAGGATACGAAGAAGCAAGTCGGGTATCAAGATGCACTCGGTTCGTCACGCCGCACAATCCTAGATACCAGGCAAACACACAAGAACATAAGAAGAACAAACAATAACTAAACATACCAAGATAGTTGATCCCTAGCAGCCTTGATCCCAATGGCCAACCTCCACAAGGAGGCCGACTAGAAGATAAAAAGCAAGGTCTTCTTGATCCCCATTTATAGCTCAAAAGGCATGGATGGAAAGAGGAGAGAGAGATGAAGTTGCCCCCAAAATTTGGGCTTGATCCGCCTTCTGGATCGCCAGATATCGCATCTGGAAGTTGGAGAAATCTGAGCCGTTGATTTAATTCTCTCTCCTGCTTTGACTTTGGCATGAATTGATGATGTGGCATTGATTTCCATGCCTGAATTTCCATGAAAGAGGATAACTGTCGCTCCGATCCGCGTGAAATGATTCCTTCAATCATAGCTTGACACGTCGCATCATCGTCAGCGATCCGCGTGAAATGAATTCCATAATCATGGCCTAGACACGTCGCATCATCGTCAGCGATCTGTGTGAAATGATCGTTCAATTATGGGCCGACACATCACGTCACGCGTCAGCGATCCTCCTGCAATGCTCTTGTCCAATCCGCCTTTGCCACGTCATCCTCGCACCTACAAAATAAATAAAGAAAAGAAAAGACATCTTTGTCTTATTAGGCAAGAGAAAGTCCCTCCTTTTTTTTCATTGGCCGCCGCCCTTCTAGACTGACACATCTCGATTACAGTCCATAAATAAATAAAAGCGCGTGCCCAATCATTGGGCCGACGTCCAATGATTGGAGCACGTTTAAATTTCCGGACTTGGACGGTCTAGATCGTGACACGTGTCGCGATCTGATTAAATCGGCAAAAGGCTTAATAAATCATTATAAAAATTATAAAATGCCTTTAAATAAATCCAAAATTATATTCGGACTTTCAAATATTTATTTCTCTATTATTCTGAAGTCAAAAAATTACCAAAAATTACCAAAAAATCAGGAAAAATAGGAATTTTGCTGTAAAGACAGAATTAATCATTTTCTGTGATGATAACATGCATAAACAGTTGATTTAGCCAAAATAAGCATGTAAAATGCATGATTTTAATACATTAAATAACATGTTATCACGTGCCCGGTGGGTCGTGTCGTATTGGAGAATCGCTCGTACACGGCGCGGACAGACTGCAGAAGATGGGCCGAATTGACGACGTCGAGGTCGCGGCGGAACCCGGCACGGGTGGAGGGGAAGATGTTCACCCGCGAAATGGGCGGCGTGTGGGCAGGACTCGGGCCACGTGGGCAAGCAGCGAGCATGTGGGGCGAGTCGAGAGGCGCGTGCGAGCGCAGGGCGATAGGAGGATGGGGTTCAAGAGCTGGTAGAAGGGATGCAAGCAGTAAGGGTTGACTGGGTGTGGTCAACTGAGGATTGGACGTATTTAGCCGGATAGGGTCAATAGGAGCGCGGGCGATTGCGTGAGGGTTGACGGGGCACGACGGGGAGTACCAGGCAGTCCGTGCGGAGGGGAGGGTTGGAGAAGTCGATGGTCGCGCAGTCACTGCAGGGTGACCTGTGTGACGGTGCTCAGTGACGGGCGGTACGATGGCGCGGGGAATGACCTGGGAATGGCAGGAGATCGGGGATGGCAACGAGAGTGGAATGGGAGGATGGCTAGGTGGGTCGGTAGGGTGGAGAAGCGCCAAGGATTCGTCCAACGACAGGGAATCGATAGGGCATGGGGTGAGTTCGGTGGACGCCGGGAATGGAATTAGTAGGAGACAAAGGTGGCGTTGACTTGAATTCCGGGGGACGACGAGTCGAATTTCGCGTGTGCGACGTTTGGAATTTGGCAGGAACAGGGAGGGGGGGTTCGCTTATCGCGCGATTGGCCTCGGCTGGATCGGGAGATGAATTCAGGGTAAGTTGGAAGTCACGGGCCGCGGCGGGGAATGGACGCCAAAGATCGATTTTGGCATGTGTGGCGGCTAAAATTCGGCAGGGAGTGGGAGACGCAGAAGGGATGCGGTCGGTCGTAGGGACGAGGCTTGGCGATGAAGCAAGGGAGGGCTTCAATCGGACGTTGGAAGGAAATGGGGACGGTTGCGGGGTGATTCGAAGAAATCTTGCGGGTGTGAATTCGGCTGGATGAGTGGGTGAGCTCGACCAAGTGTGGGAGAGAATTCGTTCGCGCATGCGGGCAAATTCGTAGGAGTGGTGGGAAGGAATTTAGTCGCACGTGAAGGTGAAGTCAGTTCCCTCGATTGGCAGTAACTCGCAGAAGACCGTAGGCCACGTACGATCGTACGCTACGGAGGGGAGCCGAATTCCGCGGAAGTGGCTATGCGCGGTGCCGAATTGCGTCGCGGACGGACTGAGTGCGGGCTTGCAAGGGAAATCGATGAAGAGAAGTGGGAAGGCGGGATGGAGGAATTCTTCAATGGAGAGGGGTGAAATCGAATGGACAGTGGACGGGGATTGGGATAGTCAAGGGAAGAGAGGGAGATGGTTCGTCAGGGTGTGGAAGAGAATGAGCAAATGGGCGAATTCAGCCGGGGAGGGGGGAATTCGTCTGGATGGAAGCGTGGAAATGGGGAAGCGGTGATTTAGCGGGGTGAGGATTCGGCTGGGCGGCAAGGAGGGGGAAGATCATGCGACGGAGAATACGGGAAGGGGAATGAGGTAAATGGCTGAGAGTGGAGAAGGAGAGAAATTGGGAGAAGGAGGGAGGCTGGAACTGCGGGAGAAGGAGGGAGGAACTGTAGGTGATTTAGCGGGGTGAGGATTCGGTGGGAGGAGTTTGGTCGGGTGAACAGGAAGCGGGGAAAATTGGGGAACGGGGAGGAAGAGAAGGAGAGAGAAGCTGGGGGTGTTCGGCGGGGATGGAGCTAGAAGCGAGAGTGTGGGAGGTGGAAAATCGGGGAAGGAGAACCCGGGGAGGAGGAGGGGGTTTGCCGGAGAGGGAGACAGGTGGAGAAATCGGGAATGGCAGGGGGGAGGATCATGAAGAGGATGCGTGGAGCTGGAGCGGGAGGAGCAGGAGATCGGGGAGGTTCGGTGGAGAGAAGAACATGGAGGCTGGGAGCCCGCTGGAGCAAGGGTTGTTGGGGAAGAACGGGGAGGTGGAGGAGCTCACCGGAGAGGGAGGTGGAGCCAGAGGAGATGGCGGTGCGGCGGTCCGGAGGCGACGGCGGCGGCGGCGACAGTGCAAGGGCGGCTGCGGCTTGGGGATCGCGGCGTCGCGAAGACGGATTGCGCAATTTAATCCCGACCATCTGATATCACTGTTCATGCCACGTAGGCACCACGTAGGCATCCATGTGGGCTTGTGTGGCCCCGCTATGTGTCCGCATCGCACCACGTCACCTCCGCGGGTCCCTCGCGATTAAATAAATCTTGAAAAATAAAAATAAAATCTAGAAAATTCTAAAAAATTAAGAAATTCTTAAATTCATTTATATAACTCTTTTTTAACTCAAATTTTCTCCATTGGATCACAAATTTCTTCATCTTTAATAGTATGCCATCTAAAAATACAAATTAAAAGAATCATATAGGATGAATTTCAAATAAACATAGATAATTTTTTAAGAAGTATATTTTATATCATCTAACATTCTCTTCTTGAAATTAAATCTTCTAATCATCTACTAAAGTCAAAGTAAATTAGGGGAAGTAATTAATCTTGTAAAATATTAAACATCTATAAATCACATAATTAACCATGAATAATGCATAAATATGAACTTTAGTAGAATGGCATACCAATGGAGAAAATTTATAAAACTATGATAACATGCATCATAATTACATAAAATAAGCATGAATCTTAGTTTATTAAGATCAGAATTTTAGTTAAATATGCATGTTATCGCACACCCCAACTTAAATCATTGCTAGTCCCTTAGAAATGGAAACAGAAAGAATATGTAATAGGACTAACAAGCCTTAGAAGACCATAGGTTAAGCATTGATAGAATCTGAAATGAATGTTCTACCTTAAATGATGTCAAGAAAAAAGTAATGTACTCGAAACTTAGGGTCACGGCATTCCTCTGGCAAACACTTTAATCCACCAAATGACCTAAGAATCCTCTTGCTCGACACACTTATAAGAATATAAATAACTAAAAACAATTCATCATTCCAAATCAATTGCCGATTTCTCCTTACATTATGGACATGAATGAATAAGGCGCAAGAAGTAGAAACAAGCATCATCCTTTTCATACATAATGGCTATAAGATAGAATCGGCTAAAACGCATGGGAGGTAGCTTACCATTCTAATTCTACTTTTTTTCTTTTTTTCCTTTTTCTTTCTTTCATCCTAATTCTACTTTTTTTATTTTTCTTTCATCCTAATTCTATCTTTTTTATTTATTCATCCTAATTCTACTTGCTGCAAGCCTTTTTAAAGAAGGAGATTAGATAATGCATAATTGAATTTTATAAGGCTTTTATGCAACTTATTGAAAACACATTAACTCATTTCATGGTGCTCATCATACCCATCTGTCGTCCCTAGTAGACATGCAGATTATTTCCCCGAATAGGTTTTGGTATCGCTATGGATTAGGGAGCTTCACTATGTCAATAATAGTAGTGCCAATAAAAGGATGATACAAGCTACGACTTGCTATGGAAAGCGAAGGATATGCGTGCAAGGAGTCATTAACTCAAGATTTAGAAAGATGAATGAGTGGATGAGAAGTATAGAAAGTTTTGAAAAATCATACTATGAGCTTGAGTAGATTCTTAGATTAGACTTTATGGTTCCCCAAAGGAATACCTAGATTCATAATTTCATCGACTCTACAACCTCCTCAGCATAACACTTAAGGTTGCTCTTCCCATGGCTTTTCTGACCAAGTGAAGGTGTTAATGTACACTATATTTTCAGATTTCATGTGGTTTTAGAAAGATCATGTTTCTGCTCACATGGTTTAAAAATCAGATCATGCATAGAATACTAAATGAAGGAATGCAAACAAAATTTTAAAAAATTTTAAGTTTTCTAGAAAACTTCGCCCCACACTCATTCCTTTTATTGTCCTCAATAAAAATCAGCATGCTCATGGAAAAGAGATGGAAATCATGATACATGGCATGCAAAACTTAATAAATAGGAAAAGAGACAAAGGGGCTAAAAGAAAAACTTAGTGGGAATTTGCATTGGTTGAATTTTTCTCTTCATTTGTGGAGTTCTTTTGGGGCTGAATTTCCTTCTTTGATGTTCTCTCCTCCTTAGAACCTAATGAGATTATAGAAACACAAAAGAAAATATCAAAGCGAATGATAAATATAAAAGTAAAATTAAAAGCAAAAACAAGGTAAAAGCTAGTAAGATAAGGTGAAATGCAAAAACAAAGATAAGGTTGGGTTGCCTCCCAACAAACACTAAGTTTTACGTCTCCCAACATGTACCTCCTCTTGTGCACTATCAATGTGAACTTGGTTCACATTGTGGGCACAACTCGATGATGCTTGCCCTAGGTTCCTAGGGTTGGCTAGAGGTTGGGAAGGTAATTCTACTTGCTTCCCATTCCTCTGATCGGTAGAAACATCGGAGCGTTGGGCCTTAGCCCCTTCGACTCTATCAAGTCGGTCAATAACCTCAGTCAACTTACTCATCATTTGTGCTAATGCACTCATGATAGGATCGGCTGAGGATGTGGGAGGTGGTACGGCTGGTGACAGTATACTCTCTTGGGGAAAATCAGAAGTGAACTGTGTCTGCCTCGGGTTCCCCATAGGCTGCTGCGCGGATCCAAAGGACTGATGATATGAAGTATGCTGCCTGCTTCGCTGCTGCACACAAGATGGGTTATTATAATTAGAATAACCCTAATTCGGGTAGTGATACTGACGAGATGAAACCGCGAGGTCGTTGATTTCACACGGTCTCGTGTCATAAATAATACCGGACTTACCAATTTTAGGAAATTAACTTGAATTGAGTGGCATAATGGTAAATAAGGGTTGAATCCACAGGGAAATAAGGAAATTCTTGATGTATTCTTCAAATTTGGTCAAAGTGGACAATGAATTGATGATCAAAATTGGGAAAAATGGTAAATTATGAAAGATAACTTCAAATCGATTCCACGGAATCAAGAATCATCGAATTTGGACTTGATTTCGTGGAGAAATCGAAGATTGAAGTGGAGAGAAAATTTCGGACGAAGAAATCACGATTTTAACTAAAATTAAACGAAATTGAACCTTAAAATCCTACTCTAAATTGAAATTAAACATGATAGGAAGATAGATTATGAAAAACCGCTTCCACTGATTCCCAAATAGCGATCAAAACGATGCGATTAAACCACTAAATCACCTAGAACACAAAGAACGCAATCGTGAGATTCAAGCGACAATTTTTCCTAATCTACTCAACCAATTCTTGATTTCAAAGGCTCCGGTGGTGCGGAATTGACGCTAGAACATGATGAGATCAAGAGAAACAAGAGGGGAGGTGTCTAGATAGATCAATTTGATTGATTTCCAACTCGAATGCTTAGAACATCGGAAGAACACTTTGTTTTATAGTACATTTGGGCTGTAACCGTCCGATCGAAATGATCGACGGTTACGATGGAATGGTCCATCGTGGACCGTTTCAGTTAAATCGTAGCCATCCGATCTTGATCGATGGCCTGGATGATTCGCGTGGATTTGCGTTATAAAAATGCCTCGATTTGTCGCCGCTAGATCGCGATCCAACGATCACGATGCTCCCCGCCAGATCGCATCATGACCGTTATAACGCCTGCATTTAAGGCACGTGCCTTGATCTTGATCCAGTGGTCCGCGCGACCATTTGATCGGCGCGCTCCGATCGTGATCTGACGCTTTGATTTAAGCCACGTTTCCTGCATTTAAATAAACGTGTGGGACTTAGTCCCACACGAGAAAAATTAAAGGAAATAGTTTGGTTTAAAAGGAGCGACGATTCTGAGGGTTGAATACCCTTTCTGATATATGGAAGGCTGAACATTATATACTATAAACTATATAAAAAATATATATAAATATTCGCACACGTCACCTTGCCGCGTAGGCGCCGCGTAGGCTCCGCGTGGGCTCGCCTGGCGCTGCCACGTGGCACGGAGTGCCACGTCGCATCCACGTGGAGCCGCGCGAAATAATAAACCCTTAAAAATCACAAATTTAATTCAGAAAAAATCAAAAAAATGCCTAAAAATTAGAAAATTCATAACTTTTAAAATATAACTCCAAATTAATCCAAATTTCTTTCATTTGATCCGAAATTTAATTATCTATCATTATAAAAGATAAAAATTGATAAATAATGAGAGTTTTAAATTTAATTTCAAAAACACATTTATTTTTAAGGATTTTAAACTTAAGAAAATATAAATAAATGTTTATAAATCGTTTTCTCTCATTGTTTTCACTTTAAAAACATTTATAATCTCAAGTAAAGATGGGTTATTAATTATTTATCTCTTAAATCATCATATTTAACACTAATTTAAGGTATTTTGATATTATAATTACTTTTTCATGGAATGATAGAAAAATACACATAAGTATGATAACATGCATGGAAATGAAATCATTTATACCTTAATATGCATCAAAAATCATGTTTTATTATGTTAATATAGAATGTTATCATACCCCCCAACTTAAATTATTGCTAGTCTCTTAGCAATTTACTATATGATCTCCCTAGAAAGTCTTTTCATCATTTGATCCTACTACTAAAAAGGTAAAGTGTATAAATGTATGATCACGTTTTCCTCATAGTGTAGGCCATAATGATCTAGATTCCATCTCTAGGTTGACTTTTTTAGTGCATGTTAGGGTAGTGCTCATCGGCTAATGCTCAAGTCTAATTCTTGATTGTAATCAAGATGAGCCTATCTAAGGTATGATGCTATGGTGCTGAAAATATACTCACTCTCTCATGAGTGGATGTAATTCCTTACCCTCTCCATAACACATCACTTCTTCCCTCAAAATGATGGCTACTTAGTACTTAGAATTCCCCTCAACTCGCTTTCCTCCTTAAAATGAGTGCAATTTCAAAAGGATTCCTATCTTTGGATGCATCGTGTGAGGAGGCTGAAGGAAATAAAAGATACTATTTCTAAGGGTATGACTTGGCTAAAAGCAAATATGCTGAAAAAACAAAGTGGATTATAAAAGCAAAGAATGTACTACTTATGATGATTATACCCCAAGTGAGGTGGATGATGATGGATAGGGTAGATGGTGGAGATGATAGTGGAGGTAGAGATAAAGGTAGAAGATGTTCCCACTTATTTTCCTTCTTGTAACTTCTTATTTCTCTCTTTCTTTTGACTTTTCTCCTCTTTCTTTTCTTCTTCTTCTTCTTCTTCTTCTTCTTCTTTTTAAGCATTTCAGAAGACTAGAATGATGATGTGGAGGAGTTTTAGGATTTCTGAAGAGAGTGTGTAGCAAATGAAGTGTAGCGAAGGTATAAGCACATGTGGGATGAAAAATGGAATGTGAGATGGATATATGAGTTCACTTGGGAGTGTTCATCATCAAAAGCAAAGTTTAAGACAAAGTTTAAGTAAATTGGTGTTACTACTTGACTATTTTGGAAGAGAAAAACTACATGCCTATAAGGAAAGATAGGTGCTACACAAATTTATGGATCATTGCACTATTTAAAGGGGAAAGTCTAGCATCGATAAATTCCTTATACTAAGCAGTTTTGGCTAATAATAGGTAACGGATGGAATTTTATTTTCTCTCAAATACTCTCCTTTTCAATCCCATAGCATTTCAACATCTTGATTACTCATTTTCCTTGGTGCCTGTTAGATACCCAACCCCAAAGAAGTCAACCACTAATTCTAATCCATTGGTCTCTCTAGATCATTTGGCTTTATTACTCAAAATGTAATCATATGGACTATAAGGTCCTCACTTCTACATCTCTAGTAGGTCAGATCTGTAGATAAAAAGACTTCTAAGGTGGGGTAGATTAGATCAAAAGTTTATGAAAAATAGGAGTTTTTAGAAGGTAGAATTTTAAAATTTTTGAAAAATGGTAGAGCTTTTTCTAAATCCTCACCCCCCAACTAGAATCTTTCATTGTCCTCAATGAAAACTACATGCTCATGTGAAAAACTCACTGAATCATGGCTTGAAAACAATAAAAGTGCGGTGAGATGGGTTTACAAAAGCTCATTAGTCCGTGATGCTCGTGGGATTTCCGGTGCAAGTGCGCCCTTTCCTAATGTAGTTCTCCGATGTCTAAAAAAAGAAACTGAAATCGAAACATAAAACTAAAAAGGTAAGATAATCTTGGGGTGCCTCCCAAGAGCGCTAAGTTTAACGTCTTCAGCCAGACAAAACAAAAATAAAACCTATGACTACTGATGGGTCGTGGGTGATACCGTCACGTCCTCGAGTGCTCGGGAAAATGCAGATTTACCTTATCTGCTCGTGCGGGTGGCTCTGAGGTCAGGTACGGCTTGAGACGATGGCCGTTTACCTTGAATTGTCGACCGATCTTAGGGTCGGAGATGAGTACCGCTCCGCCGTTGAACAATTCCAGAGCCACCACATAGGGACCATCCCATCTAGAGCACAACTTTCCAGGGAAGAGCTTGAGGCGCGCGTTGTAGAGCCAGACCTTGTCGTTGACCTGGAATGATCATCGTTAGATATGTCAGTCCTGGAAGGCCTTGGTCTTCTCCGTGTAGATCGCCGCGTTCTCTTACGCGTCGTTCCTCAACTCTTGTAACTTCTGGAGCTGGAGAAGTCGTTCTTTCCCTGCTTCGTCTAGTGCGAGGTTGAGCTTTTCGATGACCCTAGTAGGCCCGATGTTCTAGCTCAACCGGAAGGTGGCAGGCTTTCTCGAAGATGAGCTGGAAGGGAGACATCCCGATTGGTGTATTGTGTGCCGTCCGGTATGCCCATAGTGCATCGGGGAGCTTGTGTGCCCAGTCCTTCCCATCTGGATGAATTATCTTTTTAAGTATAGACTTGACTTCTCTATTACTTACCTCTACTTGCCCATTCGCCTGGGGGTGGTGGTGGCGTACGACCCCCGTCGCCACCAAGGCATGACACTACGGCGCCGGAGGAGCCGACAACCGCGCGCGTTCAGCCCCCTCGACAAGCGAAGATGAAGGATACCGAGTTTCACTACACCAAGTGAGGACCTCATCTCGCCACGACACATTTCACAGGGCTCGCGCGCGTGGAGTTATCTTTCCAGCTTTATTTCATTTCGAACTTTATTAGCCCGCACGTGTTTAAGCGGGCCTTTGCATATCTTCTTCTCTCCCTGTTTAGGCTTTCGGGTGGGCCCTTCCCCTTTTTGGGGATCCCATTCGTTAAGTCATTCTCTTTGTGGACCTTTTTCCTATTTTCTATGATTATGTTAGGTGTGGGTTGTGGGCCTCAAGTGGGCCCTTTCCCCTCTCGGCCCACTAAGGGCTCTATAAGAGGGGAAGGGACCCCCCCACAAACCCTAGCCGTCATTTGAAGAAAGAAAGGACCATCCTTCATCTCAAGTGGCTGCTCAAGGAAGAACAAGGAGGGAGACCAACCGCCGCCACCGCCGCCGCCACCGCCGCCGCACCACCACGTGCCGCCGCCGTGCCCGCCGCCGTGTCTGCCGCCTCCCCCTGCCTTGTTCGCTGGTTTTCATCGTGCAGCCTTCCAGCCGCCGCCGCCGTTGCCACCGCCTCAGGCCGCCGCTACCGCCGCCGCCGCCAGATCGCCGCACCACCACCTCCATCTCCATCTTCTCCTCCAGCCCCTCCACCCACCGTTCGCTGCCCCCTGCTGCACCTTCCCTGCAGAGGCTCCACGATTTCCCTAGTTTCCCCCCCTACAGACCCTCCACGAACCTCCAACCACTTTCCCCCACGGTCACAGTCCACCCCCTTCCTCCCGTGCTTCTCCGCCTATTTCCCCCCTATCACTTCCCCGGATTCCAATCCCTCTATCTCCCGACGCGTCTCTCCCTCTCTCCCCGCTTGCGGAAATTCCGCAAAATCCCGACGCGTCTCTCCCTCTCTCCCCGCTTGCGGAAATTTCCCGCTTGAAGCGCGCCCGTCGAAATTCTGCTCGCCCCTCCTCTTCCCGAAATAGTTCCGACGCCGTCCCTCCTCTCCACCGTCGCCACCTCCCACTCCGTCCGCCTCCCCAGGACAGAAAACCGACGGGAGTCCCGTTCCGTTCCCGAATTCCCCATCCCCTGCCCTGATCAAAATCCGGAGTCTACCGGAAATTTTCATCGCCGCCCTTCCGCATTCCTTCCCGAAACCGCCGCATCCACCGCCGACACTTTTTTTCTTCCCGCACGCGAATTCATCTTCACGAATTCACACCACGCGAACCCAACTTCCCGTTCATCGCGACTCCATTCCGAATCGATTCCGGTCCTCTAATACCATCTCCGATCCGATTTCCCGGTTTCTCTCCGGAAAATCGCGCTCGACCACTCTCCCCTGTCTCCACGCCCTTCCCCGATTTCGCCCTGCCGTCAATACCACCATCGTCTAGCCTCCCCTCCGATCACGTCATAGCCTAGCCCACTACCTGAGATCCACGCGGAATAAATCTATCCATGTAGATTTACGGATTCCGTGCCACGATTCGACGAATTTCCCCCCTCCCCTCTCCAGAATCTCGCGCACGCCCGAGTCCGCCATTCGCATGCTGAGACGATTTTCCCGTCAACCACACGCCCGCACTGTCATCTCATACCGCGGATACTTGGCGATTTGACATCGCCATTCCCATCCCGCTGCTCCTCCCGTGCCCGGACGCGGTGTGCGAACATCCCGGAACTTGTCGGCCCGGCCTGCAAGATTCGACGCCAGTGGCCTGCGGGACAGTCCCACCTACTACTAGCCATGTCGCGCCTACCACTTCGACCACGGGTGTTCACCACCTCCACGGGGCCCGTTGACCACCGTCGGCACCACGTGACCTCTGTCCGACCGCATCTGTCGTCCGTTCGTGCCCCACACGAGCAGCCTCCATCGTCACGACCGACCGGGCTCGCGCCCGCAGGGTTAGGCACACATTCCCCTTCTATTTACGTTGAAGATCTATATCTTTTACAGTATTTCCCGCGCCCGTCTCCACCGTCGTCGGGACTTAGACTAGGACGAGTGTTTAGATGACTTGGTAGGATTCCTCGCGGTCCAACCCGTCGGGTTGACCGTCGAGCTCCCCTCGGCGACTCACGGCCCTACGCCCGCGAGGACGTGGATCGGAAGGCATCCCGGACGGAATCTACTCGGCGCACCCCAGGGTCTACGGAGGCGACGTCCGAGACGACATTCTGCTTGGCTGCATCATCAGTTTAGTTCATCATATTAGAATTTCCTTAGTTCACCCCTAGTATCGCGGTGTTGGGCCGGTTTCGCACCCGGTCCTGCATCAGGTGGCATGGCGTGGTGATGCGGTGGTGTACTCCGTACTTCTTCAACAGCGCCCGGAAGTGCGAGTTGTTGAAGTGTGAGCCAGCGTCGCTGATGATGGCCGTTGGACAACCGTATCGGGCAAAGATGCATCGTGGGATGAATCGTAGAACTTCCCGATGGTCGTTTGTCCTAGTGGGGATTACTTCTACCCACTTGGACACATAGTCCACAACCACCAATATGTACTCTTTCCCGTCAGAAGGTGTGAAAGGTCCCATGAAATCTATCCCCCAAAGGTCGAAGATTTCCACCTCAAGGATCGTTCGCATCGGCATCTCATCTCGCTTGGAGATGTTGATCGCCGCTTGACATTGTAGGCATTCCGTGTAGAAACGGTGGGCGTCCTTGAAGATGGAGGGCCAGTAGAAGCCGCTCTACAGGATCTTGTCCGCGGTCTTTCATGCTGCGAAGTGTCCTCCGCACGTCGATGAGTGACACATCGCCAATATGTCTCCCTGCTCCTCCTCCGGTATGCATCGTTGGATGATCAGGTCGTATCCTAGGTGGAACAGAAGCGGTTCTTCCTACAAATAGTACTTGAGCTCGTGGAGGAACTTATCTTTTTGATGCCAGTTCCAGTGCTCCGGGATCGATCCAGTGACGATAAAGTTGATGATGTGCGCGTACCAGGGGGCGTGACTCGAGATGGCGAGGAGATGCTCGTCTGGAAATGTATCTCTGATCTCCTCTCCTCCCGAGATGTGGAGACGCGATAAGTGGTCCGCCACCGAGTTTTCGCTGCCTTTCTTGTCTTTAATCTCCAAGTCAAATTCTTTAAGGAGCAGCACCCATCGTATGAGTCGTGTTTGGCCTCTTTCTTGGAGAACAAGTACTTCAGGGCCGCATGATCAGTGTAGATGATGATCATGCTCCCCAAGATATAAGGCCGGAACTTCTCGAGAGCGTAGAACACCACCAGAAGCTCTTTCTCCGTAGTCGTGTAATTAATTTGAGCTTAGATGAGGGTCTTACTTCCATAACAGATGGCTGTCGGCTTCTTGTCCAGTCGCTGCCCCAAGACCGTTCCCACCGCGTAGTCCAAAGCGTCGCACATGATCTCGAAGGGTAGGTCCCAATGAGGACTTTGTAGAATTGGTGCCTCGATCAGTGCTTCCTTCAACATCGTGAATGCACGCTTCCCTTCTTCGTCGATGATGAAGTCCGTGTCCTTGCAAAGAAGGGTGGTGAGGGGCTTGGATACTTTCGCGAAGTCCTGGATGAATCGTCGATAGAAGCTAACTTGCCCGAGAAAGCTCCTCAAATCATTCACCGTACTTGGTAGAGGAAAGTTTTGGATGACCTCTATCTTGGCCTTATCCACTTCTAAGCCTTTTCCCGAGACGATGTGCCCGAGCACTACTCCTTCTCGTACCATGAAGTAGGATTTCTCCCAACTGAGTACCAGTCGTTTCCTGACGCATACGTCCAGTATCTTTGTCAGGTGAGCAAGACAACTTTCAAAGTCATTTCTAAAGATGGAGAAATCGTCCATGAAGACTTCTAAGCTGTCGCTAAGAAAGTCAGAAAAAATTATCGTCATGCATCGTTGGAAGGTCGCGGGGGCATTGCACAGTCCGAATGGCATGCGTCTGAAAGCAAAGGTGCCAAAAGGACATGTGAACGTTGTCTTCTCTTGATCGTCGGGGTGGATAGCAATCTGAGTGTAGCCCGAATATCCGTCGAGAAAATAGAAGTAGTTTGATCCTGCCAGTCGGTCCAGGATCTGGTCGATGAACGGTAGCGGGAAGTGGTCCTTCTTGGTCGCAGAGTTCAGCTTTCGATAGTCGATGCAGACCCTCCACTTCATCGGTAGGCGCGTCTGGATTTCCTCGCCTTTCTCGTTCGTCGTGACCGTTACTCCGGCTTTCTTTGGAACGACATGTACCGGACTCACCCATTGGTTATCGAATATGGGGTAGATGATTTCTGCGTTGAGCCATTTAAGAATCTCTTCTTTTACGGCCTCCCATACCCCTGGGTTGAGTCGTCTGTAGGCCTCCCTGACGGGTCTCGACTCATCCTCTAGGAAGATGCGATGAGTGCATAGTGAAGGGTCCAGCCCTTTTAGGTCCATCAAGGTCCATCCGATTGCTTCTTTATTTTTCCTTAGCACCTCCAGTAGTTGTTCTTCTTGCTTAATGTCTAGCTTGGACGAAATAATTACTAGCTTTGCTTTCTCCTCATCAAGGAAGGCATACTTGAGTGTAGACGGGAGAGTTTTGAGCTCCAAAGTTGGCTCGTCCATCAGAAGCTCCTCATATCTTGCTTCCTCGTCGATCATCATAACTTCTTCTACGCATGCATCAATGTCTTGATCGTCGGCGAAGTCGATGGCCCCCAAGTCTTCAGAAGCTCGTGAAGTGTATTTCATGAGTTTGTTGATGTCGACCTTCACGGTGTGCTCTCCCACCTTGAGAATTACTTCTCCTTTCTCCCCGTCGGTTACGGCTTTTGCGGTAGCTAGGAAGGGTCGTCGTAAGATAATCGGGGCTTGGCTCAGCTCCTTAGTCATTTTCATGTCGACCACTAGGAAGTCTACGGGAAAATAACAATCCTCTATTCATACGATGACATCCTCTACTAATCCATGGGGTTTCCTAACTGATCCATCAGCTAAGCATAGTTCCACTAAGAAAGGTTGTAGCTCCCCTACATGATGACGGTCGAATACAACTTTAGGGAGGATGTTTATACTAGCTCCTCTATCTAGTAGGGATCTAGTGAAGAACATTCCTCCTATTTCACTCGTGATCATGGGTGCTCCTGGATCTCTCTTTTTTACGGGTAAGGAATTCATCATAATGGAGCTTACCGTCTCACTAAGTTGGATCCGTTTAGGGTTTCTATGCGGAGTACATATACCTTTTAGGAATTTTGCGTATAAAGGGATATGCTTGATGGCTTCTGTCAAGGGAATGGTTATCGTCACCTTTTTAAAGGCTTCTAATAGGTTGTCATCGGTTTCATTATTCTTAGCTTTTGGTCTATTAAGAGCTTGAGGATAAGGCACAAGGGGCTTATATTTGTCAGGGTTAGGTTCAGCCGTAACCTGTTCTTCCTCGTCCTCTGAATCACTGTCTTGCTCGATGATAATTGGTGTTTCTTTTTCTTCATTTTGGCCTTGGTGGAAAGGGTTATTTTTGTATGGATCCAGCAGAGCTTTCCCACTCCGAAGGCTTGATATGGCCATGGCTGATTCTACGGCTTCCTCGTCGACGTGTACATGATTGATATTATGAGTCTAGGTCGACGAGGCTCCTTGATTCCTTGGATTTTCCGTGGCCTGCGAGGGTAATTGGACAATAAAATTTACTTGCTTACCCTTTTTGTCCATCATCAGTTGGACGTTCGTCTTGACGAAGTCTTGAATTTCGTCCACGTGTAAGTTCATCCTCGTCATTTGCTCCATTAGTTGCGAGATCGCGCCGAGGATTGGGTCTGATGCCAACGTGGTCTGGCGTGGGGCTTGCGTGTATGCTTGTGGTTGAGTCGGCGGGACGAACGACGACTGTCTTTGATTAGGGTAGTTTTGCTGACCATTATATTGTGGAGGATAGGGTTGATTGTTGTTCCTCCTATAGCCATTATTCTGCGAAGAATTGTTAAAAAAAGGGGTATTATATTGGTTAGGATAATTACCTGGATAATTTGGTCGTCCCTGTTGACTCGGTCCTCCTAATGGAACTTGTCTATACATCCCTTGCCCTTGAATTGCCATCACGGGGCAATCTAATTCGACGTGGTCGAATCTTGAGCAAGTTGCACATGGTGACGCTTCTTGGAGTGAGACGGGGGCGAGTCCTTCGGAACCGCTGTGGATGTTGAGTCTGTCCAGTAGTATGTTATGGACTTCCGCCATTTTTGTCGATCCTTTCGAGGAGCATCCCCATCTCCGCTGATTTGGCGTCGAGAGCTTTCGGCATTGCACCTCTTCCAAATGGTTTCGCCGCATTATGGTGACTATTTTCTGCAACCGTTTTCGATGAGATCCATTGCGTCGTCTTTCGTATTTGCTCATGAAGATGCCGCCACTAGCTGCATCCAAAAGATTTCTATCTTGCGGGCCTAACCCGTCATAAAAGATTTGAGTTAATTCGTGGTTAGACACTCCATGGTGTGGACACTCCCTTGTAAGATCTCTTAATCTCTCCCAGGACTCGTGGAAGGTTTCACTCGAGCCTTGGGTGAACTCTTGGATAGCTTTTCGGACGGAGGTGGTCTTTCCTACTGAATAGTATTTTCTCAAAAACTCTTCCTCCATCTCGGTCCAACTTGTGAATTCTTTCCCTAATTTTAAAAACCAGTCTTTGGCTCTATCTCTAAGGGTAGTGGGAAAGAGTTTCATCTTCATCGTGTCGGCGGGGACATTTTGAAGGTGATTTATTTCACAAACCTGGGAAATCTCATCTACATGCAAATAGGGATCTTCGGAAGGCTTACCATGGAAGATAGGAAGCATGCTCATGACATGGGAGTCTATTCTAAAATTGGCCCCTCTTCCTAACGATGCGTGAATTCTAGTGACGTGTCGTTGGAGGATGGGCCTAGCATAGTCACTAAGACATTTCCTGGCATTTGCCTCATCATTCCGGGTCATTTCTACTAGTTAGGTGGGTTCAAAGCTTGAATCGGTCTCGGTAGTTTCGGTCTCGGTAGCTTCGGGAGTTTGCGAGGATCGTTCAAAGAGGTCTATCTCTAGGGGGATTATTCCGTACTCTCCAGGGTGTTCGTCTACTCATGAAGAGTGGATCGAATATTTAGATGATAATATCTTATAAATACTTAAAATATTTTAGAAATTGAGATCAATCGTACCTGAATGTCGGTCTCCGTGAGAGTTACGCGTTCTCAACGCGATTTTGAAGAAAGTGATCGCCCGTAATCCTTAGAAAAGGGTGAAAATCACTTAATCTTATCAAATTAAGGATCTTGAAGATTGATTTCTACTTTCGGATCACTCAAAATATGATTGAATTGCTTGAGTTTCAAGAAATTAAGAGAAAAATCTGAGTTGACCAAGTCAAAATTGACTTAATTTGATCAAAAATTGCCTTAAATCCCCGGCAGCGGCGCCATTTGACGAGACAAAATCTGTGAGGTTGTTGATTTCACACGGTCTCATGTCAAAAATAATACCGAACTTACCAATTTTAGGAAATTAACTCGAATTGAGTGGCATAATGGTAAATAAGGGTCAAATCCACAAGGAAATAACGAAATTCTTAATATATTCTTCAAATTTGATCAAATCGGACAATGAATTGATGATAGAAATTAGGGAAAATGATAAATTATGAAAGATAACTTCAAATCGATTCCACGGAATCAAGAATCATCGAATTTGGACTTGATTTCGTGGAGAAATCTAAGATTGAAGTGGAGAGAAAATTTCGGACGAAGAAATCACGATTTTAACTAAAATTAAACAAAATTGAACCTTAAATCCTCATCTAAATTGAAATTAAACATGATAGGAAGATAGATTATGAAAAACCGCTTCCACTGATTCCAAATAGCGATCAAAACGATGCGATTAAACCACTTAATCACCTAGAACACGAAGAACGCGATCGTGAGATTCGAGTGCCAATTTTTCCTAATCTACTCGACCAATTCTTGATTTCAAAGGCTCTGGTGGTGCGGAATTGAGGCTAGAACACGATGAGATCAAGAGAAACAAGAGGGGAGGTGTCTAGATAGATCAATTTGATTGATTTCCAACTCGAATGCTTAGATCATCGGAAGAACACTTTGTTTTATAGTACATTTGGGCGTAACCGTCGAATTGAAATGATCGACGATTACGATGGAATGGTCCATCGTGGACCGTTTCAGTTTAGTCGTAGTTGTCCGATCTTGATCGACGGCGTGGATGATTCGTGTGGATTAGCATTATAAAAAGGCCTCGATTTGTCACCGCTGGATCGCGATCCAACGATCACGATGCTCCCCGCCAGATCGCATCACGACCATTATATTGCCTGCATTTAAGGCACGTGCCTTGATCTTGATCAGGTGGTCTGCACGTCCATTCGATCGGTGCGCTCCGATCGTGATCCGACGCTTTGATTTAAGCCACGTTTTTTGCATTTAAATAAACTGTGTGGGACTTAGTTCCACACGGGAAAAATTAAAGGAAATAGTTTGGTTTAAAAGGAGCGACGATTCTGAGGGTTGAATACCCTTCTGATATACGAAAGGCTGAACATTATATACTATAAACTATATAAAAAATATATATAAATATTCGCACACGTCACCTTGCCGCCTAGGCGCCGCATGGGCTCGTGGCGCAGCCACGTGGCCCGGAGTGCCACATCGCATCCACGTGGACCCGCGCAAAATAATAAACCCTTTTTTGCATTTTTAATTTAATTTTAACATTTAAAAATCACAAATTTCATTCAAAAAAATCTGGAAAAAAATCCTTAAAAATTAGAAAATTCATAACTTTTAAAATATAACTCCAAATTAATTCAAATTTCTTTTATTTGATCCAAAATTTAATTATCTATCATTCCAAAAGATAGAAATTGATCAATAATGAGAGTTTTAAATTTAATGTCAAAAACACATTTATTTTTAAGGATTTTAAACTTAAGAAAATATAAATAAATGTTTATAAATCGTTTTCTCTCATTATTTTCACTTTAAAAACGTTTATAATGTCAAGTAAAGATGGGTTATTAATTATTTATCTCTTAAATCATCATATTTATCCCTAATTTAAGATATTTTGAGATTATAATTACTTTTTCATGGAATGATAGAAAAATACACTAAAGTATGATAACATGCATGGAAATGAAATCATTTATACCTTAATATGCATCAAAAATCATGTTTTATTATGTTAATATATCATGTTATCAGATACCTACCCGCTTGGCTCAAACCTGGATATATCGTCGGGTTTGGCCGGAATGGAAATGGACCTTGAATTGCCTTCACGGGGCAATCCAACTTGACGTGCTCAACATTAGAGCAATGTGAATGCGGCGAGACACTTCTATGTAATACTGGAGCGAGGGCATTAGAACCCGGTCGGATCTTAAAGCAAATCCATTATCAAGTTCTGTGCCTCGGTCAGTTTTTCAATTTTATCTAAAAGCATACCTGTCGCCACCACCTTCGCATCCAACATCCCTCCCTTGGAGGGAGCGCTCCGTTCATTGAAGGATTTAGCCACATGATGATGGCTATTCTCTGCCACCAACTCGATCAAGTCGACGGCTTCATCCTCATATTTGCTCATGAATGTGCCTCCACTAGCGGCATCAAGCAAATATCTATCAAGTGCACCTAAGCCATCATAAAAAATCTGAGTAATCTGATGCTTAGGTATACCATGATGTGGGCATTGTCTCAAGAGATCTCTAAGTCTCTCCCATACCTCATAGAAAACCTCACCCGACCCTTGTGAGAATTCGCGTATGGCTCTTCTCATGGCGCTATTCTTACCTACTGAGTAGTACTTACGCAAAAATGCGTCTTCCATATCTCTCCATCCACCAAACTCACGCCCCACGAGGAAAAACCACTCATTTGCCCTTTCCATAAGCGTGAAGGGGAAGAAGCGCATCTTGGCCGTCTCGGAGGGGACATTGTGGAATTGATTGAATTCGCATACCTGGCTGAATTCGTCCACATGTCTATATGGATTCTCCGATGGCAGTCCATGAAAAGTGGGTAAAAGACCAAGAACATGTGAGTCAATTTTAAAATTAGCACCTCGTTGAAGAGGGGCATTGACTCGCGTAGTCTGCCTTTGGACGACTGGTCTAGCGTAATCGCTGAGGCGTCGTCTCACTATCTTGGTGGGAAGAGGGGCGTCCATGGGTTCTCCTCGCGGTGGTGTGGCGAGGGCTGGCATAGAATCACTAGAAGCCTCTGATGGAGCTATACAAGGCGTTTTTCCTGGTATGAGTCCTGGCTCGCTGATTCTGGTGTCCTTCTCCTTCTCCTTGGTTCCTAGGGTTCCTATGCATATCTATATCGAAAAGTTCACATAACAGAAAATCTATATATAAGAAAGTTAGAAAAAGGGTTAGGATCTAAATGTGATGTTTTAAATGAAAATGCTTAACTCTACTCCACCAAAAGATAGATCAAGCTACACACTATCACAAATCACACCACTAAAGATAATAGTACTAATAGACCTCTGATAACAGAGAATGTATCTGAAATATATCGATATCCTCGTCTCAAATAAGTGAAAAACTAACAATAGACTACCAAATTTGCACCAAAGACGTCAAATAAGGACAAAATGGTACTCTTACCTTGATATACCTTTTTCCACTAATGAGAGGGTCTGATAATTTCTATGCAAGTCAATAAACTACAGAAGACAAAAACCTAAATATGACCTCCAAATCAATCAAGAAAATCAATAACGCATGTTCCCCGCAACGGCGCCATTTTAACGAAGCATTTTTGTGCGGTCGTTAAAACACACAAACGTCGGTCAAACAAAATTTATAAATCCGAACTCACAAAGATAAAGATAGAAAATTAAGTAAAGTGTAACTATCGGGTCGATCCACAGAGAACAAGGTTGACTTTTATTGTAGAGCTAACTTGGTCAAACTTAGGTTTAAAAGAGGTTTTAATGAAGTTCGGCATTCAAGAGGCGATTTCTCCCTATTATTTTGACGAAATCTTGATTTCAAGCACTCCCTAGACATGGAAATGAGTATCCGATGGAAATCAATGGATCCTACGAAGTATCCGATGGAAATCAATGAATGCTTGATTTCAAGCACTCCCTAAACATGGAAATGAGTATCCGATGGAAATCAATTGATTTCAAGCACTCCCTAGACATGGAAATGAGTATTAGCTAAAATCTAATTATGGATGCTTAACCCACTAATGATGCACATATACACACACATGCAAGTGTGCCGTGTGGGGCGCACACAGGCCACCATGTGGCAACACATAAACTGCTTTGCCGTGTTAGCTGCCACGTCAGTGCGATTTTCATTCATTTTTTATTCTTTTTAATTCAAACTAAATCCAAAGAAATTCATAAAAAATTGCAAAAATTTGGAAAAATTCTACAAAAATCCCTAAAAATTAGAAATTTAGAAATTTCAAAATATGACTCCAAATTAATCTAAATTTCTTTTGTTGGATTAGAAATTAAATAATATATCATTTTAAAAAAACTTAAATTTAATAAATAACAATAGAATAATTTTTTTTTCAAAATTACACTCATTCCTCTTAGAAAATAAAACTTAGAAAAATAAATGAGTGTATAAAAGGTATTTTATCTTATTATTTAACATTAAACCTAACTATAATCTCAAATCTAGATGGGAATAATTTACTCTAAATTTTTTAATAATGCATAATTATCCCTAAAATGATGCATTTTGAGATTATAACATAAAAATCTATGAAATAATAGATTTGCACTCAAAGTATAATAACATGCATAAGAATTGAATATTTTATGCCTAAATTTACATTATTAATCGCATAATTAAATTTATAAATTTTATGTTATTAATAGACTCTTTGCTTGCCATGAGTAAAAGAAAAGGCAATTAATATGGTGCCCAGATTTAGTAGAGCATAAGGTTGCTCTTCCCATGACTTTCTAAACAAGTGAAGGTATTAATTTATTTTATGACAACCTAGTATGATTTATAAAAAATTGATGAATTTGAAGGGTTGACCTATAACACCTATTGATTGTAGAACTAGTCTACAGGAGCCAGTGACTACGCAATATAGTACGGCTTACGGACAACAGGATGTGCCAAACATTAGGATGACCGAGCAGAGTTGACATGTATCATCTATCAATTGTATGACTAGCTAGAATTTCTAGTAGAGGGGTTGCTAGCAGTGGTTAGTAGGGACAATGCGAGGGTTGCTTGCAAAAAGCAACTTCCAAGGCAATTCGTGATGAGACGAAACCGCGAGGTCGTCGATTTCACACGGTCTCGTGTCAAAAATAATACCGAACTTACCAATTTGGGGAATTAAGAGAGAATTGAGGGGTATAATGGTAAATACGCGTCGAATCCACAGGGAATTTAGGTATTTTCGAGATATCTTTTAGAATTTGGTCAAATTAGACGATGAATTGAGGTGAGAAATTAGGGAAAATGGTGGATTTAGAAAGATAACTTCAAAACGAATCCACGGAATCAAGAATCGTTGAATTTAGACTTGATTTCGCGGAGAAATCGAAATTTGAAGTGGAGAGAAATTTTCGGACGTCGAAATCGGAATTTTAGATGAAATTCTATGAAATTGAAAGCTAAATCCTAATATAAACGAAAATTAAAGATAATAGGAAGATAATTAAGGTAAAACCGCTTCCACTAAACCCGTTTAGCAATCAAAACGAGGTGATTAAACCGATTAATCACCAAAAACGTCAAGATCGTCACGCCGAGCTTCAAGCGTCGATTTCTCCCTCGATTTTCCACCAAATCTCGACTTCTACCCCTCCATGGATGCGGAATTGAGAGAGGAGGAGGAAGAACTCGAGAGAAACGAGTGAGAGAGGTGTCTAGACAGTCAATTTTATTGAATTCTCACTCGAATACATAGAACGATGAAGAACATCTCTATTTAAACGAAATTTGGGCGTAACCGTCCGATCATTTTGATCAACGGTTACGATGAAACGGTCCACGATGGACCGTTTCAGTTAAGTCCCAACCGTCGGATTGAAAATGGGCGGCCTGGATGATTGCGTGGATATAAAACGCCTTGATTAATCGCCGTCGGATCGCGATCCAGCGGTCTCGATTCTCCCCGCCAGATCAAATCGCAGCCGTTATAAATCTTTAAATTTGCGCACGTGTTTGATCAGATCGGGTGGTCCGCGTGTCCACTTAATCGCCGCGCTCCGATCGCGATCCGACGCTCCACGATCGACCGCGTCACCTGCATATGATATGGGTTAGTCCCACATTGAAAAAATATTAAAACTTTACCACTATATAAGGTACGCCGATTAAAGGCATTTGAAATATTGTCCCCTTAGACACGGGGGACCCCCTATACTATATAAAATATAATATTAATACTATATGTATATACGCGCCACGTAGGTGCTGCGCGGGTCCGCGTGGCGCTGCCACGTGGCCTTGCGTGCCACGTCGCATCCACGCGGGTCCCGCGCGCAAAAATAATATTTTTTATATTGTTTTTATTTATTTTAAAACGGTTTAAATAGAAAATAAAATTATTAAAAATCAGGAAAAATTCAGAAAAATCCCTAAAAATTGTAAAAATCATATCTTTTAAAATACAACTCCAAATTAATCCAAATTTCTTTCATTTGATCTGAAATTTAATTATCTATCATTCTAAAAATTCAAAATATTTAAATAACAAGAGATTTAATTTATATTTCAAAATTACATTCATTTCTTTAAGATTTTAACTTTAGAAATTTAAATGAATGTTTATAAAAATAATTTCTCTTATTATTTAACTTTAAAAATCACTTATAATCTCAAGTAAAGATAGGTTATAAAATCATTTATCCTTAATTTATCATAATTAACCCTAATTTAGTGAATTTTGAGATTATAACATAAATTTGCATGAAATGATAGAAATGCACTCAAAGTATGATAACATGCACATAAATGTAATGTTTTATGCCTTAAATTGCATGAATAATCATGTTTTATCATGTTAAGATTGCATGTTATCAATTCGCTAGCATAGCCATTGAAAGCCCTATATCAACCGATATGCAAGAACCACTAGGTGGGTGACCTAGCAAGCCAAGGGGTAGTCAGAAGCGCTGACAACAAGAATCACCAATTATACGACTTGGCTATGCAATCTAGCTCTATGAGCTAGCAAAGCCACAAGGGGCAGGTGATAACATGCAATTTATACATGAAATTTTACGATTATTAATGTAAATTAAGGCATTAAACATTCCATTCCTATGCAGGTTATCATATTTTGAGTATATATATATCATTCTATAAAAATTTAAGTTATAATCTAAAAAATATACTATTTTAGGGATTATCATAAATAATTAAAGAAAAATAATTAAGATTAGATTATTCCCATTTTATATTTGAGATTATAATTAGATTTTAATCATTAAATAATAAGAGAAAACATTTTTATACACTCATTTATCTTTCTAAACTTTATTTTTTGAAAAAAAATGAGTGCATTTTTTTAATAAAAGCTTATTCTGTTGTTATTTACTAAATTTAATTTGTTAGAATCATAGATTATTTATTTTCTCATCAAATAAGAGAAATTTTGATTTGGAGTTGTCTTTTAAAAATATGAATTTTCTAATATTTAGGGATTTTTATGGATTTTTTAATTTTTTAATGAATTTAATTTGATTTATTTCGAATTAGAATGAATAAAATTTATTTATTGCGTGCTGACGTGGCAGTCGATATGGCGGGAGGGAAAACACGTCACCACGTGGCAGTGTAGGCACACGCCACGTGCACACGCATATGCGTGTGTGCGTGCATGTGCACTAATGCGCGCATGTATACATGCATGTGTGCGCATGTGTAGATACGCATGATAAGCTTAAAATGTGGTATTTATTAGTGGTAAACAATATAAAAATTATTACGTCGTGTGAATTTCTAAGCTTACACAACACATTTGTAAACCTCACGAGCCTAGGGCAAGTAAGGGTCGATCCATAGGGAGCGGGCAATTAACTAGTGACTTTCCTTTTTATAGCAGTATTCTTTAGGATTTAAGAAAGTAAGGAGATAGTAGAACTGGACAAATATCTCAGAAATTAAGGAAGAGCTTGAGGAGAAGAAGGACTGAAGAGAGTTCTCGGAGAGAAGGCAGTAAGATGAGACAAAAGATAAGAGGTAAGTAAGAAAATAAATAGGAAGAAAGAGACAATATATAATACGGGGTAAGAGGTAAGAAAAGGTCTTTATTTTCTAAATAAGAAGTAGTTTAGAATTAATAAATGAGAAGAGTACGGGATATGTGTGCCGAAAGCCTGAAAGAGAGAATGGATTCGAGAGAAGATAATTAATATAAAATAAGTAAAAAATTGAGAAGAGTGAGGTACAGAAGGAAACTAAATGAAGCTCGATGACGCGGGGGTGCGAAACACAGGGGGGAGAGAAGAATGCGCACACCTTACCATGAAATTGGTTTTGTTTCAAAACCGATTTCAGAATTTGATTTAAAAGATGAGGCACACCTCAATGTGGGCGTCGGCGGCGGAAATTTGTGCCATGAAGGGTGAGCAATTTCGGATGAAAGATGAGTCTGTGAGCAGGAGGAGAAGAGCGATTTCAGATGAAAGAAATTTTGGTATTTCAACAACCAAAAACGGTTGCTGAAATCGATCTCGGCAGCCGATTTCAGCAATCGGCTTTTTTTGGCAAAGCTTGGCTTCAGAAACGAGCGGATGCGGGAGGTCATGTGGTGAAGCATGAGGCAAGATCAACGCGGAGAGCTTGAATGGCTTCATGAAAATTTATATTGTGAAATTTTGACACTGAAATCGATTTCCGAAATTTGTTTTGGGCAGACTCCTTTTATGGCATAATCTTTGTTAGTTTTATATTCCAAAACCGATTTTGGAAATTGGCTTTGTGCTTGGGCTCAGCTGCAACCAGATTTACCTTGAAGGGAGAGAGCGAATTGTGAGGCACGATGCGATAAAAACAGGGAAATACAGAATGAATTGGAAGATTACTGTATTGGTGATTTCTTAACCCAAAACCAATTTCATAAATCGATTTTTGGGCAAGCTCTCACATGCGGACGGGCAGCGGAAATACAGAGATTCAAGAGGATTTGTGAGGAACATCAAAATAAAAACTAAATAAAAAAGGGGGAAATCGTGATGAGTAGTACCGTGAAGAGAGGAATATATTTTTTTGAAACAAATTAAAGGGAAAGAAGTTGCTGCCGGCGGGCAGCAGCAGTGAAGCGGCCACTCCAACCTCGAGGTCTCTTGAAATCTGGATTGCAGAACGAGTCTTGGAGGAAGCCGGTGGCGTCCGGAGCTCTGCAAGTGGGCTATCTGCCACTGGGATAACCTGCAAAAAAGGGAAGGAAAGAGAGGACGAGGAGGAGAATGGAAGAGAGGCACCTTGTGTCACACCCGTCGAGGCCTGAGGGACCCTTCCTCTCCTCCTCTCCAGTAGCTCTGGATGCTCTCCTTCTTCCTAGCTCTTACTCGGGTAAGAGGGACACCAATCCAGTTGCACGCAAGCTTCCAAAAGGGGCTGGACTGAATCAAAGTGACAAGTTCTTCTCCCGAAACCCTAAGGGTTTAAATCGGGAAAGAGAGGGCTAAGGTGGGCCATTGGATCTCCCTGGCTTCAGCAATCGGGATCCTCTTCTCCTGCCCTTTTTGGACTTAATGGGCCTCTCAATTGATGCCTTGATAGCTTCATGGGCTGCTCCAAACTTTGTTGGAATGTCTCCTCTAGCTCCTTGGGCTCATGTCTCAACCTAAGCCTTGAAATTCTCTTAGAAATACATAATTCTGCATAATTGTGGGGCAAGGTCTGAAATTTATGAAAATCATAATTTCATGCTAAATTGTAGGTAAAACATGCAAATAAATATAAAGAGTTGCACCTCAACTCCTTGTTTGATTTGATCAAATTTTGAAGAATGATGGAGCGAGACTGCGAGGTCATCAATTGCATAGGTCTCGTGTCAAAAATAAATCCAAACTTACCAATTTCATGAAAATATCTCAAATTGAGGGGTATAATGGTAAATATGGGTCGAATCCACAGGGAATTAGGGAAATTTCTGATGATCTCCTTGAATTTGATCAAATCGGACAATGTATTGATGGTAGAAATTGGGGAAAATGGTAGATTATGAAAGAGAACTTTAAGACGATTCCACGGAATCATAAATCATCGAATTTGACTTTGATTTCGCAGAGAATCTGTAAATCGAAGTGGGAGGTATTTTTCAAAAATTGAAATCGCAATTTTAACGAAAATAAACTCTAAATTAATCTAATTTCCTAATATCAACTAAAATTAAACGGTCATGGATGAAGGATTAGTGAAAACCGCTTCCACGAACCCAAGGTTGCGATTGGATTAACCCAATTAATCGCCGGAGTCAAGGCTTTTCATAAAAAATCCAAAAAACGCGATCGTGGAGTTCAATCATCGATTTCTTCGTCGTCTTTCATCCAAATCTTGATCTTAAGCGCTTTGTGGACGCGGAATTGAGTCTACAAGAGGATAGGATCAAGAGATTCAAGAGATTTGGTGTCTAAATAGTTCAATTTGATTGATTTGCTCTTGAATGCCTTACAAATCGGAAGAACATCTCAACTTATAGGGATTTTGGCAATAACCGTCCGTTCAATTTAATAAACAGCTCTGATAAAACGGTCCATCGCGAACCATTACCATTGAGTCCCGTCCGTTGGATCCCCGATGGACGCTTGAGATGAAGCCACGTGTTTGCGCATAATAAAATGCCTTGAAAACGCATCCGTTGGATTGCGATCTGACGCCTCCGATGCGTTTCATCGCCATTTAATCTCGACCGTTATAACTTTCGCGATCAACGGTCGAGATTAGACACGATCCGGTGTACCTGATTAAGCCACGTGTCCATCGAGCTTAAGTGAAGATCAATGGCCGGTATCCGGTGTTCCACAAGCCGCCACGTCGCCTCCTCATCGCGATAATTGATCGCGATCGATCAGACGGTTCTGATCACGCCATGTCACCTGTGCTCTTAAAATATTTTGAAAAATTGATATTAAATTAGAAAAATCGATTTTGAATTCCAAAAAATCATTAGAAATTCATTAAAAATTCAGAAAAATTTATAAAATTTACGAAAAAAATCCCTAAAAATTAGAAAATTCATCACTTTCAAAATATAACTCCAAATTAATAAAAATTTCTTTCATTTGATCAGAAATTTAATTATCTATCATTCTAAAAAGTCAAAATTAATAAATAATAAGATTTTTAATTTATTTTTCAAAATTATATTTACTTCCTTAAGATTTTAACTTTAGAAAATTCAGTAAATGTTAATAAAAATAATTACTCTCATTATTTAACTTTAAAAACTATATATAATCCTAAGTAAAGATAGGTTATAAAATTTTTTATCTTTAGTTCATCCTAATTAACCCTAATTTAATGTATTTTGAGATTATAATGACTTTTTCATAGAATGGTAGATAAATACTCATAAATATGATAACATGCGTGGGAATGAAAGCTGTTAGGTTTAAATATGCATCAATAATCATGTATTATCATATATAATTAGCATGTTATCAAATAACACCTCAAAAATACCTTTATTCTTAGTGGATTCAACCCTTATTCACTACTAAACTATTTAATTTATGATTATTTCTCAAAATTGATGAGTTTGGAAATTTATTTGACACGTCTCTGCGTGTATTCAATGACCACACAGATTTGTCTCGTCAACAGGGGCATCTAATGTACTATGCATCTCCTAGAACATGTAGTATAACTTAGTGCCTAAAAGGTTGGCAACTCAACTTGGTGATTGGGTTAAATTGATTATCAATTAATTACTCTATATATTGATTAAGTTAATTAATAGAGTTGAGAAATAAGGGTTGTTAGTTTTAACTAAGACAGTATATGGACCTAGACGTTGACACACATAAGATCAATAGATGTTGAAAAATATAGACATAATGTTGAGGGTTCGCATACCGAAAGTCTAGAAATATGGAGAGAACAAACACACTTGAGAATACATGTACAATTTTTTTAGAATAACCCTCCTTTCTTCTCTTTTTCTCTTAGTGAAGGGCATTGAAAAAAGATCCTATTAAATGACAATTGTGTGGATATCCGTAGAGGCTAGACACTTAAACACATTGTTTAAGTATGGATTTTGATATATATTGGATGATAGGATCATTGGTTCTTGGAGCCGCGGCATTTTGAATGTTCAATTCAATGTCTTCCAGTACCTTTCAATATTTTGATCTAGAAATTTGAGCGGCCTATCAAGAATCAAATCTCATCACTTATCACATCTTCATAATCAAATGCTAGGATCATCTAGTAAGTATGGATTTTGATCACTTTTTTTACTCGATGATGTTATCAATAGAGCTAGAATCATGTGAAGTATAGATTTTGATCTATATCAGATAATAAGATTATCAGTTCTTGGAGCCTCGGTATTTTGAATGTTCAATTTAATGTCTTCCACTACCTTCTATATTTTGATCCAAATTTTGAGGGCCTACACAGAACCAAATACCATCACAAATCACATCGTCACAATCAGATGTAACAATTTGATCAATAATCGAATAAAGTTAGCTTTGATTGATCAATTATCAAAGCCAAATTATTGATGAAGGATTATTGATTATGCAATCGATCAACAATCACTCCCTTATAATAATGAATACATATTTTTTTTGTCATATCTTTATTTACAGGGGTTCTTTTGCTGAAGTATTTTTTATTTTTAACACAACTACTTTGTGACCTGATCAATGATCATTTTATGCTCGATCTAATCAATCAACTTTGATCTATCAATGATAAGATGCCTAATCATATCAATTGACATGCTCTGATCATGGTCTTTCTTGGTTGCTTGATTGAATAGATCAATCAATGAAGAAATAATTATGACTGAATTGCCATTCTCTACTCATGATTGAAACTCTTATAACTACGCTTTCCCTCTCCCTAAACCAAAAACAAAAACAAAAACAAAGGGTTATTATCCAAATCTAGCACAAACTCTTGAAAAAGTCTAAGATCTAGACCCAACTCTCGGTCTTTTATCCAAATCTAGCACAGCCCCAATTATTGACTCCTTCCCGATCCAGTTGGCAGCCAGGTGAGCCAGGCGAGATCCTTGTGGCAGCCATGTCCAGAGAGAGAAATAGTCTGCGGCGGCGAGAGAGAGAGAGGAAGGGAGAGAGGCGAGAAAGAGAGAGAGAGAGGGAGGGCGAGAGAGAGAGCGAGGGAGGGCGAGAGAGATACAGGGAGGGAGAGAGGGGAGGGAGGGAGAGCGGGAGAGAGGGGAGGGAGGGAGGGACAGGAGAGTGAGAGAGGAGGGAAGGGTGGGAGAGAGAGAGAGGAGAGGGAGGGCGGGGAGAGAGGGAGGGAGAGGGAGGGCAGGGGGAGAGAGAGAGCGAGGGAGTGCGGGAGAGAGAGAGCAAGGGAGGACAAGAGAAAGAGAGGGAGGGAGAGCGGGCGAGAGAGAGGGAGGGAGGGAGGGAGGGTGGGAGAGAGGGAGAGAGCGAGGGAGGCCAGGAGAGGGAGAGGAAGGGCGGGAGAGAGAGAGGGAGGAAGAGATAGTGAGAGAGGGAGGGCGGGAGAGAGAGAGGGAGGAAGAGATAGTGAGAGGGATAAAGAGAGTGAGAGATGGAGCGCGGGAGAGAGAGGGAGGGAGGGAGGGTGGGAGAGAGAGGGAGGGAGGGAGGGAGGGGAGGGCAGGAGAGGAGAGAGGGAGAGAGGAGGGAGAGAGAGAGAGGGAGGGAGGGAGCGAGAGAGAGAGTGAGAGATGGAGGGAGCGCGGGAGAGAGAGAGGGAGGGAGGAGAGCGGGAGAGAGAGGGAGGGAGGGAGGAGAGGGCAGAGATGAGAGGGAGGGAGGGAGAGCGAGAGAGAGAGAGAGAGGAAGCAGAGGGAGGCGAGAGAGAGAGATGGAGAGGAGGCGGGAGAGAGAGAGGGAGGGAGGACGGGAGAGAGAGGGAGGGAGGGCGGGAGAGAGAGAGGGAGGGAGGGCGAGAGAGAGAGAGAGAGGGAGGGAGGGCGGGAGAGAAGGACGGAGGGAGGGAGAGCGGGAGAGAGGGAGGGCCGGAGAGAGAGAGCGAGGGAGGGCGGGATAAAGAGAGGGAGGGAGAGCGGGAGAGAGAGAGGGAAGGAGGGAGGACGGGCGGGAGGAGAAGAGCGAGGGAGTGCATGTGTTAGTCCGTGCCACATCTCTCTCCACCTCTCTTCCTCTCTCTTCTAACCCAATCTCTCTCGTCTTTCACCTCTCCCATCTCTACCTCTCTTCCTCTCACTTTTAACACTGTCTCTCTCGTCTCCTTCTCTCTTCCTTCCTCCCCTCTCTTTCACTAATGCTCTCTACTCTCTGCCTCTCCTGTAGTATCTTTCTCTCCCACCCTCTCTCTCTCCAGTCTCCACACCGCTCTTTTTTCTGTACCGCTATTCGACTCTTCCTCCCCCTCTTGCTATCTATACCTCTCCTCTCTCTCTATTCTCCAGGCCGATCAAGGGGAAAGAAAAGGGCGAGAGAGAGAGAGAGAGAGGGAGAGAGGGACGGAGGGAGGGCGGGAGATGAGAGAGAGGGAGCGCGAGAGAGAGTGAGAGATGGAGGGAGAGCGGGAGAGAGAGAGAGGGAGGGAGAGAGCGAGGGAGGCCGGGAGAGGGAGAGGGAGAGGGAGGGCGGGAGAGAGAGAGAGGGAGGAGAGAGAGAGAGAGGGAGGGAGAGAGAGAGAGAGGGAGGGAGGGAGAGAGACGAGAGGGAGGGAGGGAGAGAGACGAGAGGGAGGGAGGGTGAGGGGGAGAGAGGGAGGGAGGGAGGGAGAGAGACGAGAGGGAGGGAGGGTGAGGGGGAGAGGGAGGGAGGGAGAGAGGGAGGGAGAGGTGTCGGTACCGGTTTTCACAAAAAAACCGGTACCATCAGCTGAGCGGAGAGAAGGCTGTGCTTTCTCTGAAGGGGACGCCCTATTGGATGGCTCCCGAGGTATCCATTCACCCTTTATTACCTGATCCAAACTGCAAGACCTTATTATCAGACAACAACTCATCTACGTCTATGATCATAAAAGCAATGTCTGCTGGTTATCTTGATTTACAGAAGTAGAACATTAGGCAATCAAGATCTTAAACTAATGTCGGGATGTAACTTTCTTCAAAGAATGTCTGTACCTAGTTACCCCGATCAAGGGGAAAGAAAAGGGCGAGAGAGAGAGAGAGGGGAGAGAGGGAGGGAGGGAGGGAGGGCGGGAGATGAGAGGGAGGGAGCGCGGGAGAGAGAGGGAGGGTGGGCGGGAGAGAGAGGGAGGGAGGGCGGGAGAGGGAGAGGGAGAGAGGAAGGGAGGGAGGGAGAGAGATGAGAGGGAGGGAGGGCGGGCGGGAGAGAGAGAGCGAGGGAGTGCGGGTGTCGGTACCGGTTTTTTTGTGAAAACCGGCTGACGGAAAATCAGACCTCCAGGGCTTGACGGTGGAATTCAGTAGGGTGGGGAGAGCCCTCCTCCCCACGTAAGCGTCCGCCTCGACGGAAAATCTTTCGAAGCGAACTTCGATCTTTGGCATTTCAATCCCCACCCTGTTGTTCTCCAGTTTAAGAGAGAAATTATTTTTCTGATGAAACTAAGAAAATATAGAAATCTTCTGAAGAATCCCGACCTGTTCATTCTTTCTCTGATTCGGCGGACAAGCTGCTCGTTCTCTTCGAGAATCTGTACTCCCTCGTCGATGAAAACCTTGTCCCTTCTGCTGTCGAGAATATCGGGGTCCAGTTTTGACCCGGAAAGCTTCTGCATAGCGATTTCTCTGAGCGCCGCTTCGCCCCTAGCGAGGAAAAACGTCTGATGGATCTGCCAGCAACTCGCTGAATCTTCCCGAAAGTTGGCTCTTCCAGCTCTTCCGACTGCTCCCGGCTGAACGGAACAGCTCCGCCATAGCTCGACGGGAAGCGAGTCACGGAGGACGAAGATGAAACACCAAAAGCGGCTTATCCTGAAGTAGAGTAAGAAGAAAAAGGTGGTGTTGACGAGGACGCGGGGTGCAAAACAGTGACGACGACGACGACACACTCTCCCGCCCTCCCTCCCTCTCTTCCTCTCCCTCTCCCTCTCCCGCCCTCCCACCCTCCCTCCCTCTCCCGCCCTCCCTCCCTCCCTCTCTCTCCCGCGCTCCCTCTCTCACTATCTCTTCCTCCCTCTCTCTCTCCCGCCCTCCCTCTCCCTCTCCTGGCCTCCCTCGCTCTCTCCCTCTCTCTCCCGCCCTCCCTCCCTCCCTCTCTCTCCCGCTCGCCCTCCCTCTCTCCCTCCCTCTCTTTCTCCCGTCCTCCCTCGCTCTCTCTCTCTCCCGCCCTCCCTCTCTCCCGCACTCCCTCGCTCTCTCTCTCTCTGGACGTGGCTGCCACATGGATCTCGCCCGGACGTGGCTGCTAGATCTTAGACTTTTTGAAGAGTTTATGCTAGATTTGGATAATAACTGAAAAACAAATGATAGGACTAGCTGGTTATGAAATTTATGTTTCTATATTGGTGCCAACATAAGTTAACCTAACAAGAAGTGTACATAAAAAATAAACCGTAAAAAGATCTTCGATACCCGTTGACCTTTGTCCCGTTCTTCCCCTCTTCTTTTCCATCGTAGCTCGTCCCCGCCGGTACTGGGCGGCGCCGATCCTCCTCTTCCGTTCATCTTCCTTATCTCCACGAATTTCTCTATATTTATCACGTGTCTTAGTATCTGGATAATTGTGCCCTAGATTTGGAGGTAAGTTTTTTTCTTGATTTTCGGCTGAAATTATAGATAATTTTTAGTTTATTTGATTTTTTGACATGCCAGGTTTTGCTTACGACCGTCTCAAATTTCTCCATATTTATTACGTGTTTCAGCATCTAATTCATCTTCGACGCGGAAATTTCAGGTTAATGTCGCCCTATATTGATTTTTTATGTTTCTAGGGACTACTTTTGCCGTCAATTTTCGTCAAACCTTAGGTTTTCCTTCAACTTTTTCTTCACCATCATCCATAACCTTCTATTTGAATCATATTTGTCACGTCTTTCAGCTTCTGATTCATCTGCGTTACAGAGCTTCTGAAACTTGATTAATTTTTGCTTCATTTGTTTTTTGACGCGCTAGGGTTTACTTTACCGTCAGATTTTCCTTATACTTTTAGGATATCGTTTTCAAAAGGAGGATTTCAGGTTATGATCCACTAGATTTCGGCAGCAATTTGTTTTTTCTTGGTTTTTTGCTGTAATTCTGATTAATTTTTAATTATCTTGCTTTTTGGCGAGCTAGGGTTGGCTAGTACTGTAGGATTTTCCCTGATATTTGGTTTTTGCGTTTGAAAAGGGTAAAAGATATGTCCTGCTATCGAGGAGGGATGTCAAATCTTAGATTATTATTTGAGCTGCCTTCATATTTCCTCCGTGTGGGACTATGTTCTGGCTTAACCTCTTCTTTGCGTGACACGTGGCAGCAAACAAGGCTACGATGAAATCGCTGCGGGATTGGGGTAAGGCGATCGCGTGGACTTGAGTCCACCCGATCACCATCAAGCACGTGCGCCAAAGAGGACCGTCGATCGCTGCAAGTGGATACCTGGACGCTGAGATTTTATCACAACATTTCGGCGATCGTGGGCAACACATGCACGCATCAGGAGCTTTCACTAAGATCGGACAGGTGATTAACGGATCAGGATTGTGGCCCACACCACTCGCGCGATCATGGCCATCAATCGATCCTCACCGAACCGATGCTCAATTTTGCGTGGCATTTCCTAATAAAATAGTGTTCTTCCCTCTTTGTATCTTAACTCTTGATTAATTGTAGCTACCTGCTAATTTGAAGACATATCTTGATTTCGCGATTCTC
>CM044119.1:2908957-3031603 GCA_024174645.1 Lemna minuta | reverse complement strand
GATGTAACAATTTGATCAATGATCGAATAAAGTTAGCTTTGATTGATCAATTATCAAAGCCAAATGATTGATTAAGGATTATTGATTATGCAATCGATCAACAATCACTCCCTTATATTAATGAATACATAGTTTTTTTTGTCATATCTTTATTTACTGGGGTTCTTTTGCTGAAGTATTTTTTATTTTTAACACAACTACTTTGTGATCTGATCAATGATCATTTTCTGCTCGATCTAATCAATCAACTTTGATCTATCAATGATAAGATGCCTAATCATATCAATTGACATCGCTCTGATCATGGTCTTTCTTGGTTGCTTGATTGAATTGATCAATCAATGAAGAAATAATTATGACTGAATTGCCATTCTCTACTCATGATTGAAACTCTTATAACTATGCTTGCCCTCTCCCTCAACCAAAAACAAAAACAAAAACAAATGATAGTAAGAGTATATACACAATTTATCTTTCTTTATTGGTGCCAACATAAGTTAAGCTAACAAGAAGGGTACATAAAAAATAAACCGTAAAAAAGATCTTAGAACCCTTTGTCCTGTTCTTCCCCTCTTCTTTTCCATCGTCGCTCGTCCCCGCCGCTACTGGGCGGCGCCGATCCTCCTCTTCCGTTCATCTTCCTTATCTCCACGAATTTCTCTATATTTATCACGTTTCTTAGTCTCTGCATAATTGTGCCCTAGATTTGGAGGTAAGCTTTGTTGATTAATCGTGTTCAAAAGGAGGATTTCAGGTTATAATCCACTACATTTCGACAGCAATTTGTTTTTTCTTGGTTTTTTGCTGTAATTCTGATTAATTTTTAATTATCTTGCTTTTTGGCGAGCTAGGGTTGGCTAGTACTGTAGGATTTTCCCTGATATTTGGTTTTTGTGTTTGAAAAGGGTAAAAGATATGTACGGCTATCGAGGAGGGATGTCAAAATCGCAGATAGGTTACTTGAGCCGGAAGAATGTTAACGAGACTCTTGACAAGCAACTGGAGAAGATTTCGCCATCAGCATCCAAGAGAATGAATGGGAAGGACAGAGACCGGATCTCCATTCCTTCTACTTCTGCTGGCATGCAATCGAAGAACAAGTTTTCCGATGGTTAGGTTCTGTTTTTTTCCGTCTTACATGAAATTTTATTACTTATTGATAGTAAGAAAATATTTATTGTAAAAATTCAAGGTGTAGACGGGTGGAGGAACATTCACTCGCATTTCTTAAGGATTTCAAAGTAAACGTGGTAGTAGAACTTTTCCTTAATACTTATGAAGCAGAAGCCAAAGGACAAGTTCTAAGATTGCTCGGTTCTATTCTTCTGTCTTGAGTTTATACATTTTGACTGAAAGATAAAGGGCATATATCTTTTTTTTTTGAGGAGAAATAGAGAGCCACCCGGAACCGGTGACCCCCTGTTGTCATTGAAGAAATGACTGAGATTCGATTACATCAAGGGGGCTATCCCCGTGAGGGTCATGGCACCTAGGTGCCAGGACCTTGCGATCCCCCTCGCAGCATGCTGTACCGCATCGGTGGAGGGGGGTCGGCCCCTAAATATAATCTCGTTCCGGTGGAGCCATATCGCCCATAATGTGGCGAAGATGGTCTCGCCACTCGTCTCCCGCGGAAAGGCCCTTGCGCAGATCGACTCGCCAAAATGCGTCCCCCGCCGTAACGTCGATCCCCTCGAGAGCCGCCTCGTTCCGGGACGGTCCGAACCAACGGGCATTCAAAAAAATAGATGAGAGCAGTCTTCGATCGCGCTGGAGCACATAACGCACCCGTCATCCGCTTCGGAATAAAGCGCTGCCGCGGGAACGTGTCATCGGGCGATTCCGGCGAGGAGCCACCCGAAAACCTGGATCTTTAGAGGAATACGCCTTCTCCACACCACGCGGCACCGGCATACCAGATCTTGGATCCTCTCGGGAGGCTCCGTGGCGAGGAGCGATCCATACACCTCGCGGGACCGTGAGCGGAGCCCCTCCATTCCCAAGCGTCCCTCCCCCGCCTCGGCAGGCCGCGAGATGAGCCAATGCCGTCGCATCCCGAGTAGATCCTCGATCCATTGTTCGACATCGCATCGGGGAGAGGTGGGCACCACGTGTTGCACCATGCCTGCTGCACCGTGGCCTCTGGATTGGTGGAAAGGCCATAGAGGCGGGGAAAAAACGTCCCTGCAGAATCCCTAAACCGGACCAATCATCAAGCCGGAACTGAAGTTTACTCCATCCCCTAGCTTAGCTGGAATAAACTTTGGGCCTGGGCAAAAACTGGTCTCAAGCCCTTGTAGAATGCCGACTCGCCTCGCCTCTGTACGGATCGTTGCCCCCAATCCAACACGGTCCCATAACTATCCATTAAGGTCCGGGTGACCATATCCGTTGGAGCTTGCATCATTTTACTTACCCATTTCATAAGCAGTGCGGTGTTGGTGTGTCGTAGATTCCTCACCCCGAGGCCTCCCTCAGTCGTAGGCCGGCATACCGTACTCCACTTGACCAAGGCTCGTCCCCTAGTCCCATTTGTTTCCGCTCCGTGCCAGAAGAATCGTCTCATGATGGCTTCCATGCGCTTGCATATCCCTACGGGTAGGCTGAAAACTGACATAAAGTAGGTGGGGATGGCGGAGAGCGCTGACTTTAAAAGAACGAGGCGTCCCCCGCGTGACAAAAGTCGAGCCCGCCATCCCCCCAAGGGGCGCTCCATTGTCTCCAAAACTGGCTTCCATTCTCGTGTTGTTATCCGCCCCTCCACGAGGGGAAGTCCCAAGTACCGAATAGGTAAGGATCCCGCAGGTGTATCCAGTATGCGGGCACATCTATCCCTTTCTTCATGAGACATCCCGAATCCTATGAAAGTGGACTTGGCCCGATTGAGGCGAGGCCCAGAAATACGAGAACAAATCCAATAGAGTTGAGACCTTCTCTGCGGCCGCCACCGAGCCCTCTATAAAGAAGATCGTGTCGTCAGCGTACTGCAATAAGGGTACCCCGCCTGGCCATCCCGCGGTTTGAAAGCCCGCCAGTAGCCCCCCCATGCACAGTCTCTCCGTGCACACCGCCAGTGTATCGGCCGCCAGGATGAAAAGGAGAGGAGCCAGCGGGCAGCCTTGCCGAATCCCTCTCTGGGGGTGTATCCATCCGCCTTGCGGCCGGCCGTTTACCAGTACCGCGAAAGTATTTGTGCATACACATTGTTTCATCCATCTCACCCACGTCGCCGGGAAACCACGACGTTGCAGCACACGCCAGATGAATCGCCAATCGAGCGAGTCATACGCTTTTGCAAAATCTAACTTCCACATGAATCCCTTAGTGCCACGGCGCCGCCATGCAGCCACTATCTCTTCAGCCATCACTACACTGTCCACCATCTGCCTCCCCGGGATGAAGGCCGTCTGAGCCGCCCCCACCAAATAATTAATCACCTCTCGGAGCCGATTTGCCAACACCTTGGCTATAATCAGGTATATGGAGTTAGATAAGGAAATAGGCCGGAAATCTCCCACCTGTTCAGCGCCCTGGCATTTGGGGATGAGCACCAGGAAGGCCTTGTTCATGCGATCCATATTGCACACTCCGATACGGAAATCTTCTATCGTACCCATCACCTCGGGGCCAACCAAATCCCAACACTCCTGATAGAAGAAAACCGGGATCCCGTCCGGCCCTGGGGCGCCTTCCCCATTTAAGCCCCGAATTGCCGCTCTGACTTCCTCCTCGGTGAACGGGCGCGTTAATTGGCCTTGCTGCCCAGCAGATAGTCTAGTCGCCCCCTCACCAGTCCATTCCCATTTGTTTCGGGGCCCTTTCCGATAGAATGTCCGGAAATGGTTTGCTATAGCGGTCCCCACCGCGGCGTGCCCATTGTAGACGCGGTCTCCCACCCGGATGGAGTGGATGCGGTTAAGCCTTCTCCTGCCGCTAGCCGCTTGGTGGAAGAAGCGGGTATTTGCATCCCCAGCCGCCAACCAAAGTTGCCTGGAGCGCTGTCTCCAATCCATCTCAATTTTCAGATCTGCTTCCGCCACCGCATTCCGGAATTCCTTGCGCGCCGCATGCTCCTCGGCCGATAGAGGTCGAGTGTCCTCCAAGGTGTCCATCTCCTGAATCGCTCTTAGCGCCCCGTCCGGATTCGCGTTACTGTCCTCACGGATCCTCCTCCGCCATCCTATGAGGTGGTGGCGTAGACCCCTCAGCTTCGTCACGAGCCTCGGCGACGCAAACCCCCTGGCTGGCTGAGCCTCCCACCAAGTCGCTACATCCTCGGCAAAAACCTTCCTCCACGAAACCACGAGCGGTCCATTTTTGAAGTATGGTGGCCTGTCATTCTCCCCCTGTGTCGTCCACATAATCGGTGTATGATCGGATATAGGTCTTGGGAGTGCGGTCACCAAAGCCGACGGAAAGGCTTCAAGCATCTCCGCTCGAGCACAGAAGCGATCCGGTCTCGAGCGTGCCATGGGATTTGTCGAACCCCGCCACGTGAACCGGCAGTCTGATGGCCCCATTTCTTGGAGCCCAGCTCGAGCGAGCACGTCTCGGAACTCTGTCGACCCAGGGTCTTGACCACCCAATCCGTTCGGTCGATCCGCCACTTCCAAGGTGACGTTAAAGTCCCCCCCAATGATCAGCGGGATTCCCTGAAATTTTGTAGCCACCTCAAAGATATCCTCCCATAGCTCCAACCGGCGTGCTGAGGTCTGTGGGCCGTATGCCGATGCCGCCACCAAAGACCAGCTGTCCGCTCTCCTGGAGAGTCGAGCCGCCACCACGTGCCGGCCCCGCCACTCTTCCAATTTCTCATATGCATCATCCTTCCAGGCCAAAGCGATCCCCCCGGATCGGCCCGCCGCCTCCAAGACCACGTGGGCTCCTCCTTCCCCCCGTCCCAAGGCGCGCCACAATCGTCCGTCAACATTCTCCATCATGGTTTCTTGAAGGCATACTACCTCTGCACCCCAATCCCGGAGGTAGCGTCCCACTACCCCCCGCCTCCTATCGTCCCGAAGGCCACGGACGTTCCATGATAGGCATTTCATGGAGGACTCGCTGGCACCTCCCCTTCTGAATTTCTCGACCGGATGCCTGCCACTATTGCAACGACCTTCTTGACTTTTTCGAGCCCATCTTGCGCCGGATCCACCGTGATATCTAGGTCGGCACCACTCTCGACATGATGCTCTGAGGTCCCGTCTTGCGGCAGCTCCTCTGGCAGTGTGCCAATTCTCCCTTGCATGCCCCTCGTTACCTTCTCACTGCATTGGCGAGTCTTTCGCCGGCTTCCTTGCTGCTTACTCACTCTTCCTTGTAAGCGCACCATCTTCCATGCTCGGCCCACCACGGCCGGCCGGTGTGATCGAGAAGGGCGGGAGTTCCTTGATGTGCCTTCATCCTCCTGGGTGTGTGTCTTGCAAGCTAGGTTGCCCCTGGTGGTGGTTATGCACCTATCTCGTTGCGTTTGGGGGGCCTGTTCGACTGGGCTATGGTTGTCCCCCTGCAGATCCCCCCCTGACGCCGCCGAACTATCCATCGTGAGACCCGGCCGGGGGACCTCTGTCGTGGGCATCCCCGTGGAAGCCTTGGGGGAAGGCACCTGTGCTGGGGTGGCACTACCGGCCGTCTGGCCCGGTGTTTGGGAGGAGCCCGGGATCACCGTTATGTATGCCATCGAGCCACCCGAAGCCGGGCCATACGCCACCGACATCGGCACCTTGCTGCCCTTCAAGACCGCTACCTCGATGCACATCACATTTGGGTCCCCTTGTTGAAGTCCGTTGTTGATCATCGATCTAAGCACGCCGAAACGCCGGACGAGGCTCGCCGTGTGAGTCCAAGTTCGTTGGCCGAAAGGGACTCCCCGGACCGCTAGCTTGACGATCTCATGTCTGAACATTTGCGCCCCATCTGTGGCCAGTGGCCGTCTCCATTGGATTTTGTCTCCTTCCGTGTTGACTTGGGTGACGCCCCAGAGTTCCCGGTACATCTTCTCGGATAAGCCTCGCAGAAGAAAGCCGCCGGAGTCCAACTGGAAGCATTCCGGCTGTCCTGAAGGCATGTCGTTGATAGGTAATCCTTGGAGGATGGTCGCCGTTGTCGGGGTACCTGCCTGAACCTCTCCCACCAAGCACGCCGCCATCCCCTCCATGACAGCCGATCGATGGCCCACCGCATGCCTATGCAGCCCGTCCTGATTCATGCAGTCCTTCTGACGATGTCCCGTTCTCATGCATGCCCGACAGACGACCGGATCCCGGCACTCCCGGGCGAAATGTCCTTTCCCCAAGCATCTGTAGCATCTTCCTGCCATGTCCGTCACCGGCTGTTGTCGGAGTTCGCGCCGGTTTCGGACTTTCTGCCAGCCGCTGTCGTCATCCTCTACTCGTTTCAGTCTGGCCACTTCTGTCTCCTTCTGCGCGACCTGCGCATAGGAGCTTTCGCATAGAGGGAATGCTTCTGCTTTCTGCTTTCTGCTTCTGCTTTCTTCTTCCTGGACATTGTCTTCTCGTGCAGGGAGAGGCGGGGGAGGGGGGAAAGCTTCTGCTTTCTGCTTTCTGCTTCTGGTTTCTGCTTCCTGGGCATTGCCTCCTCGTGCAGGGGGAGGCGAGGGAGGGAAGGAGGGGGTCCCCTATCCTCAATCGATCCTGGCCATGGCCGCTGCTCACCTGGCCATGGCCTCCTCGTGCTTCTGCTCTGTGGACATGAGCTCCTCTTGCAGGGGAGGCGGGGGGAGAGGGGAGGGGGTCCCCAATCCTCAGAATATCCTGGCCACAGGCAGTCCTCAGGCAGGATTTACATACCTCTACATACCTAGCCGTCCGTCGGGATGGAATGTGGTTAAGCTTCCGTCTAGGGTTTTCCCCCCCGACCAGGTATGCATCAATTTCCTTCCGCGAAGGATTTCCCCCTCCCCCGCGATTTCTGCTGGTGTATACGCGTTGACTTCCGCCTCCGTCATCTAGGAGGGGGAGCCCTCTTCTGGCTCCTTGGGTCCCCCTCTCCTCTCGCCTAATCCCGATTTCCGCTTCGCCGTACGGATGGTAGGCCCCCGTCTTCGCTGTCTCCGCGCGGGAGATTCCACGCGCGACATAGTGTCGTTGCCGGTGGAGCCCCGTCGACGGAGGGGCCCTCGCGATGGGCCCCCGTCCGAATCGCCGCTCGCGCTCTCTCTCTCTCATATCGACCTCAGTAATATACAGTTATATTTGATTTAAAGGGCATATATCTTTATAATTTAAAGTATTAGTGATTGGAAAATCTAAGCCATTACTTGTGATTCAAAGATTTGATTTAAGATGCAAAGCATAGAAATTTAAAGTCAACATGGTAGATGAACTTTTCCTTAATAAATCTAAACCTAGCACCAAAAGAACAAGTTGTCTGATTGTTCGGCTCTTTTTTTCTGTCGTACATGCATTTGTTATATCTTTTGATACTAGGTGTGAAAGTATATAAGTAGCTCAATATGCCCTCTAGAAAATTCTATAAGTAGCTCGATACTTGTGGCTCAGATTTTGATAGTAATATATGAGTTTTAGTTAGAATATCATAATATTCATGGTAGAAGAATTTTGCCTCAATACTTCTGGTTCAAGTGGTGCTCTGATGGCTAGGTTATGTTTTTTCTGTCTTATATTTATCTTTTTATATATTTATCGCAAGATAGCTAGTATATATCTTAAAAATTTCAAAGTATGCATGGTAGATAAAAGTAGCTCGGTACTTGTGATTCAAAGTCTTGACATTAAGTATACCACGTAGAATAATTAAGTATATCTTGAAAATTTCGAAGTACACATAGAATAATTTTAGCTCGATATGTCTGATTAAAAGTCCTGATAGTAAAACTGTATATCTTAAAAATTTCAAATTTACGTTGATACTTGCAATTCCAGTGGTTCTCTGTTGGTTAGATTACGTTCTTTCAGTCAGTTAGATTATTTAAATATTGATAGTAAGTTCTTTCAGTTGAGGTATGTGAATGTTTTTTTTATGATAAAAAGGTATGTGAATGTTAAAAAAATATTATGTATCTTAAGAATTCAAAGTATACATCGTGGTAGAAAATTAGGTCAATACCTAAAGTGGCATATCTAAATCTGTCTTTTTGTTAAAATTTATTTCACGGAGAGAGAGAGAGAGAGAGAGAGAGAGAGTCCTCATTTGTTCCCACTACATTTCTCATCGCATAAAGTTTTCCTCTCTAATTTGCACAGTAGAATCTGAAACTGACAGCGAGGAATCTGAAATTAGTGGTTCTGATGGTGAAGATACTTCTTGGATCTCATGGTTTTGCAACTTAAAAGGAAATGAGTTCTTCTGCGAGGTTGATGACGACTACATTCAAGATGACTTTAATCTCTGCGGATTAACCAGCCAAGTCCCTTACTATGACTATGCTCTAGATTTGATTCTCGATGTGGAGCCTTCATATAGTAAGTTCTGAATTTTAATTATTTATCACTGCCCAATGTCATAAAAGGCGATTACTTTCATTTCATCGGTCGATATTACGGTATTCTGACTTTATAAGTTTTCTTTCTCACTGAAATCTGTTTTTAGTATGAAAGGGGTTTTTTGTCTTGTGACAATGTTGGAGGTTTTATTCTGAATTTTACTGTGGTTTGGCCCCAATACTGGGGACCGAAATTTTCAGAGCTATTTAATGGTTTTCACTCTACTGAATTCCTCTCTCCTCATGGCTCTTGCAGATTTTTCTCTATCCCTCTCTCATCCTCTCTCTTTTCTTCATCTCCAGCGCCTATTCTCTCTATTGTGCTAGCCAACTCTCCAGATGACATGCTCCTCTGATTGGGAATTTTACTATTTTGACAGTTTTGAGGGTTTTCTTCTGTAATTTTTCTGTAATTAGGTTTGCACCCAAAGTACAGGCGAGAATTATCCTCTCTGTTGAATAGTCTCTATTCTCCCCATCTCTTCTGTCCTTTTCATCATTTTTTCTCTCTCACACCTCTCTTCATCTGTGGTACCTGTTCTCTCAATTAATCCAGCTCATTCTTGAGTTGACATAGCCCTTTTTGGAACTGTTTTTTTCTATTTTGACAATTTTCAAGGGTTTCTTGGGAAATTTTTTCTCTTGTTTAATTCCTCTTATGTTAAGAGTAATTTTTCACTCCTAATGAATGATGTTTTTTTACCCCTTTTGTCTTCCACAGTTCTAGCTCATCCTTCACTATTCCTCTCTCTCTATCTCTCTCTGTCTAACCTATTTCTATTTTTTTAACATTAAAAGGTGATCACATGAAATTGGTGATCACCCAGTAGAAGTGCTTCTTCTCACCCAAGAGGTCACCCATCCCTAGACTGCCCTAGCCTGGGCACCATTAACCCTGGAGTTATTCTTACCCCCAGCATCCCTCTTCCCAGGAAGTCACCCATCCCTGTAATGCCCAAGCTAAGCACACTTAACCCTGGGGTTCCTCTCCACACAGTGTGCCTCTTCCCAGGAAGTCACCGATCCCTGCACGGTGCAAGTATGAGCACCCTTAATTCTAGAGTTCCTCTCCACCACAGTGTCCCTTGTTCTATCAATTTAACTAGCGTGGGTTGACACTTTTCCCTGTTAAAATCATATTTCATTAACTTGCTTCTCTTTTGTGATTTCGACTTACATGGTTTTAATGAAATTTAAGTCATGAGTGCTGTTAGATGATCTTCATTCTTGCCATTTCTTCTCACCTATCTCATCTCTCTCCCTCTATATACTTTTCACCTCTGGAAGCTGTTCTTTCTTTTAAAACACTAATATGTTAATCTAATAATTTGAAATTTGACAAATAACAGATGATACATTCACTGAAGAACAGAATGAACTGATTGAGTCCGCTGCAGAGATGCTTTATGGGCTGATCCATGTTCGTTACATACTAACAAGCAAGGGCATGGCGGCTATGGTGAGGTGGCATCATCTTACAGGTCATTTCATGTTCAGTTTGAAATTTTATGGCTGAGACATTTTTCTCTGCAGCGTGAGAAATTCGAGTGTTATGATTTCGGAAGGTGCCCTAGAATCTACTGTCGTGGTCAACTCTGTCTTCCTGTGGGACAATCAGATATTCCAAGGTCCAGTACAGTAAAAATCTACTGCCCGAAGTGTGAGGATATTTACTACCCAAGATCAAAATATCAAGGCAGTATCCTTTTTTTTTGCATTTTTAATTGTTAATGTTCGTGAATAGATTCCTTCTGTGTTTGACTTTTGCATTTAGTTGCTACATGCAGTTTGCAGTTTTGCGGAAACTCATTTTCTAGTTTTCTCTGTGTGTGTGTGTGGACCTCTTCTTGCATCAGACACCAAATGACTTGCATATGAATTACAGTGGCCCATATCTCTCAAATCTACTTTTTTTGTAGTATTGCTTCTGTGTCTCTCTATCTCTATCTCTTAGTTATACTTTTCATTGTTCTCTCCCTTTCTCTCTTCACTTCCTACATCTGAGATACTTAAGACACATGTGTACTTATCTTTAGTAAACCATCTCTCCCCCACTTGCTTATAGACCCTGCCATTGATGCTTGGTGGTTGCCAAATAATTCTCTGCAGTTCTTAGATCATTCATGTCATGCAGTTCTTAGGCCAGCAATTTGCATAGATGAAGTTTCATTTTTCAGATTTTGCGGCCATCAGATGCCCATGTATTAAGTTTCTTGAGTAATTTCTTTTACTTCTCTCACTAGATATATGCATACTATTCATGCACTTTTAAACAGTGATTGCGCCATACATTTGCTTGAATTGCCTATCGAACTGTATACATTATTTCCTTATGCAATTGCTCAGTTCAGAAGTCCATGTGGCGTATGTAATATAGTCTCTTTCTTTCTCTGTGCCATTTTCTTTATGCATCTGGTTTTTTTTTCTTGACCGTACCTACCAGATGTTGATGGAGCTTACTTTGGCACTACCTTCCCTCATCTTTTCTTGATGACCTATGGACACCTCAAGCCGCAGAAGGCTGTCCAGAGCTACATTCCCAAGGTCTTTGGCTATAAGCTCCACAGGCCCTGACCTCTCTCTCTCTCCCTGTCTGTTATTTATCATTTTAACCCCATATACACCATCTTCTAGCTCCTTGCATTTGTGTAGTGTTTGTTGTATTTTGCCCTCCATTGAAAATCTTAATGAGAAGGCCATGTGATTTGCTCTGTTTGAATGGAAGACTAGGTTTAACTATTACTCTCTCTCCCCTCCCTCTCTCTCTCTCTCTATATATATATATATATTGTGTATATATATATGTTACAATGCAGCTTCAGTGCTTGTATAATAAAGAACTACAAGCCTCCATCGGCATGGAGATAAGTCCTTGATCCACAGAACTAGAATCTTCAACCCTTTAATTGACAAGTGATTGTGCTTGAATCTACAAAGTACTGGAGCACTCTCAAGTAAGGAAACTATTCATAGTGAAGAAAGCAAAACTCTCAAAAAGGGAAAACTTGAATGATTGTTTAAGAGTAGGCCTCAAAAAGTGGAGGGTCTCCCAAATATGATGACATATGCAAGGACAACACAAAGTAGGCTTGAGAGAAGAAATTGGAAGTTCCATGAAGAAATTTTAAGCTCTCTGATTCTCAACAGTACTTGAGAGAAGATATTATCTCACTTCTTTCAGAGCTTGAGAGAAGATATTGGAAGTTCCAAGAAGAAATTTTTAAGTTCTCTGATTCTCAACAGTACTTGTCAGTTTTTAAAGATTTTCCTGTTCACTTAAGTGATTAATGGGCCTCATGAATTGGGCTTGACTTGTACTAGGCTATCTGTATTTATTTACTCGTGCCCCTACATTGTTTGCCTGGAATTCTACGCAAGATGTAGAAGTTTAATCCATGGAGTTGTAAGAAAAAACTCCCGGAACATGTTATGGTTAGAGCAAATGCCATCTTGCGTAATTGGCTATGGACTTTTTTATCACCCAACATCCCAATTACTAATGGCACCTTCCTTTTGGTTATAAGTAGAATAAAGAAAAGTAAAGTGCTGAGGTTCCAATAACACTACCCCTTGAAGTACATGGAAATTTCCAGCTCTACTTGGACATTAATCTTTGATTTTTCAAGGAGCCATGTGAGGTCTTCATCATACCATTGTCCAATTTTGTGAGCAATTTTCATAGCTGAGCTATCATTTGAGTATTGATTTATGAACTTCTTTGGCATTCTCAATTGTATAAGAATTCACTTAATCTCCATACGAACAGATATGCCCTCAACTAAAACTTTGAGCGCAACCTGAGCACTTTAACATGACACCGGCCTTTGTTTCTTATCCATTCATGGGATCAATTTTCCACACAGAAATGAGGACTATCCTATAACCAATTCTCTATCATGAAACTAGTGTGATCTTCAAAATTAGTAAATATCTCTAGATAGAATACACTTGGCCTATATAAGAGACCTTGGCCAATTGTACCTTTCAAATGGTTCAAGTTTCAATACGGTGGTCTTAAATGATCTTCCTTGTGATCATGCATGAACTGGCTAAGCACATTAGCTGAAAATCTAGTAATTTATGATTAAGGTAGATTAGTGTACCAATAAATCTCTTGTTCCGCTCTCAATTGATGTACTTTTGTCACACTTTCTAAGCTTTGGATTTGGATCAATTGGGATCACTCACAAGTTTACATGCTAGTTTTGTAATATTTTTTAATACACTTTTGTGCGAGATAAATCTACTTTATAATGATTTAGCCATCAAGGGCTTGAAGTATGTGTTTGGGAGGTCCCCAAGAGTATAATTTGAGTTGTGTCCCTTGAGTATCTCCATAATTAGGCTCTAATGAGACTTTGGGGCAACATTTACTTGTTGAATTTGTCTTCTTCCCCCAACATTTGTAGGCGACAAATCTTCCCTTTAGGTTTTGTTCTCAACTTCATATCCCACACTTGACTCTATTTCTGCCATTTGAAATTAATAATTGACTTCATCAAATGTGACATCACCTATGTACAGAACTTCTCTAATTGTGAATCATAATGCAAACTACCCCTGATAGACACATACTGGATAGATCAAGGATCTAAATATTTGTTTTTGTTTTTGTGTCTGGAGCTGAGTTGTTCTTACTTGTCATCACTTCCCTTGGGCACCAAGTACTTAAATTGAGATGAGGAACCTATTTTTACTCTTGAGCCTTGGTACTTTAGCAAGCCTAGGCACCTTCCCCCAATTGAACTCTTTTGGGCTTTGATATCACTAGTGCATCTTCCATTACTTCTCCCCAACTTTCTTGGTCTCCTTAGGTCCACCGATACTTCAATCGGCATGGCTGCCTCTAACCATGGATTGAATTGCTCTAGACTTAGCATATTTAATTGTGAAGTTCTTATTCTTTTGGTGTCCTCATAAGTTAAACTTAAGGAAAATGAAGAATCTAACTTACTTGGGAATTGGTTGGTGTATATGAATTATGACAACACAACCAGAGGTTTGTAGTCTGAGATGATTTGCGGGCTTATATCATGAATATCATGATTTTTGGGTTTAAAGGTCGATAAGCCTTCCAAAATGTTGATCAAAATATCAAATTCAATGAAATATATTGAATCTGATATTTAAAATATTGAAGCACCAAGAATAGATGATCCTATCATCTATTGTATATTAGAAAACCATACTTACAAGATTTCCTTGAGAGAGTTCTTAAAGCTATTCAAGTGTCTAGTCTCTAGTGCTATCTACATGATCTTTGGATGGTTGGATACCTTCTTCAAAGCTTTTCATCAAGAGATAAAGAGAAGAAATGAGAGAATTCTCACAAGACTTGCATGGGCACCTAGAGTTGTGGTCATTCTCTCTCTATTTATAGACATTTGATAAATGGATTTTTATAAAAACCCTTGTGATTATGTTTATGTCCCATTAACATCCATAGACCTTGTGTGTGTGACCCTCTAGGTCTATATATCTCACTAGTTGATAACTTTATAAGCCCAATAACCTTAATTAATTATCTACATCAACATATAGATTAATCCAATCGATTAACTTTATAAGCCCAGTAACCTTAATTAATTATCTACATCAACATATAGATTAATTAATCAAGCATCGCTTTAACCCAATTGATAGGTTGAGTTGCCAACCGATTGGGTGCCAAGCTACACCACGTACTCTAGGAGAAATGGAGTATGTAAGAACTCTTTTATGGAACCTTTTCATCTTTTTTTACCATGTATGTATAATCCTTCATTCGCATGAGACTCATGAATGACTTAGGATATGGTCAATTGTCAAACACTAATCAATCACTCGAGTAAGTACTGGTGTGTGTAAGAAATCATCAGGAAGTCATTCTTTGATATTTCCACTACCTTGGCCAAAGATTTATCGCATCTCATTCCTTGAGTCAATTTCCACAAATACGGAAGGCGAATGATCTCATCTTGACCACACAATCATCTTCAAGGACTTAATGTTGTATCCAATCTAATATATGATATTTTTTAGATTTCCATGGCTAGAGATTCATAAGTCAGAATCAAAACACAATCAAACATACACAAGATATCTTTTGTGTCTCAAGTCAATGTTAGGTTCTAAGGTCGATAAACTTTCCAAAATTTTGATCAAAACATTGAATATAGTATAAAATATTGAATCGGATATTCAAAACATTGAGGCACTAAGAACAGATGATCCTATCATCTAGTCCATATGAGAAAACTATACTTATAGGGTTCCCTTGAAGGAGTTCTTGAAGCGATTCAAGTGTCTAGCCTTTAACAGTACTCACAGTCTTCTGATGGTCGGATCTCATCTTCAAAGTTCTTCACCAAGAGAGAAAGAGAAAGAAAAGAGAGAATTCTCACAAGGCTTGCATGGAAACCTTGAGTTGTGATTTTTCTCTCCCATATTTATAAACATTTAGCATGTACATTTTTCATAAAAACCCTCATAATTATGTTTATATCCACCAACATCCATAGCCCTTATGTGTGTGACCCTCTAGGTCCATATATCTCACTAGTTAATAAATGTATAGGCCCAATAACACCTTATTGGCTAACCTTAATTAATTATCTATATCAACAAATAGATTAATTAATCAAGGATGGATTTAAGCCAATTGAAAGATTGAGTTGCTAGCCCACAGGGTACCAAGGTACACCACGTACTCTAGAAGATATGGAGTATTTAAGAACTCCCATATCGAACCTTTTCGTCATCGGTTACTATGTATGAATGACCTTCATCCACACGAGACTCATGAATGACTTAAGGTATGGTCAACTATGAAAACCTAATCGGTTACTCAAGTTAGTACTAATGCATATAGGAAATTGATAACATACTAAATAAACATTATAAAACATGATTATTGATGCATATTAAGGCATAAATGATTTCATTTCCATGCATGTTATGATATTTATGTGTATTTTTCTATCATTCCATGAAAAAGTCATTATAATCTAAAACATACTTTAAATTAGGGTTAAATATGATGATTTAAAGATAAATAATTTAATAACCATCTTTTACTTGAGATTATAGAGGTTTTTAGAGTTAAAATAATGAGAGAAATCATTTTATAAACATTTATATTTTCTTAAGTTAAAATCTTTAAAGAAAAAATATATTTTTTTGAAATGGAAATTAAAAATCTCATTATTTATTAATTTTGACTCTTTAGAATGATAGATAATTAAATTTCAGATCAAATGAAAGAAATTTGGATTAATTTAGAGTTAAATTTTGAAAGTTATGAATTTTCTAATTTTTAGGGATTTTTTCTGGATTTTCTGAATTTATTTTTGATTTTTAAATGATTAAAAAAATTAAAAAAAGAGCAAAAAGGGGGTTAATATTTGCGCGGGGCCACGTGGATGCGACGTGGCACTCATGGCCACGTGGCAGTGCCACGCGGGCCCACGCGGCACGGATGTGACGTGCTATTTATATTTATCGTAATTATAAGGGTTATAGTACATATAAGCATTCCGTATTCGGAATTTAAGCTAACCTTACATATTGTCGCTCCTTATAAACCCGAGTCTTCTCTCTAATTTTTCCCGTGTGGGACTGAGTTCCACACGGAATTTAAGTATGCAGGTGACGTGGCTGAAGGTGGATCATTAGATCAAACGACTTACCAAACGATGGGCGTAGATCGTGTGGACTCATGGTCCACCGCATCACGATCGCGCATGTGCCATAAAGAAAGGGGTTATAACGGTCATGATTGAAACCTCCGCGATGCATCTCGACCATCAGATCGCGATTCCAGGGGCGCGATCTAATGCGTTTTATAATGCATCTCAACGGGCTTCATCTGAGCGCTTAATCACGGATCGGACGGCTGTGACATTTTTTGAAATGGTTCACAATGGACCGTTCCATCATAACTGTTGATTAAAGCCATCGGACAGTCACGCCCAAAACTTGTATAAATATCAATGTTCTTCCGATTTCTAAGGCATTCGAGAAAGAAATCAATCCAATTGATATGTTTAGACACCTTCCTTCTTGAATCTCTCAATCCTAGCCTCTTCTACACTCAATTTTGCATCATCGAAGGGCTTAAGATTGAGATTTGGTTGAGAGACGAAGGAGAAATCGAAGCTTGAACTCCACGATCGCGTTCTTCATATTTTCGACGATTTAGGTGATTAGTCATGTTAATTCGATCTCTATTTGGGGTTAGTGGAGTCGGTTTTTGCTAATCTATCATCCATTCATGTTTAATTTTGATTTAGATTAGGAATTCAAGTTTAATTTTCGTTTAATTTTTGTTAAATTCGTGATTTACGATTTTCGGAAAATTCTCTCTACTTTGATCTTCAATTTCTCCATAAAATCAAAGTCAAATTCTATGATTTTTGATTCCGTGAAAACGATTTGAAGTTCTCTTTCATAATTTATCATTTTCCCCAATTTCTATCATCAATTCATCATCCGATTTGATCAATTTCAAAGAGATCATCATAAATTTCCTTATTTCCCTGTGGATTCGACTCTTATTTACCATTATATCCCCTTAATTCGAGATATTTTCATCAAATGGGTAAGTTTGGACTTTGTTTTGACACGAGACCGTGTGAAATTGATGGCCTCGCGGTCTCCACTCATAAGAAATCATCGAGAACTCTTTCGATATTTTCACTACCTCAGCCAAGGATTTCATCGTATTTCATTCCTTGAGTCAATCTCCTCAAATACCAAGGGCGGATGATCTCATCTTGACCACACAATCATCTTCAAGGACTACATGTCGTATTTAATGCTGGGATCTGAGGCTCGAAAAGCTCTCCAAATCTTTGTCCAAAATAATGATTGTAGCGGAAGGTGTTGAATCAAAACATTCAACATCGTGGAAGCACCAAGAATGGATGATCTCATCATCCATTCTAGGTGATCCTATCATCTAGTATGGAATAAAATTCATACTTACTTGGATCATATGAAAGAGTTCTTCAACCGCTCAAGCGTCCGGCCTCTAGCGGTATCCACACGCCTCCGGACGATCGGATCTCCTCTTGAACACTCGTCACCACGAGAGGAAGAGAAGAGGGAGGAGAAGTTCCACTAGGCTTGCATGGGCACCTCTATTATGGTCGTTCTCCCCTATTTATAGACTTTGGGAATGTGAACTTTTCACAAAAAAACCCTTATTATTATGTCTATATCCACCGACGTCCATTGACCTTATGTGTGTGACCCTCCAGGTCCATATATCTCGCTAGTTAATGACTCTATCAACCCAATAACACTTATTGGTCCTTCTTATCAATTAACTATATCAACATATAGATTAATTGAATAAGGATCGATTTAACCCAATCGACAGGGTTGAGTCGCCAGCCCGGTGGGTGCCAAGCTACACCACGTGCTCTAGGAGATATGGAGTATATTAGAACTCTTTCATGGAACCCTGCCGTCATTGGTTACCGTGTACGTATAATCCTTCATCCACACGAGACTCATGAATGACTTAGGGTATGGTTAATTGTCAAACCCTAATCCGTCACTCAATTTAGTACTGATGCGAGTTGGAAATCATGGAGAACAACTTCTCTAATATTTCCGCTACCTTGGCCAAGGATTTAACCGCATCTCATTCCTTGAGTCGATCTCCTCATATACCGAGGGTGGATGATCCCATCTTGACCACACAATCATCTTCGTGGACTTCATGTCGTATCCAATATATGACGTTTTAGATATCCCGTGACTAGGGATTCGTAAGTCATAATCAAAACACGATCATGCATCCACAAGATGTCTTTGGTGTCTCAAGTCAAAGGACCACATACACATTATGTGGCCTATAAGCCAATCATTTAATATATGACGTTTTAGAGATCCTGTGGCTAAGGATTCGTAAGACATAATCAAAATACAGTCATCCATCCACAAAATGTCTTTGGTGACTCAATTCAAAGGACCACATACACAACTGTGACATGAATCAACCCAATTGATAGTTAGGAATAATTACCATTCAGGGATTTTAACAGATTAATTCAGTAAACTTTTTCTCCAAAGAGCACTCACTATCTATCCTTAGTATCTCCACATTGATGGCTACAAGATCAGCCATACTCATAATATGAGTCAAATCAGATAGTGTTATTCTTTCCGGATAATTCGATGTCCTTCTCGAATATCCCACGAATAGGAATGTTTAAAAGATATGTTTAAAGACTAGTGATCACTGTAGTATGATCTCAACATAATTTACTTAGTCATTGTATATGATCATGGACTTTATTGCAAACATCACACAAGAATGACATTGCATAGATATTATTTCAATGAACATAAACGAGAGACATGGAAGTGTGATCTTCAAAAATTAGTAAATATCTCTAGATAGAATACACTTGGCCTATATAAGAGACCTTGGCCAATTGTACCTTTCAAATGGTTCAAGTTTCAACACGGTGGTCTTAAATGATCGTCCTTGTGATCATGCATGAACTGGCTAAGCACATTAGCTAAAAATCTAGTAATTTATGATTAAGGTAGATTAGTGTACCAATAATTCTCTCTTGTTCCACTCTCAATTGATGTACTTTTGTCACACTTTCTAAGCTTCGGATTTGGATCAATTGGATCACTCACAAGTTTACATGCTAGTTTCGTAATGTCTTTTAATACACTTTTGTGTAAGATAAATCTACTCCATAAGGATTTAGCCATCAAGGGCTTAAAGTATGTGTTTGGGAGGTCCCCAAGTGTATAATTTAAGTAGTTTCTCTTGAGTATCTCCATAATGAGGCTCTAATGAGACTCTAATGAGACTCTGAGGCAACATTTACTTGTTGAATTTGTCTTCTTCCGCCAACATTTGTAGGCGACAAATCTTCACTTTAGGTTTTGTTCTCAACTTCATATCCCACACTTGACTCTATTTCTGCCATTTGAAATTAATAATCGACTTCATCAAATGTGACATCACTTAAGTACAGAGCTTCTCTAATTGTGAATCATAACGCAAATTACCCTTGATAGACACATACTTGATATATCAAGGATCTAAATTTTTGTTTTTTTTTTGGAGCTGAGTTGTTCTTACTTGTCATCACTTCCCTTGGGCGCCAAGTACTTTGATTGAGATGAGGAACCCATTTTTACTCTTGAGCCTTGGTACTTTAGCAAGCCTAGGCACCTTCCCCCATTTGAACTCTTTAGGGCTTTGATATCACTAGTGCATCTGCCATTACTTCTCCCCAACTTTCTTGGTCTCCTTAGGTCTACCGATACTTTAATTGGTCGGGCTGCCTCTAAGCCTGGATTGAATTGCTCTAGACTTAGCATGCTTAATTGTGAAGTTTTTATTCTTTCGGTGTCCTCATAAGTTAAACTTAAGGAAAATTAAGAATCTAACTTACTTGGGAATTGGTTGGTGTATATGAAATAAGACAACACAACCATAGGTTTGTAGTATGAGATGATTTGTGTGCTTATATCATGAATATCATGATTGTTAGGTTTAAAGGTCGATAAGCCTTCCAAAATTTTGATCATACTTACAAATTCATTGAAATATACTCAATCAGATATTCAAAATATTGAAGCACCTAGACTAGATGATCCTATCATCTATTGTATATTAGAAAACATACTTACAAGATTTCCTTGAGAGAGTTCTTAAATCTATTCAAGTGTCCATCCTCTAGTGGTATTGACAAGAGGAGACTGCGAGGTCGTCAATTTCACATGGTCTAGTGTCAATAAAAGTCCAAACTTACCAATTTGATGAAATTAATTCGAATTGAGGGGTATAATGGTAAATAAGGGTCGAATCCACAGGGAAATAAGAAAATTTATGATGATCTCTTCAAATTTGATCAAATCGGACCATGAATTGATGATAGAAATTGGGGAAAATGATAAATTATGAAAGAGAACTTCAAATTGTTTCCATGGAATCAAAAATCAACAAATTTTGACCTTGATTTTGCGAAGAAATTGAAGATCAAAGTGGGGAGAGATTTCTGAAAATTAGTATCGCGATTTTGAGGAAAATTAAACGAAATTGAACTTAAATTCCTAATCTAAATCAAAATTAAACATGAATGGATGAAAGATTAGCAAAAACCGACTCCACTAACCCTCGATTGCAATCGGATTAACCCAATTATTCGCAGAGATTAAGGCTTTTCATCGAAAATCCAGAAATCGCGATCGACAAGTTCAAGCTTCGATTTTCCATGATCATACCCGAATCCATGTCATGCATGAACTGGCTCCGTAAGATCCCCCAAAATAGGTAATGTGACATAATCCCTATTATGTTCTATCTATTTTACTTAATTAGTGATAGTTTATAGTATGGAAATGCATCCATTTCCTTTGCATCCATCAAGATACATCATATTATCGGAGTGAAATAAGGGATCTAAAGAAAAACAGAGGCTAAACTTTATTAGCTCCGTCTCTCAACCAAATCTCGATCTTAAGCCCTCCGAGGATGCGGAATTGAGTGTAGAAGAGGTTAGGGTTGAGAGATTCAAGAAGATAGGTGTCTAAATAGATCAATTGAATTGATTCTTTCTCGAATGCATTACAAATCGGAAGAACATCTCTATTTATAGGGTATTTGGGTCGTAATCGTCCGATGGATTTCAATCGATGGTTCAGATGAAACGGTTCACCGTGAACTGTTTCACTTAAATGGTGGTCGTCCGATCTTGATGGAAGGCTTGAATTAATCCACGTAGATAAGCGTTATATAACGCATCTGATCGCCGACGTTGGATCGCGATCCGATGATCACGATGCACCCCCCGCGCATTAATCTGAGCTGTTATAACTCCCTCTTTAAAGCACGTGCGTTTGATGGGATCTAGTGGACTGTGAGTCCACATGATCCACGCGCATCAATTGTTGCGCCGATTGATCCAAGGTTCCTCCTTTGGCCACGTCACCTGCACACTTAAAATTGTGTGGAACTTAGTCCCACACGGATAAAATTAATGGAAGAGGACGGGTATATAAGGAGCGACGAGTTATAAGGTTAGATTAAATTCCGAATACAAAATGCTTATATGTATTATAACCCTATAGTTACGAGTAAATATAAATATGCACGTCACATCCGTGCCACAAAGGGGCTCGCGTGAGTCATGCGTGGCTCTGCTACGTGGCCCTGAGTGCCACGTTGCATCCACGTGGGTCCCGCACGAAAATAAACCCCTTTTTGTACTATTTTTAAATTGTTTTTAACATTAAAAATCAAAAATAAATTCAGAAAAAATCTAGAAAAATCCCTAAAATTAGAAAATTTATAACTTTCAATATATAACTCCAAATTGATCCAAATTTCTTTCATTTGATCTGAAAATTTAATTATTTATCAATCTAAAAAGTTAAAATTAATAAATAATGAGAGTTTTAGTTTCTATTTCAAAAATACATTTATTCTTTAAAGATTTTAACTTAAGAAAATGTAAATAAATGTTTATAAAATGATTTCTCTCATTATTTTAACTTTAAAAACATCTATAATCACAAGTAAAGATGGGTTATAAAATTATTTATCTTTCAATCATCATATTTAACCCTAATTTAAAGTATTTATGAGATTATAATGACTTTCTCATGGAATGACAGAAAAATACTCATAAATATGATAACATGCATGGAAATGAAATCATTTATGCGTTAATATGCATCAATAATCATGTTTTATCATGTCTATTTAGCATGTTATCAAGTATCCACATGATCCTTGGATGGTTGGATATCTTCTTTAAAGATTTTCATCAAGAGATAAAGAGAAGAAAGGAGAGAATTCTCACAATGCTTGTATGGGCACCTAGAGTTGTGGTCATTTTCCCTCTATTTATAGACATTTGATAAGTGGATTTTCATAAAAACCCTTGTGATTATGTCTATGTCCATTAACATTCATAGACGTTGTGTGTGCGACCCTCTAGGTCTATATATCTCACTAGTTAATAACTTTATAAGCCCAATAACCTTAATTAATTATCTACATCAACAAATAGATTCATTAATCAAGGGATCGCTTTAACCCAATTGATAGGTTGAGTTGCCAACCGATTGGGTGCCAAGCTACACCACATACTCTTGAAGCAATGGAGTATATAAGAACTCCTTTATGGAACCTTTTCATCATTTTTTACCATGTATGTATAATCCTTCATTCGCACGAGACTCATGAATGACTTAGGATATGGTCAAACACTAATCAATCACTCAAGTTAGTACCGATGTGTGTACGAAATTATGAGGAAGTCATTCTTTGATATTTCCACTACCTTGGCCAAGGATTTATTGCATCTCATTCCTTAAGTCAATTTTCACAAATACAGAAGGCGAATGATCCCATCTTGACCACACAATCATCTTCAAGGACTTAATGTTGTATCCAATCCAATATATGACATTTTTGAGATTCCATGGCTAGAGATTCATAAGTCAGAATTAAAACACAATCATACCTACACAAGATGTCTTTTGTGTCTCAATTTAATGTTACGTTTTCAGGTCGATAAACTTTCCAAAATTTTGATCAAAACATTGAATACAGTATAAAACATTGAATCAGATATTTAAAACATTGAGGCAACAAGAATAGATGATCTTATCATCTAGTCCATATGAAAAAATATACATATAGGGTTAACGAAACGAACTTGTGCGGTCATTGAGTACACACGATCTCATGTCAAAGGAAGCTCCAAACTCACCAATTAAAGGATTAAATCACTAATTAAAGAGTATAGTGGTGAATAAGGATTGAATCCACGGTGAATAAGGGAAATTTTTTAGATATCTTTGAAATTTGATCAAATCAGACAATGAATTGAGGTGAGAAATAAGGCAATTTAGTATAACTCTAATACGAATCCACAAAATCAAAAATCAAGAGATTTGGATTAGAACTCGCGGAGAAATCGAAGATTGAAATGGAGATAGAAATTGATCACAAAATTTGATAAAAAAATCAAATTTAAACTTAATCTACGATTCAAAACGTAAATCTAATGCTAAATAATGAAAGATTAGGATGAAAACACGTAATCTAATCCAAAGTCGCGCTCAAAATGATCCAATTAATTTTCGGATTCATGGCTTTTCATTCCGCGATTTTGAAAACAAAAATTAGCGTTCAAGATGTGATTCCTCTTGATTCCCTCAATCAATTTATGATTTCTTGCACTCCACGAATGCATAAATGAGTCAAGAAGCTTTAGAAATTAAAAGATTATCAGATTTTGGTGTCTAGACAGTGTGATTTTCTTGAAAAGCCAAGAATGGTTTTCCATCGCAAAGAACATTTCAATTTATAAGAGAAATTGGGAGTAACCGTCGGATGTGTCGATTCGATGCAATTAACGGCTGAGATTAAACGTCGGTTGATGAATCGATGTGATTAAGTCGCGTTTGTCCGATCTGAAATGGAGCATTCGGATTCTGCCACGTCACGCAAGAAGAGAAGGCGTCACGTCGCTTCATCCGTTGGATCTCAATCGGACAATTGCGATGAGTGATTTGTCTATTGGGAAGCGTTAAATCTCAACCGCTATAACTCGAGGATGAACGGCTGAGATTTAACGCAATCAAATCATGGTCTAATCGGATGTCACCACGTACCCCCGATGAATAAGTGACATCTGACGTACGTGATTCAATCATGCAATTGGACGTCTCATACTACGCCACGTTACCTAAAACATAAATAAAGAAACATAGTCCCACACGGAATAAATTATTAGAATTAATCAACGATATAAGATACACGGGTTTAACAGGTTAGCTTAAATTTGATAACGGATGCTCTATCCCATTAATTGATCTCGCGCACACGTGTTACGCACACACATGCGTGACACGCAGACACGTCACGCACACACGCGTCCACGTGGCACCACATGGCGATGCTCTGCCACATAGGCGCGCTATAAATAAACACCCTTTTATTATTAATGTTTAATTATTTAAAAATCGGAAATAGAGTTAAATAAATTCATAAAAATTCTAGAAAATTCTTAAAAATTAGAAAATTTATAACTTTCAAAACTACAACTCCAAATTAATTCAAATTTATTTTTGTTGGATAATAAATTGAATTATCTATCATTTTAAAAAGTCAAAATATTAAAATAACAAGAGAATGAATTTTAATTTAAAAAATACATGAGTGTAAATAAAGATCTTTTATCTTATCATTTAATCATGAAAAATATAATTATGATCTCAAATATAAATATCATTAGAATCACATTGTTTAACTGTGCATAATTATCCATAAAATGATGTATTTTTAGAACATAACATGAAATTACATAAAATGATAGAAATGTACTTAAAATATGATATCATGCACACAAATAGAGTATTTAATACTTTAAATTGCATTTAATAATCATGTAATTTCATGTACAAAATTGCATCTTATCAAGGGTTCCTTTGAAGGAGTTCTTGAAGCTATTCAAGTGTCTAGCCTTTACTAGTGTCCACATGGTCTTTTGATGGTTGGATCTCCCCTTCAAAGTTCTTCACCAAGAGGGAAAGAGAAGAAACGAGAAAATTCTCACAAGTCTTGCATGAAAACCTTGAGTTGTGATTGTTCTCTCCCTATTTATAAACATTTAGTTTGTACATTTTTTTATAAAAAAACCTTCATAATTATGTCTATATCCACCAACATCTATAACCCTTATGTGTGTGACCCTCTGGGTCCATATATCTCACTAGTTAATAACTCTATAGGCCAAATAACACCTTATTGTCTAACCTTACTTAATTATCTATATCAACATCTAGATTATTTAATCAAGGATGAATTTAAGCCAATTGATAAATTGAGTTTCTAGCCCGTTGGGTACCAAGTTACACCACGTACTCGAGGAGATATAGAGTATTTAAGAACTCCCATAATAAAATTGGTTACCATGTATGTATGTCCTTCATCCGCACGAGACTCATGAATGACTTAAGGTATGGTCAACTATGAAACCCTAATCTGTCACTCAAGTTAGTGTTGATGCATATAGGAAATCATAAGGAACTCCTTTGATATTTTCACTACCTCAGCCAAGGATTTCATCTCATCTCATTCCTTGAGTCAATCTCCTCAAATACTAAGGGCGGATGATCTCATCTTGACCACACAATCATCTTCAAGGATTGCATGCCGTATTCAATATATGACGTTTTAGAGATCCCATGGCTAAGGATTCGTAAGACATAATAAAAAATACAGTCATCCATCTATAAAATATCGTTGGTAACTTGATTCAAAGGACCACATACACAATAGTGACATGAATCAACCTGATTGATAGCTGGGTGTAATTACCATTCAAGGATATATATGAATTAATTCAATAAAAATTTTCTCCAAAGAGCACCCACTATCTATCCTTAGTATCTCCACATCGATGGCTACAAGATCAGCCATACTCATAATATGAGTCAAATCATATAGTGCTATTCTTTCCGGATAATTCGATGTCCTTCTCAAATATCCCACGAATAGGAATGTTTAAAAGATTTGTTTAAAGACTAGTGATCACTATAGTATGATCTCATCATAATTCACTTAGTCATTGTATATGCTCATTGACTTCATTGCAAACATCACACAAGAACGACAATACACAGATATCATTTCAATGAACATAAACGAGATACAAGGAAGTGTGATTAGCTTATAGGCCACATAATATCCATAAGTCAAACGATCACTTACACAACTATGACATGAGTCAAACCTAATTGATTGTTAGGTATAATACTATTCATGGATTCATACAGATCAATTCAGTGAACTCTTTCTCCAAACAACACCCACTATTTATCATTCGTGTCTCCACACCGATGGCTATAGGATAAGCCATAATCATCATATGAGTCAGATCAGATAGTGATATTCTTTTTAGACAATTCAATGTCCTTCTCGAATATCCCACAAATAGGAATATTTAGAATATATCTTTAAAGACTAGTGATTACTATCTCATGCTCTCATCATAATTCACATAGTCATTGCATATTCTCATGGACTTCATTGCAAATGTCACACAAGAATGGCGATAACTAAATTTTATTTCAATCAACATAAATGAGATACATAGAAGTATGATTGGCTTGTAGGTCACATTATATCCATCAATGATGGTAGGAGAACTAGAAAACTTTTATCATCGTGGGTCTCCATATAGAACCAATACATTATAAATACCCCGAAGGGAAATTCTTCTCCCTAGTTTATATTTGAATTGCTTTTCAAACATTAGAAATTTGGTGTCTCATTATGTGTTTATCTGGCTAAAATTCCTTCTAGCAAGTCCATTCTGTTGTGGAATGCTAATGCATTATGATTCTTTGATAATAAATTCAGATGTAAAGTATGCATGCACCATAGATTTAGAATATTCCCTCAAGTCGTCAAATAAAAAATGATTTTCATCATCATGTAGAATCCAAGAATCACTTCGCGCTTCATTGAATATTTATTATTATATGGACATATATGAATCTCATAGTATCATACACAAATATGGCATATCACCTAGCCCATGTAACACCATGAACAAGTGTCACATACTATGTGTCACCATGAATACAATATAGTGGCAATACACTCCTATCACTTGCATTTCCAAAATTCACCCTTCTATACTTTCCAAACTTCAAAAATTTTCACCTACAATAGTTCTCAAACTGAGATTAGCAAAATAAGAGGGAAACAGAAATTTCAAAATCCCAAAGGAAGGATGACCAAAATGATAATGTAGTAGCCACAATTCCTCCATAGTTGTTGTTCTCTTCCCAAAATCTAGTAAATAGTCCTCCTCCTAGTAAGAACAAACCCTCCTTCTTTTCATTGAGGAGACCAATTTTCAAAAAATGAACACCCATCATATTTAAGAATAAGCTCACGTTTTACATCCTGAGCTAATTTCTTACAAGGATAAATTTAAGATTGTAACATTTGGCACATTCATTAAGATTCATTCCCCACATAAATTCCGCTCTAGTCGCTCATAGTAATTTATTATTGCCTTATGTGGATTTATAGCTCCACAAAATATGATATATTTAATAAAGGTAAGGGATCTATCACATGATTTTTGACCTTATTGTCTAGTATCCAAGAATTTTCATAAAATGTCACTCTACTGTGAGAAATATAGCACATATATATAGAAATAACAATGACCTTCAATTTCTCTATGTCAACAAATAAAGATTTTGATACTATATGATTAAAAAAAGAGTACAAAGCCTCTAAATATGTTCCATTTGGGACTAAGGACCTAATAAGTAGACCACAGAGGTGATAACATGATATTTACACATGAATTTACATGATTATTAATACAAATAAAAGTATTATTTTTCTAATTGCATGCATGTTACTCATAAAAATATTACTTCGATTTTTGAAGTAGAAATTTATAAAAATGCCCCTCTAATTTTGAATGTGAAAATTTATAAAAATACCCCTCCAATTTTTTAAGTTAGAAATTGATAGAAATACCCCTCCGATTTTTAAAGTTGGAAATTTTCATAAATTCCCCTCTACACGATCTCAATCAATGGCTAGGATTTCTCTAAATTAAAATCATGATATCTCATGATCTAGACAGAGTTTTGAGCTGAAAGTTTATTTGTAGATTCGTCTTTTAATCCTCTATCCATCCATACCCTTTGATCAAAGAATCAAGCTGGAAAAAATACTTTTAATAATTGGACTCCTTTACCCCTCTTTACACTCAAACCCTAAGAACCATCCTATAAAAGCCTTCATTTTCTCTCTCCTTGTGTTTTTTGGCTCTCTCTTAGCATCAAGCTACCAGAAGGAAATGGAGAGGAGTTCAAGGCCCAAGGAGGAGCATTGTTTGATGTCAATCTTGTAGTGGAGAAGGGAGCAAGCAAAGATTGTAATCAAAGCGGATCGAGCATCACCCGGCCTAGGAGGGGCACATTTATACCCAAAATATCCGTCAAGGAAGCAATAATATCCTTGACCAGAAAGCTTATCAAGGATTTGGTCAATGAATGGCAAGGGGAAATGATCCTTTTTTATTGCCGCATTCAACTTCTAATAATCAATACATACTCTCCATTTCGTCGAAAGACGCGTTTGAATTTCTTCACTCTTGTCAATCGTGGTCACGATGATCCCTGCCTTCTTGGGGACTACATGCACCGGACTAACCCATCGGGCTGTCGGAGATAGGATAAATAATGTTTGTGTTTAACCATTTAAGGATTTCATCCTTCACCGCATCCCATACTTAAGGGTTAAGCCTCCTTTGTGCCTTTCTAGAGGGACGAGAATCCTCCTCAAGAAAAATCCGATGAGTGCACAAAGAGGGGTCAATCCCCTTAAGGTCCGATAATCTCCATCCTATTGCTTGCTTCCTTCCTTCCTTGCAAGACCTCAAATAATATCTCTTCTTGGTCCTTCTCTAGTTGCGAGGATATAATCATGGGTTTGGTGTGCTGATGTTCAAGGAATGCATACTTCAAAGTAGATGGTAGTGGTTTGATCTCGGGTGATGTCTCACTCGAGGGAAAGGCATCATCATCGGGCTCCTCGATGCTCTCATCCTTGATCAAATGTCATTGTCTCCTCGATAAAACTCTCAATCTGCAAATCCTCATCAATATTGATGGCGCCTACCTCATCGAATGCATGTGAAGGATATTGCATCAATTAATTGATGCTCACCTTCATGGTACTCTGATAACATGCAATTTGTACATGAATTTACATGATTATTAATGCAAATAAAAGCATTAATTGTTCCATTTATATGCATGTTATCATATTTTAAGTACACTTCTATCATTGTATGTAATTTCATGTTATGACCTAAAAATATATCATTTTATAGATAACTATGCATAATTAAACAATGTAATTTTAATCCTATTTATATTTGAGATCATAATGATATTTTCATGATTAAATGATAAGATAAAATGATGTTTATTAACACTCATGTATTTTTATAAATTTATAAGATACATGACTGTATTTATTTAATTTAAATTCATTATCTTGTTATTTTAATATTTTGACTTTTTATGATGATAGATAATTCAATTTCTGATCCAAAAAAACAAATTTGAATTGATTTGGAGTTTTATTTTGAAACTTATGATTTTTCCTATTTTTAGGAATTTTTCTAGAATTTTTCTGAATTTATTTAATTGTATTTTTTATTTTTAAATAATTAAAAAGGAATTAAAAAAATATTTTATTACTGTGCGCTGACGTGGCGGAGCGAAGCCATGTGGCGACACGTGGGCGTGCGTCCGTTTGACACGTGGACGCTTGTATATGTGTGACGTGTGTTCGTGACGTGTGTGCGTGTCACGCGTGTGTGTGCGTGACACGTGTGCGTGATAATAAATGGTTAGGAGCATCTGTAATCAGATTTAAGTTAACCGCATAATGTCAACTATGTTATATACCCGATAAAACACTCTATTTTATTATGTGTGGGACTATTTCTATTTCAATGTGATTTCAGGTGACGTGGCGATGCATGAGACATCCGATCGAGTGATTTAATCATGTGCGTCGGATGTCACTTATTCAAGGGGTACGTGGCAACATCATATAAGACATCGATTCAATTAAATGAAGTTTAATCTCAGCGGTCCATCCGTTGAGTTATAACGGTTGAGATTCAAAGCGCCCCGATGGACCCTTGATTTTATCCCGATCGTCCAATGAAGATCCAACAAACGAATTGAAGCGACGCTTTCTCTCTCACATGTGATGTGGACTCATCCGGACGCTCCATCAAAGATCAGACGGACGCAACTTAATCGTGTTGATTCATCAATCGACGCGTGATCTCGACCGTTGATCGCGATGAACCAACGGTTATGCCCAAATTCACTTATAAATTAAGATGTTCTTCGCAACGCAAATGTATTCTTGGATTTCGAGCAAATCGAACAACCTAGACACCACAATCTGAGAGTCCTTTGATTTCTTAAGCTTCTTGACTCGTTTCTGCGTCCGAGGAGTGTTTGAAGTCAAAATTTGATCAAGAGAATTGGGAGAAAACATATCTTAAATGTCATCTTCGTATTCGAAATCGCTAAATGAATAGACATGAATCAGGCGATTAATTGGATCATTTCGAGTGCAACTTTGGGTTAGATTGTGTTTTTTCATCTTTATCATTCATCATTTAGCATTAGATTTACATTTTGTATTGTTGATTAAGTTTAATTTCATTTTAATTTCAGTTTTTAATTAATTTCGCGATCGGATTTCTATCTCAATTTCAAACTTTGATTTCTCCGCGAATTCTAATCCAAATCTCTTGATTTTTTATACTGTGGATTCACAATTGAGTTATCTTTCTTAATATACTAAATTGCCTAATTTCTAATCTCAATTCATTGTCTGATTTGATCAACCGAGTTGCTTGGAGTTGCGATGAGAATATCTCTTTGATAAATGACTTAGTGCCGTGAGGCTAATGGCTCTGATACCATGAAAGAACTAAGACAAGAATTGAGAAGACAGAGAGTGAGAACGAGAATAGAAAGAATTCAAGAAAGAGAATTGAGTATTGTCTTATTGATGATATTTTGTGTCAACTACAATGGCTATATAGCCGAAAGATTTCACCGTTCTAATCTTTAGAAAGTTACCGTTACAACCGTAACTTTCGTCGAACACGTATCGTCTGCCAAGGATGTTAAAATACATTAATGCCCTTTCACTTAATTGCGTCTTCATTCATCCACCTGTACACAATAATTGGTCCACGTTGGCGGCGACTGTTACCTTTCTTCAGTGTTATGGTAACCGACTGTGAGCCATTTCAATGAACTAGGTGCTTCATTTAACAGTCTTCTCTCTCTACCGCTAATTTTTTTGCCCTTTTGACCTTTCGACCTGTAACTATCTCCCGTTTGCCGCGTACTATTTTTTCTGTCTCTCTCTCTATCTTACTCTAATTGCATTTCCCTTTCTTCCTGACGCGGTATGTGCAAATGGTAGTAGAATATTCTTCATGTTATGTCAGGAAGAATATTCTAAATTTCGTGCTCTCAGGTCTCCTAAATTATTGAATTTCTATTATTCAATTATTGAATTTCCAAATTTCGTGCTCTCAGGTCTCCTCGTCGATCCACCTTTCTTTCTTAAATCTGTTCTACGCCTCCTAATTAGGGGCTTATCTCCTAATTCGGATCCAAAGCCGTTCTCCCTCTGAATCGTTGAAATCCATGAATTTAGGAGTTACCGGAAGCCGTTCCTTGAATCTATTTCCTTTGGGCATTGACCGAGAACAAATCGACTGCCCCAAAAGTCAGCAAATCTCTATCTATTTTATCTGCCAAAACAAGTGAAGTTGGTACTTTAAGTGAATTATAGAGGAAGAAGATGGTACTTTAGGTGCTCGGAAAAGTGCATTGTTGGGAAGAAGAAAATGAAAATGCCACACTACTAGCATCAAAAATTAAAATAGAAAATAAAATAAATTCCAGAACTTGACATTTTCACGTGGAGTTAAAAAGGTCACAAAGAAACCATTGCACGCAGCGCTTCAAGCTAGTCAAGAGAGAGAAAAAAAACACTGAAAGGATTAATAGCGCCCACGAAGCAATACATAAACCAACTCTCTTTTAAGCGAAACAAATATCCATTGACCCTACCAGTATCATTTATTTCTTCCATTACTTGTTTCTTCACTTCCCAACAGTGCTACACTAACATGAATTTGATCTAGAATCGAAGGAGAAGATGCCCGCTCTTTTCCAACTTTCAACTTGCTGTCTTTCCTCGGGCCAAAGAACAGCCAGTTCGGGGTCTATCAAAAGTTTAAGAACCTCGTCAGCCTCCGCAAGAACACGCGCCGCATCCTCGACGCTATTCCCTCTCATCTCCTCCTTATAACAACAGCACGCATTGATGACACACTGCGGGAGGTTAGTGAGACACGCTCCAAGAATATCCGCTATGAGCAGCCGCACCCATTCAGCCAGCTTCCGGTTGTCCCCTTCATATTGTCGTAGGATACTCGCGCAGACTCTCTCCATGCAAACCGCCGCCAGCATTATCTCTGGCCATTCCCGAGGATTCACTTCATGTATCTTTTCAAGACCCTGCGTACTTCTCTCCATAAACCAATGTATTCGTTCATTTGCTTGGCGCCTCAGCCTCTCGAGCAATGCTTTCGTACCGCTCTCTTCCCTCTTGACTATCAACTGTTCGTCAAGCCATCTGTTATCGATATGGACGTTCGTCCAGACGAGATCTGCTGCCGTTCCTGCGTTCATTAAGCCTTTCGGATCCACGTGCTTTTCTATAAAGCTCACGTAACGAAGCCCTTGTTCTATAGCGAGGAGCGGAGATTGCACCAATTCTTCGTTATCGGCGCGAAGCGCGGCTGCGATGGCGGCCAGGGTCACAATCGGTAATGCCCAGGAGTTGGGAGGTTGAACTCGGATATCAGGAAAGGATAAACTGCCGCTGTCGAACATGCCCACTTCGGTAAACCCTTGTCTGTAAGTGGAATGCTTCTCGATGAGCTCTAATACCGCTAACGGCTTCTTTTTCTTGCTTTCTCGATCAACTTTTCTGTGTCTGTCATCTGATTGCGAGATTAAACGGTCCAAGTTCTCTTCCCCTTCGAGACAGAAGACGTAAGGCCTGAGCTCATCCGGACTCTTGTTGCTCTTGAGGGTAGCGCAGCAGCATACGATGCTCACTGCAACAACAGAAATGAGCCTAAATACCTTGCTGACTTGAACTACTCGTCTTTGCAGGAAAATGCAAAAAGTTATGCAGTTTCTCATGATCTGGCGAGCGATTTTCGTGAACATTCTGCGGTTTCCAATCTTGAATAAAGGCAGCCTTTTCTCCTTCCAGTTATTGAGTGACTGGATCCAGCAATCATCAACCTTAAACTCCTCCTTCCAGTTGAATCTCCGTAATCGCACCGCGTTGAACCAGCGGTAAGCGGGAGAGATCGTACCGATCACGACTCCCATAAACTGAATTAGGAGGACAAAATAAGGGGAAAAGTTGTAATCTGAGATTCCGGGACATAGATTCAAGCTCGTGTCCGCCATCATTCCTCGCACAAAAGATTCGATCATGATAATGGAGACGAGCAGGCAGAAGAATCCGGAGGCCGTGGAGTTCGCCGATCTGCCGAGAACGTTCTGCGGGCTGCCGGAGTGCGCCATCAACCAACACTTGTGAAAGCAGCTCTGATACAGATCAACATCCTTTTCTTTAGAATCGATCGCCATTTCCCTGAACTTGCGTTCGTAAACCGTTTCTAAATTTTCTCTTAAGCAAGGGACAGTGATTGCAGAAGAGACGAAGATAAGCAAGAGGAGAATCAACATGGAGATTATGATGACATGCTCTTGGGGGAAGGTGTAAATGGCCCCGGTGTTGATCTGCATGCCCACGTTGACGATGACGGTGACGACAAGGATGCAGAGCGCCACTACATTAGGCAGAATTTCCGAGGAGTTCATGTCGCCGATAGGGGGGAGGAGATTTCCCAAGGCGGTACAGAGGAGGACGGTGCCGGATAGCTTGCAGAGCTGTTCCGCACCATATGGCATTGGGGTGTTGATATCGACGGCGAGCTTGGTGACGATGGAGAGAATAACAAGGGTTGTGGCGTTTAGGGAGAAGAAGCGACAGGGAAACCATAACTTGCGATGGCGAAAGGCCAAAAAGACATCGGAGGCCATGGCGGCGAAGCAGAGGAAAGAGGCGGCGGCAATGTAAAGGCCGATCCATGGCAGAGGTTTCCCGAAATCTGTGTCGACCAGATGGTCTAGGGGATTGGGGCAGCCTCTCATCGGGAACGGATGAGGGAGGAAACGACGGCGACGCTGGAGGGTTCTTTATCTCTAGTCTCTACGACGCCGTGCACAAACGGCAATCAGGCCTACTCTCTCTGTATGTCATTCTCTTTTTCCTTCTCCCCGAAGCATTCTCTATATTTTCCTTTCACCCATTAAATCTGAAATCGACTCTCTCCCTCTCTACGTCTCTGTACGCTGTGAGCGTCTCTCTCTCTCTCTATCTACCTCTGTCTTCTCTCTCTAACGCTAATTTTTTTGCCCCTTTGACCTTTCGACAGGTAACTACCTCCCGTTTGCCGCGTACTATTTTTTCTGTCTCTCTCTCTCTACCTTACTCTCATTGCATTTCCCTTTCTTCCTGACGCGGTATGTGCAAATGGTAATAGAATATTCATAGCCCGCTGTTCATTCAATTATTGAATTTCTAAATTTCGTGCTCTCAGGTCTCCTCGTTGATCCACCTTTCTTAAATCTGTTCTACGCCTCCTAATTAGGGGCTTATCTCCTCATTCGGATCCAAAGCCGTTCTCCCTCTGAATCGTTGAAATTCATGAATTTAGGAGTTACCGGAAGCTGTTCCTTGAATCTATTTCCTTAGGGCATTGACCGAGAACATAGTAGACAGCCCCAAAAGTGAGCAAATCTCTATCTATTTTATCTGCCAGAAGCTATCTCTAGCCCCTCTGACCCTTTCGACAATTATCTGTTTCTCTGTCCGCTCTCTTTTCCTCTCTTTATCACTTTCTCTGCCTGTTTCTTTTAAAGTTGCAATATTTTCCCACTTTCTACCTGGTTGACATTCTCTCGTTTTCTATTTCTAGCTGTCTCAAGCCTTTTTCCCTCAATATCACGGCTAGATAAAGCAGCTACACTGTCCGTTGGCGAGTGGTTCAGTCGTTCACCAAGTCCTACCTCTTGATCACATTATACCCCCCAAATATTCATCTTATTAAGGAAACACCATTGCTCTATTTTCGTAAATAACCAGGTCCCGGCTGAAGGCATCAAGCAACGAGGCTACTTGAAGAAACTTCTGGTTAATACGAGATTAGCTTGATTTTGCATTCAAGGAATGTCATTTCAAGACACTTCTAGATACTCTCTCTCAAATAATCTCTCTAGGTTATACTAGAAAATTCTTCTTATCTCTATCTAAGCATAGCAAGACCCTCATTGTAATTGAACTTCAAGGAAGGAAGTTTAGAGAGCTGTTTGCATAAAAACTCTATTGAGTGTTTGTCTCAAGCTAGAAAGGTTAAGTTCCTAACCTTGCAAGAGTCTTGGTATCTACATTTGGTATGAGAGTGAGACTGATCCAAGGGATCATTATGCCAAGAAAAGGAAGAGGCAAATAACTAAAGCATGGAGACAAAGAGAGACCTTGAGACAATTCCATGGTGAGATGTTATGATTGCAAGAAACTTCGACACTTTTGCTTATGAATGTCATAGGAGTAAGAAAGAGGAAAAAGTTCAAGTTGTTGAGGTCGAGGAGAAGCAACAACACACTCTTCTTATGGAAATCATAGAAACTGCAGAAGTTAGTTTACTTCAAGGAGTTAACAAGCAAGCAATGAATGAAAGTATGTGGTTTCTAGATAATGAAGCAAGAATCATATGACAGGTGATCACCACTTGAAAAAGTTGACAGAAGTTTCACAAGAAATAGTGAGATTTGGAGATGGATCTACAAAAAATATTAGAGACCAAGGATGGATCTTGCCTTAGTGTCAAGATGGAGGACAAATGAGGTTAGATAATGTCATCTATGTTCCCAAATTAAAATCCAATATTTTAAGTTCAGGCCAATGAACAAGGGTGCCAAATATTAAGTTCAGGCCAATCCGATGAGCAAGGGTGCCAAATATTAATGGAGGGTGGCTTCCTTACCATCTATGATTAACATGGGAAGGTCCTAGTGAAGGTGAAGAAAACTCTAAGCAGACTTTATCTTTCGAACCTAAACGTAATATTGAAAAGAAGGAAGGTACATTTTATTCTCCAAATTTCTTTGATGCATGCGAAGAAAAAATTGATCAAGAGGCTCTACTAGATAACTCCCATGAGGAAAGTGAGGCCTGAATGAGGTTCTAAATGAAGGGCAAGGCAGTCATCTAAGAAAAGAGGAAAGATTGCCTAGAAAGTGTGTAGAACTTGATTATATTTATGAAGCAACATATCAAGTTACTATAGACCTTGAATCATGTTATTTGAGTCAAGAGGAATGACGAGACGAAACCGCGAGGTCGTTGATTTCACACGGTCTCGTGTCAAAAATTACTCCAAACTTACCAATTTTAGGAAATTTACTCTAATTGAGGGGTATAATGGTAAATACGGGTCGAATCCACAGGGAATTTAGGTATTTTCGAGATATCTTTTGGAATTTGGTCAAATTGGACGATGAATTGAGGTGAGAAATTAGGGAAAATGGTGTTTTTAGAAAGAAGACTCAAAGATCTATCCGTGGAATCAAAAATCACTCGATTTGGATTAGTAATCACGGAGAAATCAAAGATGGAAGTGGGAAGAAATTTTCAGAATCACGAAGAACACAAATCGAAATTAAAATGAAATTAAATTTAAATTGAAGTCCTAATCCTAAAATTGATGATACACGACGATAGATAAGAGGATAAACTTGTTTTCTAACCCGAGATAACGATCAAATCGATCCAATTGATCGCCGGATCGACGGCTCTTCATTCCGTGAATTCAAACGTGAACATCGGTGTTCAAGAGACAAATTCTCCTCGCACAATCGTCGAAATCTCTCTTATAAACACTCCGTGGACGCGGAATCTTGTCTAGAAGTGATTACAAGAGAGAGATTCAAGAGAAGATGCAAATAGATAGGTCAATTAGATCAAATCTCTCAAGAATACATAAGAACGACGAAGAACTCATCTATTTATAAGGGCGAAAAAGGAGAGCCGTTCGATCGATGCGTTAAGGCTCAATTAACGGTCCAGATGTGTTTTGTAACGGTGAAACGTTACAAATAAATCGCGATCTTCGGATCTCAGATGGACGCTCCAGATTCATCCTCGCGATGTAAGTTATAAAACGCCTCGAAACGACGCCCGTTGGATCCCGATCTAACGCTCCAGATGCGTTTGATCGCGTGAAATCGTGGCCGTTATAATTAGATTAATTAAGGCACGTGCTTGATGATCTCTGGTGCACCCGGCGTCCACGCGATCGCGTCATGAGATGCTGCCACGTCACAATTAATCCAACCGTTATAATAACGGTTTTAAGACATGTGCGTTGATCTCTGATCTGTGGACCGTGCTCACGCGATCGACGCACGAGATCTACGCACGCTGTCGATCCGACGATCTCATCGCGCCACGTCACCTGAAATAGGTAAGACATGTGGATTTAGTCCCACACGGACAAAAATAAACAAAAATGTCGGGTATATAAGTCCCGACATTTTAGAGGGTTAATACCCTTCCCATCTAGGGAAGGCTGAAGACCCCTTTTATTATATATGTAATACTAATAATATAAATATAAATACGCGCCACGTAGGCGCACTGCGCGGGTCCGCGTGGCGCTGTCACGTGGCCTTGCGTGCCACGTCGCATCCACGCGGGTCCCGCGCGCATTTTTATTTTTTTTATTTATTTATTTTAACGTTTTTAAATAAAAAATAAAATTCGAAAAATCAAGAAAAATCTAGAAAAATCCCTAAAATTGTAAAAATCATATCTTTTAAAATACAACTCCAAATTAATCCAAATTTCTTTCATTTGATCTGAAATTTAATTATCTATCATTCTAAAAATTCAAAATATTTAAATAACAAGAGATTTAATTCATATTTCAAAAATACATTCATTTTTTTAAAGATTTTAACTTTAGAAAATTAAATGAATGTTCATAAAAATAATTTCTCTTATTATTTAACTTTAAAAACCACTTATAATCTCAAGTAAAGATAGGTTATAAAATCTTTTATCCTTAATTTATCATAATTAACCCTAATTTAGTGCATTTTGAGATTATAACATAAATATGCATAGAATGATAAAAATGCACTCAAAGTATGATAACATGCACATAAATATAATATTTTATGCCTTAAATTGCATTAATAATCATGTTTTATCATGTTAAGATTTCGTGTTATCAAGGAACCAAGTTCAAATCATGAGGCATACAAAGAGAGTGTTTGGAGACAAGCCATAGAAGAAGAGTTAAACTCAATTGAGAAGAACAAAACATGGGAGATGGTGATCCGTACACCAAGATGTAAGCCTATTGCTTTTAAGTGGGTCTATAAGGTAAAGAGAAATTCTCAGGGCGGTATAGTGAGCTATAAGGCTAGACTCGTGACAAAAGGTTATGTTCAAAAGTATGGCATCAACTATGAAGAAGTTTTTTCTCTAGTGGCAAGAATGAAGACTATTTTGGTAAGGTTAGTCCTTGTAACACAAGGATGGCAAGTCTATCACATAGATGTTCAATCAACCTTTCTCAATGGTGAGCTAGAAGATAAAGTTTACATGAGACAACCAGATGGGTATTGTCAAGAAGGGAGAAGAACATCTTGTGATAAAACGAAAGAAAGCCCTTTATAGATTAAGGCAAGCACCAAGGGCATGGTTTACCGAGTTACAAAAGTGTTTGATATCTCTTGATTTCATTGGAAGTTCTCAAGAGCATGCGGTTTATTTCAAAAGATCAAGTAACTCGTGCCTGATAATTGGTGTATATGTTGATGGCATAATTGTTACAAGATAGAGAATCATCAAATTGAAGACTTCAAGACTCAAATGAAGAACAATTTTGAGATGAGTGACCTCGGCCTGCTCACCTCATATCTTGGAATTGAAGTAACACAAGAAAATAGAAGAATCAAAGTAAGTCAAAGGAGTTATGCATCAAGGATCTTAGAGGAATGTCATATGTTAGATTACAATCTAGCACATACCTCATAGAAGAATCAATGTAAGTTCAAAAAAGAATCACATTTAAATGTAAACCCTACACTGTATTGAAGATTAATTGGAAGCCTTAGGTACTTAACCCATACAAGATTGGATCTTATATTTTCAATTGGGTATCTTAGTAGGTATATGGAGAATCCAAAAACTGAACATATGACTGTGGCAAAGAGAATCTCGAGGTATGTAAAAGGCGTATTGGACTTTAGTTTCCTATATGAGAAATGAGAAGTAGGTGATAACACGCATTTTTATGCATAAATATTATGCATTTTATACACTTTTTCACTAAAAATCTTATCATTAATGTATGTTATCATGATTTAAAATGATTAAAATAATAATTCTAATATTTTAGAAGATATTGTTGATTTTTCATTAATTAATAACATTTTATGGGCATTTTAATGACATTCATTCATCAAGAATATAATTTATTATATATAAATGAATTAAAAAAATTTCTAGATTTTTAAAGAATTTTTAAGGAATTTTTTAGAAATTCAAATCATTAAATTAACAATTTGTATAAAAACAAAAGAAAATAAAATATATAAAAAGAAAAAAGAGATTAGAGAGTGACACACACTCTCTATCTCTCCTGAATCTCTCTCTCGTCAGCTCTCGCTCGCGCAATTTTCTCTCCCGTCTATTCCACACGCGTACCTCTCTTCCCTGCCGTCTATTTCACACGCGAGAGACAGAAATCTCTTCTTCCTCTCTTGCGCAACTTCTTCCCTCTCTTCATTTTCCTCGTTTCATCCCCCTCCTTCCTTTTTCGCGTGCATGAGCCTCTTCTTCTTCCTCCACTCTCTTTCCCGTCCTCTCCTTCCCTCCTCCTCTTCCCTTTCTTCCTTCCTTTCTCCCCTCTCTCCCCCGTGAGAGGGAGAAATTATTCTCCCCCTATCCTCCTCTCTCTCTCGTGCGACGGAAACCATTTCCGTCGCACGTGCCTCTTTCTCTCCTGAAGGGCTCTCTCTCTCTCTCCTTGTGCCTCTCGCGACAGAAATTGTTGCGAGGAGAGGGCAAGAAGAGGCACCTCAGCATCCTCTCCTTTCCCTCTCCTCCTTTCCTTTTTCCATCTCTCTCTTGTTCCTCCCCCAGCACGTCTCCCCTCGCACGTCTTCTTCTTCCTCTCCCTTTCTTTCTCACTGTCTCCTATTTCTCCCGTTCTCCCCGACTCCGTCTCTTCCTCCTCTTTTGCGCGCACACGCGTAAGGGGGAGGAGGAAATTCCTCCTTTCCCTCTCCTCGTCTCCCTTCCTCTCCCGCGGGCACACACGTGTGCGCGTAAAGGAGGAGAGCAAGAGATTTCTCTTCCTCCTGTCCCCGCATCCCGTGCGCGTGCTAGGGAGAGGAGGAAATCTTCTCCCTCTTTCCTTTCTTCACCTCTCTTCCTCTCTTATTTTTCCTCTTCTCTTCTTCCTCCCTTCTCTGCCTTGTGCCATCGCCGTCTTCTCCCCTTTCTCTCTCTCACGCGACGGAAGTGAATTCCGTGGCCCGCCTAAATTTTGCTTTGACCGGAGCATTATGAGGAGAGAGAAAGCATATTAATTCTCCAAATTAAAATTATAATATTTCATGATCCTAGTTGAGTTATGAGCTGAAATTTCGTGGGCATGATCCTCATTTTGAAATCTATAAATCTATCAAGGCTGATAATAAATTTAGGGCAAGAAAATTAGGGTTCCTAATGTTTCATTGTGTTCATCTAGTACTGGCTAGTTAGAAGGAAAGAAGATAACGATCGATCATTCTTCTTGAATAGAACGTCATTTTTAGTGAGTTTCTTCTCTTTTCTATTCACTCATCATGTTGAATACAAGATGCTTTGTCCAGAAAAAATGTACGAGCTCTCAAAGCTATGTTTTGATTAGAGAACATTACTAGAGTTTGTTTCATCATGAATCTTTGTATTATAATCATTTTCTATCCATCTTTTCTGTTTTCTTCATTTATTTATTGATATTTTTATATTTACAAGCCTAAAAATCACTTTTCTACCATAAATCAAAGGGTTTTCAATCTTTGAAAGGAGTTTAGAAGCATTTGATTCGTTCATTTCATTCCCGCATACATCTTCTTCTTTTCATCAATCATTTTTGCTTTCTTAATCTAAAAAAAAGTACTAAAAAAATATTTCTTGATTTCAATCTTCTAACCTTCCTCCTTGTGGATTCAATCTTGACTCTCCACTGTTCTAAATTAAAATCCAAATTTGAAAAGTTCAATATAGTTTTTTATATATAAATTCACGCACTCAACGACCGTATTTTTATGCATTTTACTAGGCATGAAGCTAGTTAGGCATAATCATAGTAATTATGTACGAGATTCAGCTTACATGAAAAGCACAACTTGAATGGCTTTCTAGAAAAAAAAATTGATATTTTGGGTCCCTTAGAAAGAAAATATTATGGCTTTATCATCATGTGAAGCCAAGTATGTCGCGGCCACCAATGCAACTTGTTAAGGACTATGGTTAGCAAGATTGGTTGGAGAATTGATGAATGAGGAGACGATATCTATGACGCTAAAGGTTGATAACACACCAGCCATAGCATTTTCCTAGAATCCCATATTTGACAATAGGTCCAAGGACATGGAGACTAAATTTCACTTCATAAGGCATGTGCAAAGTCCTAAAAGGCATCATGCTTGGGAGGGAGATTGAAGGCATCAAGCAATAATGCTTTTTGGAGAAACTTCTAGATAGTACAAGATTAGCTTGATTTGACATCTAAGGGATGTCCTTTCAAGATACTTCTAGATACTCTCTTAAAAGTCTCAATACAGTGGTGATACTAACTAAAAGGGGGGTGAATTAGTTAGTATTGATTATTTATGTTTTCTAAATGCCTTTTTCTACTATTCGTTTGTTTATCACTCTCCGCTTCTCCTCACGATGCACAAATGATTTTATACTGGTTGGGGGACCTAATGTCCCTTAATCCAGTCCCGAGTACTATCGACTCGAAGCCTCCAATCTTACCAAAAAGAAACCTAATCCTCTCACCCCACAGTTGGGTGAAGGACAATGTTTATACAAGTTTAGGTTTCACCCCCAACGGCAGTCATAACACTTACCTTTACCTGATCATACAGCACTACTCTTTAGGCCTTGACCTCCTTGGCTTCTGAATGCCCCGACCCCTCGAGCCGATCTCCACACCAAATCGTGCGTCTTTCCAACTCTTGTCTTGCCTCTTTCGATTGTGATGTCGATCACCGGTAACGTAAGATCTTGTCGTCCGGTTCCTTCTGGACTCCTCGCTCCCGAGAGTCAACTCCTCAACGTTTCAACCAAATGAAACTTGACCAAATACCTAAGTGAATGTGTTAATGCATATATATATATATATATCTATCTATCTATATACGACAAGATCTTCATAAATAAAACAATTTATGTAAAGGGATGTGTCTCCTATTGACTATTTTTTTACTTATGGTTGACTTTGACTTACAGTTGACTCTAACTTATGGTTGACTTTGTCTTATATTTGACTCTGACTTATGGTTGACTTTGACTTATGGTTAACTTTGACTTATGCGTGACTGTGACTTGTGGTTAACCTTGACTTATGGGGTTGACTTTGACTAATATTGTTGACTTTGACTTAGTAGAGTTGATTGTGATTGAATAGGGTTGACTATGACTAAATAGGGTTGACAGTGATTGAATAGGGTTGACTGTGACTGACTAGGGTTGACTATAATTGACTAGGGTTGACTATGATTGACTAGGTTTGACTATAATTGACTAGGGTTGACTATGACTGACTAGGGTTGACTATGACTAACTAGGGTTGACTATGACTAACAAGGGTTGACTGTGACTAAATAGGGTTGATTGTGACTGAGGAGGGTTGACTTTGTCTACTGGTATTGACTTTACCTTAATCTGGTTGATCACTGTCTAATTTTCATTGAAAGTGAGATTGAAATAACCAAGTGAATATATATATATATATATATATATATATATATATATAGTAAACAGAGAGATAAACAAAAAAAATCTAAACTATCTTAGTAGAGAGCAAATATAAGCTTGAATTATATATAATGAAAAACAGGAAATAAAGAAGTGGATAGAAACTAATCTATCTCTGCAAGGAATAAATATAAGCCTGAATTATATATAGATCAAATAGATAAATGAAAATAATGATAGAGACTAAACTATTTCAGCGGCGAGTAGTTACAAGCTTGAATCTACCCCTTAAAGGTTATGATGAATGAAGAGAGCTTGAATGATATAGTGGTTGTGTCACTTGGTCAAGACGATTATGCACCAAAAAAACGTTAACAGTACTCTCGTATGTAAATGAAAACTTAACCAACTGTACCTTTGACGAATTAATGTTAACTGAGAAAACTAACTGTCTTAGAAAATTGTAAAATTGTATGTATGTGAAATTAACTTCATATCACTTAGATATATATAACAATAGAATGACAATAATAGCAATCAGTGATGTGAACTAAGATGTGTGTGTGTGTGTGTGTGTGTGTGTGTATGTGTATCAAATACCTACATAGTAAAGTTAGAAACTATATTGATTGAGATAAACCACTGTGAATGCGATTGGGTAGATCTAATGTAGAACAAAGGACATCAATAAGGGATATGAATTGTTGGGAAATGTGTATGCATATATGTCTCTATATATTGAATGATTCCAAACTAAAATGCTACATAAATCTAGGATGCAGAAAACTAAGTTGAATGTGATTGAGTAGATAAAGAACAGAAATAGTACAGCAATCAGGAAAGTGGATTACAGGAAATTTTGTAACTATTGAATGATTGCAGAAGAATAGATTTCACGAACAATGTAGGATGCACACAATTCAAGAGCTGGATTGAATGTGATTGAACCGATGCAATGCAAAAGAAATGAGGAAAAATTAGTAGTTAGGGATATGAATCTAAGAGATATATAATATGTCAAAAGAGTATCAATGTATGGTAAATACATCACAAACTAATTCTCCTAAATGACAAGGAATTTGGTTTCAAAAAAAATAGAATGATATGCAATCGGACAGATGAAATCTGGAATATAAAATGTTAGAAGTTGATGGATGATCGTCAATTTGGAAAATACCAAAAACGTAGATGAACTTGAGATTGTAAGGATAGAAAACAATGACTGATAGACAGGAAGAACTTGCTATCAACTGAGTGCCGAAAGAGCTTCTTCAAATCGGCATCAGACTATTGCAGGAGGCAAGTTGTGCATGCCACCGTGAAGAAGAAGAAGCAAGAAGTTTGTCGTTGTCTCCTTGATCTCGATCACCATAGGCAAATTTTTGCTTTCAATCTCCCAGTCTTTTCTCTTTCTTACTTTTCCTATGGCATGCTCTGTGAGTCTATCATTTCCTTAACTGGCTTCTCCTCTTTATTGGCCTTGAAACCACTTCAAGATGAAGATTAATTAAGGTTTCTGGTATTAACAACAAAAGAGATATGTGAAAGACGCAGAGAGAGGTGATGGTGTAAGTATTCTGTTGATGTGAAGAAAGATAAGATGTATAAATGAGATACAACAGTATCAATCAAAAATAGACTTTTGAGTAGTCTATGCTTTATTCCGGTAAAAATAAAAAAAAATAACTTGTAGATATCATATTTTAACAATGGATAAAGACAAGTACATGTATATAGAATAATATAAGCTACAGATCCTTACAAACAGATAGAAAGAACAAGATAGAATATACAAGATTATACATTGTCAAACCATTTAGAATACAAAATCTAAAAAATATTGATGGCCACTTATCTATGTATAAATAGTGTATAACGGATTTCTAAAAGAAAAATGATGGAGAATTATCTCAAAACATGAACACAAGGGTTCCAAGTGAACCAATATTCCTCCTTACTCATAAGTTTGAAAAAAACTCACCATCCATTAAGTGAATGAAGAAATCCTCTCTAAATAATTGAAAGAGTGTAGATCTTAAGGGAATTATCTTCCCTCCTTTCCCTATTTTACACTGATCTAAAGATTGACTTGGTCAAAAAAATTTAACCCTTATCCTTAGATAATTAGAATCCCTTGAATGGACCAAGTCAACCATCTTTTACCTTGATATAGGATCCTAATCTCCAAACCATATCCACTATATCATAGGTACCTCGTAAAGTTATGAATAATGATCTCAAAACATCAATAGTAGGAACATCCTTGATTTCCAATTCCTTTTTCTTTGAATACCACCTATAAGTAGAAATTTAGAAGAGATCTACATGTGATAACTTATGGAAGAAAGCTATCTTTTGCTCTAATTCAAGACAAAGCCTTTTTGCATGAATAACTCATGCAAGAATGAAGATAGATCAACATGAAGAACAATTAAGAAGAGCATGAAGAAAGATTATCACGAGCCCTATTGATTGTCACCATATTTCACATTGGATCAAGCTTTATAAAGATAGAATATCAAGACAATGGTTACTCAAGACTTCCAAGCATATCTCAGGAGAACTGAAGAAAAGGAAGCTATCCTCATTATCAGCATCTGTCTCAGCCTTTCCTCCATCTCATCAAGAGAATTTTTCACCATCAGAAGGTTTAAGTATCATCCTACAGTCATCATGGAAACCACTTACCATCTATTACTACTGACGTGGAACACAGAAAAGACAAAAGATCCAAGAAACCATCCACAATTGCCTTGAGACCTCACAAGAACAAAGCATAGTTCCATCACGATAGATTGCATTGTTGAAGACAATGACGACAGCTAAAAGCCTACGAAAGCGTTGAAGAAGCTGTTGAAGAAGCTAAGAAAATTCACTGTTGAAGAAGCTAAAAAAATCCACTGTTGAAGAAACTGAACACAACGACAGGCTGAGCCAACCCATCTTCCACCTCGTCGATATCGTCGGCAATAATTCTACGAACGGAATATCATCCTGCTGTCTATATTGCCGCAAACTCAGCCGGCAGCCACTTCAATCCCTCAAAGCTCGGCTATACTCTCGCGCACTACCTGTCTGCTCACTGTCAACTTAGTATATCGAGGACTTCAAAATAAAAATGAGAGAGCAAGTCAAATCCGCAAAAGTGAACGACAACGTTGCGTTTTGGTTTCGCCTACAACACGAATGCGCAACAGATAAACTTTCTGGGCGGAATCCGAATTCCTCAGACTCCACGTGTATTCCCACTACGACCTACATAACCGTCTTCTTCTCACCCTCATATTCCTCTCCAAATTCCATAAATAGAGATTTGTAAGAGAACTCAAGTAGTTGTTTTTTTGATAAAATTGGTTACCTTTGGTTACTTCTACCTGTGTTCGTGTTCATCACGTTCACGTATCTTCTCCTATCTCCATTGTTCCTCCCGTGAATCTCCCGCAACCCATCTTTCGAGTTCTATCTCCCCTCCATTTCTCTCTCTCATTCTTTCCGCTTTCAAATACTATCGGTCAGAGGTTCATCAAGGATATTTTCTACCATCAGACGTCTTCCAAAGCATTGCTTTCCCGTCTCAAGCAGGTAATCATTCCTCTCTCACTTCCAGTAATAATAGTTCATTCGCAAAACTATAAGTCCACATTAGCCTCTCCGTTCTCCACTAATCTTCCCCGCCACCTGTCATTTTCCATCGCCCTGTCACCCATTCCCTATCCTCTACATTATAAAATATATTACCATCTTCTCTTCGTATCCACTTCCCTCTTGTTCACTATCTTCACCAATACTTCCACTTCCTTTTCCCTCACACTCATCGTCCGTCCATTCCTCTTTTCTATTTCTTTTACCAATCATATTCACTAACATATTTAAACCGTAATCCAGTTTCTTATAAATCCTAATATCCTCCTCCTTATATAATTATCATACAGCCCTCCTTATTTATTAAACAATACATATCATATATCCTCTATTTTTCTTCTCTTCTCATAATTAAATTTTATCATCATTATCCGTCTCTTATTTCCAATTAACCTTCTACAATATCTCATCTAATTTTCTACTTAGTTCCTTCGGTGATATCACTTCATAGGTCCTCACACACTTGTAGGATAATTAGCCATTACCATCACTATAAACTCTTATCATACTCCTCTCACTTCTCCATATCTACACCATCATATTCATACATACAATCATGCTAAAATATCCTACACCAAAAAATCTGTCCACTATGAAAAAGGTCTAAACAAAAAGAAGATTTTCAAAATCAACTCAAATATACAAATGGTTTACTTGATGATATCTCATTTTTTTCTTGATCATATAAAACCTTTAAGATGAAATATTAATTTTTAAAATATAAAGATAACATAAAAAAAATAAAACGCTATTACATAAGAACTATATTCTTTGATAGAAAACTTTGGGCTTGCTTTCCCTCTTCCTCAATGATGAAATCTTTGTCCTTGCATAAGAGAGATGTGAATGGTTTTGAGATGTTAGGAAAATCTCTAATAAACTTCCGATAGAAGCCAACATGCCCAAAGAAACTACGTAGTTCCCTTATCAACTTTGGGAGCGCGAGGTCTTGTAAAACCTCGACCTTTGTCTTGTCCACTTTCAATCCTTTTCTTGAGACTAGATGCCCAAGCACTATGCCTTCTTTAACTATGAAGTGGGACTTCTCGTAACAAAGCACTAAATTTTTTTTAACTCAAACATCGAGGATTTGCGTTAAGTGCTCTAAACAAGTATCAAAGCACGGCCCAAAAATTGAAAAGTCATCTATGAAGACCTCAAGACTTTCCCTAATAAATTCAGAGAAAATAGTCATCAAGCACCTTTGAAAAGTGTCAAAAGCATTACATAATATGAATGTCATGCGTTGATGGGATCTGAGGTTGATAACTTTCTGAAATTTTGATCAAAACATCAAATACAGCGAAAAACATTGAATCGACATTCAAAATACAAATCCACTAAGAATAGATGATCCTATCATCTAGTATGTATGAGAAAACTTACCTACAGGTTTCCTTGAAGGAGTTCTTGAAGCTATTCAAGTGTCTAGCTTCTAGCGGTATCCACACGGTCTCTGGATGGTTGGATCTCCTCTTCAAAGCTCTTCACCAAGAGAGAAATAGAAGAAAGGAGAGAATTCTCACAAGGCTTGCATGGGCACCTTGAGTTGTGTTCGTTCTCCTCCTATTTATAGACATTTGGTATGAGGTTTTTTCACAAAAACCCTCATAATTATGTCTATATCCACCAACATCCATAAACCTTGTGTGTGTGACCCTCTAGGTCCATATATCTCACTAGTTAATGACTCTATGGACCAAATAACATCTTATTGGTCAACCTTAATTAATTATCTACATCCACATATAGATTAATTAATCAAGGATTGATTTAACCCAATCGATAGGTTGAGTTGCCAGCCCGTTGGGTGCCAAGCTACACCACGTACACTAGGAGATATGGAGTATGTAAGAACTCACTTATGGAACCTTCCCGTCATCGATTACCATGTATGTATAATCTTTCATCCACATTAGACTCATTAATGACTTAGGCTATGGTCAACTGTCAAACCCTAATCGGTCACTCAAGTTAGTATTGATGCATGTTGAAATCATCGAGAGAACTCCTTTGATATTTCTACTACCTTGGCCAAGGATTTCATTACATATCTTTCCTTGAGTTAATCTCCTCAAATACCGAGGGTGGATGATCCTATCATGATCACACAATCATCTTCGTGGACTTCATGTCGTATCTAATATATGATGTTTTAGATATCCCGTGACTAGGGATTTGTAAGTCATAATCAAAACACAATCATCCATCCACAAGATGTCTTTGGTATCTCAAGTCAAAGGACCACATACACAACCATGGCATGAATCAACCTGATAGACAGTTAGGTATAATACCATTTAGGGATTTACACGGATCAATTCAATGAACTCTTTCTCCAAAGAGCACCCACTATCTATCCTTAGTGTCTCCACACCAATTGCTATAGGATCAGCCATACTCATCATATGAGATGGATTAGATAGTGCTATTCTTTCCGGATAATTCGATGTCCTTCTCGAGTATCTCACGAATAGGAATTTTTAGAACATATGTTTAAAGACTAGTGATCACTTGACGAGCCAAAACCGCGAGGTCGATTTCACACGGTCTCGTGTCAAAATAAAGTCCAAACTTACCAATTTGATGAAAATAATTCGAATTGAGGGGTATAATGGTAAATAAGGGTCGAATCCAAAGGAAAATAAGGAAATTCTTGATGTTTTCTTCGAAATTGATCAAATCAGATGATAAATCAATGGTAGAAATTGGGGAAAATGGTATATTATGAAAGATAACATCAAATCGCTTCCACGAAATCAAGAATCATTGAAATTGATCTTGAATTCGCGGAGAAATTGAAGATCGAAGTGGGAGGAATTTCCAACGTTGAAAAATCGCGAAATTGATGAAATTGAAATAAAATTTAACCATAAATCCTAATCTAAATTGAAATTAAACATTATTGGATGGTAGATTATGAAAAACCGCTTCCACTAATCCCAAATAGCGATCAAATTGACACGAATAAACCTCTTAATCACTGAAAACGTGAAGAACGTGATGTGGAGATTCAAGCGTCAATTTCTCCTTCACTACTCAACCAAATCTCGAGTTCTTGCCCTCCGTGGATGCGGAAATTGGTGTAGAAGAAGCTAGAATCGAGAGATTTGAGAAAGGAGGTGTCTAAATAGATCAATTAGATTCATTTCTAACTCGAATGCTTACAAATCGGAAGAACACCTTGTTTTTATAAGGCATTTGGGCGTAACCATCCGATCAAAACGATCGCCGGTTACAATGGAGCGGTCCATTGTGGACCATTACGAAAATGGCGTGGCCGTTGGATCTGGATGGACGGTCTGGATGAAGCCCTTGATATGCGTTTATAAAACGCCTTCGATCACGTCCTTTGAATCGCGATCCGACGGTCCAGATATGTAGTGCATGATTCAATACGGACCATTATAATCCCTTCATTTAAAGCACGTGCCTTTGATCGCGATCGGTGGTCCGCGTGTAAACCCGATCGACGCGCAATGATCCGTGCTCCATCCAATCCGATGCCTCTCCCTTCGCCACTTCACATGCATATTTAAAAACTCTGGGGAACTTAGTCCCACACGGATTAAATTAAAAGAAGGGAGCGGTTTTATATAATGCGACGGAATCAGAGGGATAATAATTATCTTCCGATAATCAGAAGACTTATAAGTACTATAACCAATATATATGATAAATATAAATAAGCGTCAGATCGTGCCGCGTAGGTGCCGTGTGGGCTCGCGTGGCGCTGCCACGTGGCCCTGAGTGCCACGTCGCATCCACATGGCCCCGCACGATTAAACCCCCCTTTTTGCTTTATTTTAAATCATTTTAATCATTTAAAAATCCGGAAAAATTCATAACTTTTAAAATATAACTCCAAATTAATCCAAATTTCTTTTATTTGATCCAAAATTTAATTATCTATCATTCTAAAAATCCAAAATTAATAAATAATGAGAGTTTTAATTTTCATTTCAAAAATACATTTATTTTTTAAGGATTTTAACTTTAGAAAATATAAATAAATGTTTATGAAACATTTTTTCTCATTATTTTAACTTTAAAAACCTCTATAATCTCAAGTAAATATGGGTTATTACTTATTTATCTTTAAATCATCATTTTTAACCCTAATTTAAAGTATTTTTGAGATTATAATGACTTTTCATGGAATGATAGAGAAATACACATAAGTATGATAACATGCAGGGAAATGAAACTATTTATACCTTAATATGCATCAAAAATCATGTTTTATAATGTTCATTCAGCATGTTATCTGATAACATGCATTTATAACCTGAATTCTTACCCTAATTAACTCATATTCATGCTTATTTTATGTGAATATGATGCATGTTATCATACTTTTTAGGAATTTTCTCCATTGGCATGTCATTTCACTAAAGTTGATATTTATGCATAAATTAGAGATAATTTCATGCTTAAGAGATGATTAATCTTTTGTTTAGAGTAATAGGAGTTAATCTCTATTATTAAATGATTTTTGACTTTAGTAAATGTTTGGAAGGATGATTTTATGATGAATTTATGATTGAGAATGTTTAATTAGAACTTATTTAATGAAATTTTAATTCATCCTTATTTCCTTCTTGAAAACATATTTTAAATGACATGATATTAAAAAGAAAAGAATTTATGATCCAATGGAGAAAATTTGGATTAAAAAGGAGTTATATTTTGAGAAATATAAATTTCTAAAGTTTTATACGATTTTTCCGATTTTTATTTGATTTTTAATTGAATTTTTAAGTATTTTTTTACTGAGAAAAATCGTGAAAAAAAGGAAAACGTACCTGCGGAGCTGACGTGGCACGCGCCGACTGACGTGGCGAGCGGGGCTGACGTGGCGAGCGGGGCTGACGTGGCGAGCGGGCCCACGTGGCGCGCGGGTCCACCGCGCCGTTACGACGCGGCACTGAGGCCACGTGGCAGGACGCTTGTGGCCCACGCGGGGTGCTGACGTGTGGCCGGATGCCACGTGGACAGGCCACGCGGACGCCCGTGAGGGGCGCCACGTGGCGAGGGGGCTGGTCAGTGGAGGGCCCACGGGTTAGTGGGCCCTGGTAAGTATTTTGGGGCGGTAACGCAATAGGCGTTTACCGCCCCCTAATTTATAGGGGCAAAATTATTTTTTGTCTTCCGTGTGGGACTATGTTCCCACACGGTTCTTACCTTGCAGGACACGTGGCGGCTTGGCGGGCGTCGGATCCAGCTGGGTCTGATCGAGGGGCGTCGATCGCGTGGACTGGAGTCCACGCGATCACCAGATCAAACACGTGCCTAAATTATATCTTAAGTGAAATGATCGCAGGTCTCACCTTTCGCCACGTGGACACGTCGTGAGTGTCCGATCTTCACCAAATGAAGATCGCGTGATCGCGATCTGACAGCCTCCGTTGAAGCCACGTGGAACACTTTGGCGCGTCGGATTTTCATCATAGACAATCTTCATCGGACGGCCCTGAGGATGCGTGGAAGAACTCCGCGATCGTGGCTCGATTGAGCCGCGATCAAGGCGAAGATGGCGCGGGATTGGCGCGGATTGGTCGCCCATCGATCGGCAAGCGATCGGCGAAGCCCTAACACCACAGTTGACGCCTGATCGCGACCTGATCGTGGCGCGATCATGGCGAAAATCACGACGAAAACGTAGCAAATCCGAAGCGAAATTGAAGCAAAACATGGGCCGATTCGTCGCGCAATTGAAGCCACGACTCAGGCTGAAGGAATCGCCTCCACGAAGACAGCAAACCACCTCCACGATCGCCTCCATCATCCACAACTTCGGGCCAATTTCTTCTTTAAAAACCCATGTATTCCCTCTCTTGTTCTTCAACTTTTGATCGACTCGTGAAGAAATTAAGCGAGTTTCGAGGAAGATCTCTAGTTCATCGTGTTCCCCCCGCGTTTAGACTTGATTGCGAAGCAATTGGAGCGGGATTGATCACGAATTTCTCCTTAATTTCATCGAATTTTCCCCTTGAATTCCGAACGTCCACGAGGAAGAATCCGAGCAAATTCGCTTCAATCCATGAGAATTGGAGCCCCATCCTTGCGGCAATCAGGTTAGTAGTGAGATTCAATCGATTATCAGCAGGTAATTTGAGTTTTTATTAGATTTAGAAGTTTAATTTTGCAAATTAGTTCATAGTGTTCTTCATTTTCCCCAATTTTAGGTCCGAAAAGTCGCTGATTTTGAAAATAGGATATCTCTCTGATTATAATTCCAAATTACTTGATTTTGGTTTCATTGGATTCCTCTTTTCATCAGCTTTCCGTGGATAGCAAATTAATCAAATTCCGAGTTCATTTAACCCTTCAATTTAACGTTTGACCACGGACTGTTCATCTTTCATTAGAAGTCAAACGTTGACTTTCGGGGTCAATTACTTTTTATTGACAAATCAGAATTTGATAATTTTGGTCTTGTTGGATTTCTCTGGTTCTTAGATTTCTATTGACATATAAATTGCAAGATTTGGATTTCATTTGGGCATTCAATTTGAAGATTTCCTCTGAGGTGTTCATTTCGGGGACTTTCTGATCATTGATTTTCAATAATTCATAATAAATCCATTTCTTATCCAAAAATTACAAAACTTATATCAATAAATTCTATTTTCTCTCTAGTTTCCAAATATCTACTTTTCGTAATCTTCTGACTCTGTTTGATTCTCTGATTTTGCAGAACACCTACTGCTGGTCAAAGTCAACGCTTTGACTTTGACTTTTGACTTTTCTCTGTCAAATCCGAGATTTCAAATCTTAAAACTTCTTATTTACCTTATTTATATCATTTCCATATCTTAAATCTTATATTCTCTTATTTAAAACTCCTTTTAAACCTAAGTTTGACCAAGTCAACTCTGCTATTAAAGTCAACCCTGCTCTCTGTGGATCGACCCGATACTTACCCAGTACTTGATTATTCTATCTTGTCTTTGTGAGTTCGGATTTATAAATTTTTTTTGACCATCGTCTTTGTGTTTAACGACGCACGAAAATGACACGTCATTATCATCACTATATTATGATCTCATTATAATTCACTTAGTCATTGCACATGCTCATGGACTTTATTGCAAGCATCACACAAGAATGAAAATGAATAAATTTCATTTCAATGAACATAAACAAGATAAATGAAAGTGTGATTGGCTTATAGGCTAGATAATATCCATCATGCATTGGGGCGCATAAGTGCCAAAAGGACATGTAAATGTGATCTTCTTCTGATCATCCGAGTGAATCGCCATCTGATTATACCCGGAACATTGATAACATGCAATCTTAACATGATAAAACATGATTATTAATGCAAATTAAGGCATAAAACATTACATTTATGTGCATGCTATCATACTTTGAGTACATTTCTATCATTCTATGCAATTTTATGTTATAATCTCAAAATGCATTAATTTAGGGTTAATTATGACGAATTAAAGATTAAAGATTTTATAACCCGTTTTTACTTGAGATTATAAATGGTTTTTAAAAATAAATAATAAGAGAAATTATTTTTATAAACATTCATTTAATTTTCTAAAGTTAAAATCTTAAAGAAATGGATGTATTTTTTAAATAAGAATTAAATCTCTTATTATTTAAATAATTTGACTTTTTAGAATGATAGATAATTAAATTTCAGATCAAATGAAAGAAATTTGGATTAATTTGGAGTTGTATTTTGAAAGATATGATTTTTACCATTTTTAGGGATTTTTCTAGATTTTTCCTGATTTTTAATGATTTTATTTTCTATTTAAAAAAGGTTTAAAATAAATAAAAAAATGCAAAAAGCGCGCGGGTCCCACGCGGGTGCGACGTGGCACGCAAGGCCACATGGCAGAGCCACGCGGACCCGCGCAGCGCCTACGTGGCGCGTTTTACATCTATAGTATTTTTTATTATTATTATATATATAATGGGTCTTCAGCCTTCCCTAGAGGGGAAGGATTATTAACCCTTTAAATTGTCGGGTGTTATAAACCCGACGATTCTCCTTATTTATTTCCGTGTGGGACTAATCCACACGACTTCTATTTCGCAAGTGACGTGGCGCGACGAGGAGCGTCGGATCGGCGGCGCATCGGAAGATCCACGCGTCAATCGCGTGGACACGGACCACCCGATCTGATCAAAACACGTGCCAAATAAAAGGAGTTATAACGGTCAGATTGGAGGCGACGTGGCGGCATCATACGCCTTGATCGCGTGGATGCGTGGTGCACCGGAAATCAATCAAACACGTGCCTATTTAAAAGAGTTATAACGGTCCAGATTCGACCGCGCAGGGAGAATCGCGGCCGTCCGATTGCGATCCAAGGGGCGTTATTTGAAGCGTTTTTTTTAAAGCGTTTCATCGGATCAGATCAAGGCCGTCCGATCACGATCCAAGGGCCGATATTCGAGGCATTTTATAACGGTCATCCACGCGATCATCCAGGCCGTCCATCTTCAATCCGACGATCGTGACTTAATTGAAACGGTCCATGATGGACCGTTTCATCACGACCGTTAATCAAGGAGATCGGACAGTTCTCCCCAATTCGCCTTATAAATAGACGAGTTCTTCGTCGTTCTATGTATTCTTGAGGGATTTGATCTAATCGACCTATCTAAACCCCTTCTCTCTTGAATCTCTCTCTTGTAATCGCTTCTAGACTCGAAATCGTGTCCATGGAGTGTTTATAAGAGAGATTTCGACGATCGTGCGAGGAGAATTTGTCTCTTGAACATCGATGTTGACGATTGAATTCGCGGAATGAATAGCTGTCGATCCGGCGATCAATTGGATCGATTTGATCGTTATCTCGGGTTAGAAAACAAGTTATTCCTCTTATATATCGTCATGTATCATCAATTTTAGGTTTAAGATTTCAATTTAAGTTTAATTTCATTTTAATTTCAATTTGTGTTCTTCGCGATTCCGAAAATTTCATCCCACTTCCATCTTTGATTTCTCCGTGATTACTAATCCAAATCGAGTGATTTTTTATTCCACGGATAGATATTTGAGTCATCTTTCTAAAAACACCATTTTTCCTAATTTCTCACCTCAATTCATCATCCAATTTGACCAAATTCCAAAAGATCTCTCGAAAATACCTTAATTCCCTGTGAATTCGACCCTTATTTACCATTATACCCTTCAATTCACTCTTAATTCCACAAATTGGTAAGTTCGGATTAATTTTTGACACGAGGCCATGTGAAATCGACGACCTCGCGGTCTCGTCTCATCAAACATCCATCGAGGAAGCAATAATATCCTTAACCAGAAAGCTTATCAAGGATTTGGTCAATGAATGTGATAACGTGTCATAGATGCATTTATTTTCATCATTATAAATGGGTTGTAACACATAATTCTTGTTGATATAATATACGTTATCATGTTTTTTATGATATTTTTTGCGTTCATCATTTTATTCCACTCATATACTCAACTTGCATCTATTTAGTGTTAATTTGGTAAAACAAAATATGTCCTATTATGCACCATTCTTTTCAATTACTTATACTATGAGACTAACCCCATTTGACTCTTTCAAAGTCTAATAGTTGAATTCTTACATTTTCTATGAGTTATGTGGATATAGGGACATAGGTATACAAGTAGGAAAGCATGGATATGGATGACGGTAAGAGGAAAGAGGAAACAATTCTCTACTAAATTTGAACACCAAGACAACCATATTTTTATGAAATGTGGTAAATGAGGTTTGGATTTTGTAGAGAGATCATCGTAAGGTTTTTACAATGATAGAAAATTGATTTAGAGTGAATATTGGGTCAATCTTCTTATTTTTAAGGAGGTTAGACCAAACTCAAATTTTATTAAATGAGACCTTAATTTTTTCTCATGATTTTAGATATTTTTAGATGAAAAAGATAGAGGATTAAATTCTTGATCTAATGGAGAAAATTTCATAGAAAAAGGAGTCGTATTTTGTGAGATATTCAATTTCTAAGTATAAGGAATTTTCTGAAATTTTTATGGAATTTTTCTGAATTTTTTAGGGACTTTTTTTATTTTGAGCATACTTACAAAAATACCACCTCGATTTTTAAAGTAGAAATTTACAAAAATGCCCCTCTAATTTTTAAAGTGAAAATTTATAAAAATGGCCCTCCAATTTTTTAATTTAGAAATTTATAGAAATACCCCTCTGATTTTTAAAGTTGGAAATTTACAGAAATTCCCCTAAACACGATCTCAATCAACAGCTAGGATTTCTCTAAATTAAAATCATGATATCTCATGATCTAGATAGAGTTTTGAGCTGAAAGTTTATTTGTAGATTCATCTATCCATCCATACCCTTGGATCAAAGAATAAAGCTGGAAAAATACTTTTAATAATTGAACTTTTTTACCCCTCTTTACACTCAAACCCTAAGAACCATCGTATAAAAGCCTTTATTTTCTCTCTCCTTATGTTTTTTGGCTCTCTCTTAGCATTAGGCTACAAGAAGTAAAGGGAGAGGACGTCAAGGCCCAAGGAGGAGCATTGTTTGATGCTCAATCTTGTAGTGGAGAAGGGAGCAAGCAAAGATCATAATCAAAGCGGATCAAGCATCACCCAGCCTAGGACGGGCACATTTACACCCAAAATATCCATCGAGGAAGCAATAATATCCTTGACCAGAAAGCTTATCAAGGATTTGGTCAATGAATGGCAAGGGGAAATGATCCTTTTTCGTTGCTGCATTCAATTTCTGATAATCAATACATACTCTCAATTTCGTCGGAAGATGCGTTTGAATTTCTTCACCCTTGTCATTCGTGGTCATAGTGATCCCCGCCTTCTTGGGGACTACATGCACCGAACTAACCCATGGGCTATTGGAGATAGGATAAATAATGTCGGCGTTTAACCATTTAAGGATTTCATCCTTCACCGCATCCCATACTTAAGGGTTAAGCCTCCTTTGTGCCTCTCTAGATGGATGAGAACCCTCCTCCAGAAAAATCCGATGAGTGCACAAAGAGGGGTCAATCTCCTTAAGATCTGATAAGCTCCATCCTATTGCTTCCTTCCTTCCTCAAAAGACCTCAAGTAATATCTCTTCTTGGCCCTTCTCTAGCTGCGAGGATATAATCATGCGTTTGGCGTGCTGATGTTCAAGAAATGCATACTTCAAAGTAGATGGTAGTGGTTTGAGCTCAGGTGTTGACTCACTCGAGGGAAAGGCATCATCATCAAGCTCCTCGATGCTCTCGTCCTTGATAAATATCATCGTCTCCTCAATAAAACTCTCAATGAATCCTCATCAATATCGATGGCGCCTACCTCATCGAATGCATGTGAAGGATGTTGCATCAATTTATTGATGCTCACCTTCATGGTACTCTGATATCATGCAATTTGTACATGAATTTACATGATTATTAATGTAAATAAAAGCATTAATTGTTCCATTTATATGCATGTTATCATATTTTAAGTACACTTCTATCATTGTATGTAATTTCATGTTATGATCTAAAAATACATCATTTTATGGATGATTATGCATAACTAAACAATGTAATTATAATCTTATTTATATTTAAGATCATAATAATATTTTCATAATTAAATGATAAGAGAAAAGATGTTTATTAACACTCATGTATTTGTATAAATTTATTTTATAAGATGCATGAGTGTATTTATTTAATTAAAATTCATTCTCTTGTTATTTTAATATTTTGAATTTCTATAATGATAGATAATTGAATTTCTGATCCAAAAAAATAAATTTGAATTGATTTGGATTTGTATTTTGAAAGTTATGATTTTTTTTAATTTTTAGGAATTTTCTACAATTTTTCTAAATTTATTTAACTATATTTTTTATTTTCAAATAATTAAAAAAGGAATTAAAAATTATTTTATTACCGCACGCTGACGTGGCGGAGCGAAGCCACGTCACGACACGTGGACGTGTGTCCGTGTGACACGTGGATGCTTGTATATGTGTGACGTGTGTGCGTGACGTGTGTGCGGTCACGCGTGTGTGTGTGTGTGACACTTGTGCGCGATAATAAATGGTTAGGAGCATCCGTAATCGGATTTAATCTAACCGCATAATGTCACTGATGAAGCGTTTTATGCGGTCGTTCAAACACACAAACGTTGGTCAAACAAAATTTATAATTCCGAACTCACAATAACAAAGATGTAAAATCAAGTATAGTGTAAAGATTGGGTCGATCCACAAAGAATACACTTGACTTTGATCGTAGAGTTGACTTGGTCAAACTTAGGTATAATTAGGGTTTTTAAGAAGTAAAAATGATTTTTAATTAATTTAAATGATATAAGTATACTAAATAAGATATTTAAGAATTTAGAAACTGATTTTAAGAAGAAATGTCAAAAGTCAACGTCAAAGCATTGACTTTGATCCATAGTTGACTTTCTGTAAAATCAGATAATAAAAAGAGCTTAAAATATTATGAAAATTATATCTTCATAAACTAGAGAGAAAATGAAAATTATTTATAGAAAATTCGTGATTTTACAAGAAGAATTGGATTTATTATGAATTATTAAAAATCAAAGATTAGAAAATTCCCGAAATGAACACTTTGGTGTAAATCTTCAAATTGGCTAACCAAATAATATCCTAATCTTTCAAATTAAATATTCATGGAAAGCTAACAACCAGAGGATTCCAAATAGACCAAAATTGTCAAATTCACTTACTATTTTAAAAGTAATTGCACCCGCAAGTTAATGCCCAAATTCGGATTGAAAATGAACAGTCGATGGTCAAACGTTAAATTAAAGGATCAAATGATGATAGAATTTTACGATTTTATTATCCACGGAAATTTGATGAAACAAGGAATCAAATGAAACAAAAATTAATCTATTTAGATATAAGATCCGAGAGAAATCCTTGTTTGAAAATCAACAAAAATCCGTAACTAAAATTGGGTGAAAAGATGAATTTAACGATTTCTAAACTCTAATTACCTACCTAAATCTAATCTAAACTATATAAATTGCAAGGATTATGAACGAATCACACTACTAACCCTATTGACGTGAAGATTTGACTTCAATTCGCATTAATTGAAGAGTATTTCTCTGGTTTCGTCTTCGACGTGCGTTCGGCATTCAAGGGGAGATTCTGATCATTTTCTTGCAATAATTTGTGATTTTCTTGCTTCAATGGATGCAAAATTGAGTCTAGGAAGCAAGAGATTCACGAAGAACTTCAGATCTTCTTTCAAAATTGCTTAATTTCTTCACGATGAAAAGTTGCTTAAAAGAAGAGAATACATCGGTTTTTAAAGGAAAATTTCCACGAGAAATGCGGAACGTCTGTTTCGCGATGAGATTGGAGCCGTCTGATCGCACAAAATCGGTGGAATTGTGGCCCATGACGCGGCCCACGTTCTCCCCTTATTTTGCCCGTCTGATCTTGATCGGAGCCTCGGTATGAAGCCACGTGTTGCAAGGTAAGTCGTTAGGAGCGTGATCAAATCTCAACCGTCCGTCGTCACTTAAGTCATAATTAATGCATGTGTGCTTGATGGTGATCGGGTGGACCAGAGTTCACCCGATTGACGTGTCTTAATCCACGCGATTTTATCTGACGCATATCGCGATGCCACGTGTCTTCCAAATAGAAAACTTAAAGGGAACATAGTCCCACAAGGAAGAAATTGGCGGAAATGACGCGTATAAAAGGGAGAAGGCTTTTACGCCTTTGCGTTACCGCCCCCAAACTTATTACTTGGGCCCATCATCTGCCAGTCCAAAGACCCTTTGCCACGTGGCGCCACCCAAGTAGACTCGTGTGGCCCCGCCACGCGTCCGTGCCACATCAAGGCCACGCAGGCGACCGCGTGGGCTCGCGTAGCTCTGCCACGTGGCCTTGCGCGCCATGTCGCATCTATGCGGGTCCCAAGCCACGCCACATCAGCCCATGGTTCTCGCGGGAAAATAACTGCTTTGCCATTTTTAAAAAGAATTAAATCCGTAAAAATAAAAATAAATTCTACAAAAATCCAGAAAAATCTAAAAAATTAAGAAATCAATATCTTTGAAAATATAACTCATTTTCATCTCAAATTTTTTCCATTGGCTCAAAAATTTATTCATTTAATATCATGTCATATAAAATATTAAATTAAAAAAGGATATAAGATGAATCTAAAATAAACTTAAGTAATCTTTTAAGAAGTGTATTTAATATCATCCAAACATTCTATTCTTGAAATTAATTCTTCTAATCTACTAAAGTTAAAGTAAATCAAGGGAAGTAATTAATTTCTATTTATTTAACCTTGAAAAAGATTGAACATCCATAAAGCACATAGTTAACCTTAAATAATGCATAAATATGGACTTTAGTAAAATGGCATACCAATGGAGAAAATTCATACAAACTACAATAATATGCATTGCAATTACATAAAATAATCATGAATATTAGTTAAATAAGATCAGAATTTAAGTTAAATATGCATGTTATCAGTCACCTATGTTATATACCGGATAAAACACTCGATTTTATTCTATGTGGGACTATTTCCATTTTAATTTGATTTCAAGTGACGTGGCGATGCGTGAGACATCCCATCGCATGATTTAATCACGTGCGTCGGATGTCACTTATTCAAGGGGTACGTGGCAACATCATATAAGACATCGATTCGAATAAATGAAGTTTAATCTCAGCGGTCCATCAATAGAGTTATAACGGTAGAGACTCAAAGCGCCCAATGGACCCTTGATTTTATCACGATCGTCCGATGAAGATCCAACGAACGAATCGAAGCGACGCTTTCTCTCTCACGCGTGACGTGGACTCCTCTGGATGCTCCATCAAAGATCGGACGGACGCGACTTAATCACGTCGGTTCGTCAATCGACCCGTGATCTCGACCGTTGATCGCAATGAACCGACGGTTATGCCCAAATTCACTTATAAATTGAGATGTTCTTTGACGAGACGAGACCGCGAGGTCGTCGATTTCACACGGTCTCGTGTCAAAAATAATACCGAACTTACCCATTTTGGGAAATTAACTCGAATTGAGTGGCATAATGGTAAATAAGGGTCAAATCCACAAGGAAGTAAGGAAATTCTTGATGTATTTTTCAAAATTGATCAAATCAGACAATGAATTAATGATAGAAATTGGGGAAAATGGTAAATTATCAAAGATGACTTCAAATCGATTCCACGGAATCAAGAATCATCAAATTTGGACTTGATTTCGTGGAGAAATCGAAGATTGAAGTGGAGAGAAAATTTTGGAATCGAAAATCACGATTTTATCTAAAATTCAACCAAATTGAACCTTAATTCCTAATCTAAATCGAAATCAAACTTAAATAAACTAAATCTTAGTAAAAACCACTTCCACTAACCACGATTAGTGATCGGATTAACTCGATTAAACCGATTAATCGACGAAAACACCGAAGAACGCCTTCGCGAGTTCAAGCTGCAATTTCTATCGATCTATGCGATGAAACCTTGATTTCAAGGGCTCCGGAGGTGCGGAATTGAAGGTAGAACACGATGAGATCAACAGAAACGAGAGGGGAGGTGTCTAGACAGATCAATTTGTTTGATTTGCACTCGAATGCTTAGAACATCGGAAGAACCCCTCCTTTTATACATATTTTGGGTGTAACCGTCCGATCAAAACGATCGACGGTTACGATGGAACGGTCCATCGTGGACTGTTTCAAATAAGTCGTAGCCGTCCAATCTCAATCGACGGCCTGGATGATCCGCGCAGATGACCGTTATAAAACGCGCCCTTTTTCCGCCGTCGGATCGTGATCCGACGATCACGATGCTCCCTGTAAGATCGAATCAGGACCGTTATAACGCTTGTAATTAAAGCATGTGCGTTGATCGGATCCAGTGGACCGCTCGACCACTCGATCGGCACGCTCCGATCGTGATACAACGCCCTGATTTCAGCCACGTGTCATGCACTCAAATAAACTATGTGTGACTTAGTCCCACACGGGAAAAATTAAAGCGATCGATTCAGTTTAAAATGCGCGACGATTCAAAGAGATTAATATTCCCTTCCGATCTACGGAAGGTTGAACATATTATATTATAAACTATATATAAATAAATAAATATCGCGCCGCGTAGGCGCTGCTTGAGCCTGTGTGGCGCTGCCACGTGTACCCGAGTGCCACGTCGCATCCACGTGGGACCCGCGCAAAATCCCCCTTTTTTGCCTTTATTAAATTATTTTTAACATTTAAAAATCGTAAATTTAATCAAAAATCCCTAAAAAAATAGGAAATTCATAACTTTTATATATAACTCCAAATTAATCCAAATTTCTTTCATTTGATCCGAAATTTAATTATCTATCATTCTAAAAAGTCAAAATTAATAAATAATGAGAGTTTTAAATATTATTTCAAAAATACATTTATTTATTTAAAGATTTTAACTTAAAAATAAATAAATAAATAAATGTTTATAAAAACCTTTTCTCTCATTATTTTAACTTTAAAAACCTTTATAATCTCAAGTAAAGATGGGTTATTAATTATTTATCTTTGAAATCATCATATTTAACCCTAATTTAAAGTATTTTTGAGATTATAATGACTTTTTCATAGAATGATAGAAAAATACACATAAGTATGATAACATGCATGTAAATGAAACCATTTATACCTTAATGTGCATCAAAAATCATGTTTTATTATGTTAATGTAGCATGTTATCATTCTTTGCTACGGAAATGTATTCTTGGATTTTCGAGCAAATCGAACAGTCTAGACATCACAATCTGAGAGTCTTTTGATTTATTAAGCTTCTTGGCTCGTTTCTGTGTCCGAGGAGTGTTTGAAATCAGGATTTGATCGGGAGAATTGGGAGAAATCAAATCTTGAATGCCATCTTCATCTTCAAAATCGTGGAATGAATAGCCACGAATCCGGTGATTAATTGGATCATTTCAAGCGCGACTTTGGGTTAGATTGCGTGTTTTCATCTTAATCTTCCATCATTTAGCATTAGATTTACATTTTGAATCATAGATTAAATACAATTTCATTTTAATTTTGGTTTTCAATTAATTTCGTGATCGAATTTCTATCTCAATTTCAAACTTTGGTTTCTTCGCGAATTCTAATACAAAACTCTTGATTTTTTATTCTGTGGATTTGCAATTGAGTTGTCTTTCTTAATATACTAAATTTTCTAATTTCTAGTCTCAATTCATTGTCTAATTTGATCAAATTTCAAAGATATCTCAAAATTTTCCTTATTTCTCCGTGGATTCGACCCCTATTTACCATTATACCCTTCAATTCATGAATTAATTTTTAAATTGGTAAGTTTGGACTTTGTTTTGACACGAGATCGTGTGTATTCAATGATCGCACGAATTCATTTCGTCATACTCTCTCCTACCTGAAATATCACTTCTCCTTTCCCCAATCTGTAATGGCTTTTGCGGTAGCCAAAAATAGTCACCCTAGTATTATGGGAGCGTCAATAAATTCTTTCGTGGTTGTCATATCCATGATAATGAAATCTACCGGAAAGTAACATTTTTCTACCTTCACGATCACATCCTCCATAATATCATGACGTCGTCTCACGGATCCATCTGCTAAGCTCAACTCAATGAATAAAGGTTGTAACTCCCCAAGTGGACAAGTGTCATACAATCCCTTTGGGAGGATATTGAATACTATCTCCCGTATCGAGAAGAGACCAAGTAAAGGTCTTGCCCCCTACGATATCCATAATCTATCACAATTTTCAAATTCCTCCAAGTAGTATCTCGTTGGACTTAAGAAAGCATTGATTTTCCTTTCCATTGCTCACCATCTAATGAGAAATTCATATGTTATGTTCGTCTCTATGAAAACAATAACCCTTGCTAATTTTTACTCCATCAAAGTAGACCATAGAATTACCAAATCCAAGCATCAACTTTCCTTTTTGTTAATCCCAACATCTCAGAATAGACTCATGATTTATGTGTGCCTCTGCAAAAACCATAGTCCCCTTCAATTTTCCAGTGTATATTTTGGCTTTCTCACGAATTGCCACAAATCATGGTGTAGGATTTCCCTTTCATCACTCAAAATATTTCAAGAGAGGCATATTTTAAGTGAGCCTTTAAAAAGAACCATGATCCTTTTAAATTGGATATCCCACAAGCAAGCCCTCTTGAGAATATTCTCAGCCATGGCAATGAACTTCCTTCTTATCCCTTGACATCTAAAGAGAGAGACATGTTATATGGACTCAAAGAAAAGCCATAATCATCTTCCTAATTTTGGCTCCAACTTGGCAGGCTCTCTTGAAAATTTCCTAAATGGTTTGATGACTTCCCTCATTAGTCAACATTTAGAAAATGATGCATTTTCTATATGGACCTATTGGAATACCATAATCGGTTCATTTTTCATTTCACTCTTAGGAGCTCACAAAAGTTACCTCAATGGGAAAAATGACTCATCATATTGTTGAAGGCATAAAGAGTGGGTATGGTGACACATATGGAAGCATCCTTCATTATATGAGATATTTGATGAATCAAGACCGGGAGGTCGTTGAAAACACATGGTCAAAATTCAAAATTATTACCAAACTCACCAATTTTATCAAATAATCACAAATTAAGGAGTATAGTGGTGAATGAGGGTCGAACCCACAAAGAATTAAGGTAATTTTGAGCAATTTTTTTAAATTTGATCAAATAAAACAATGAAATATGGGTAGAAATTAGGGATTTTGATATATTTGGACAGAAGACTCAAAGACGAATCCACAGAATCAAGAAAAACTGAATTTGGATCAAGATTCGCAGAGAAATCATCGAATGAACAAGAGAGAAATTTCTGAAAAATAAAATCGTGAAAAATCAAAATTGAAATTGGCTCAAATTACGATTCAAAATTGAAATGTAAATATATAAAAACAAAGATTAGGATGAAACACGATCTCTAACCCAAGATTGCACTTGAATTGATCCAATTAGTCTTCGGATCAAATCTTTTTATTCCCGAATTCAAAAACACAATCCTTGATATTCAAGAGCTGATTTCTTCCTATTCTCTTAACAAAATCTCACTTTCAAGTACTCCGTGGATGGAGAAATGAGTCTAGAAGCAATTGGAAGCAAGAGATTCAAGGGATTTGGTGTCTAAAAAGTTGATTACTCGAATTGCCTTGCAATGTTATACAATGTCGAAGAACATCTCAATTTATAGGGTGAATTGGGTGTAACCAGCCGATTGAGCTTTAATTCTTCGATCAACGGCTCTGATGAAACACATGATTGTGAATCGTTACAATTAAGTCATGGTTGTTGGATCTTCGATGGACCGTCGAGATGATGCCACGCCGCGCGCATTATAAGTAATGCATTAAAATGCAACCGTTTGATCTCGATCGGACGCTCCGGATGCATTTTCGACAGTTCTAATCTCAGCCGTTATAACTCCTTAAATAAACGACTGAGATTAAATTATTTAAAAACGATTTTCTGGCGAATGAGATTGTACCATGTACCCCCACCTTTAAGTGACGATCAACGGTTACAATTAAACGCGCGATCGGAAGCGCCAGATTGTGCCACGTCACTTGCGCACTTATAAAATCAATTTTTAATTAAATCAATTGATTTGATATTCATAAAAATTCATTAAAATCCCAAAAAATTTATTGGAAATTCAGAAAAAATTTTAAAAATTCAGAAAAATTCTAAAAAATCCCTAAGAATTAGAAAATTCATAAACTTTCAAAATATAACTCCAAATTAAGCCAAATTTGTTTTCATTGGATCAGAAATTAAATTATCTATCATTTTAAAAAGTCAAATTTAATAAATAAAAATGAGAATAAATTTTTATTTCAAAAATATACTCATTCCTTTTAGATTTTAAAACTTAGAAAAATATATGAGTGTATATAAATGATTTCTCTTATTATTTAACATTAAAAACGAACTATAATCTCAGTAAAGATGGGTTATGAAAATATTATCATTAATTTATTATAATTAACTCTAAATTAATGCATTTTAAGATTATAATGACTTTTTCATAGAATGATAGATAAACACTAAAAAATATGATAACATGCATTAGAATGGAATGATTTATGCCTTAATTTGCATTAATAATCAAAACCCTATAGATTGGTTACATCATATCTGTGATACTCTTTACAAAACTAGATTTAGTATTTTCTTTAAGTGTTATGAGAATCTTTTAGGCTTGCCTAGGTTAGAAACACGAGGAAGTTGTGAAATCCATCTTTTAATAATTGAGCAAGACTAAGGATTTATTATTTTGTCTATGGAAGAGAAGAGCTAAAAGTCTAAGTTTACATTGACTTGAGTTTTCAAATCATAACTTGATTATAGTTAATCTATATGTGGATTCCTATTCTCTTTGATCGAAAAGAGTAGTGTATTGGAAGAGCTCCAAGCAAAGCGACCACTGCAAACTTAATGATAGAGATTGAGTATATCACCGTTAGTGGCACTATTAGGAAAGCAAATTTGGTTAAAGAAGTTCTTCATAGACCTTGGAATGAAAGAGTAATGATGTAGTAGTGCAAGTGAAAGAGTTGAGGTCTCATTAGAAGTCAAAGCACAGTCTAAGACACTTTCATTCAATTAGAGAGGTCATTACTAGAAGAGAAATATCTATGGAAAGAGTTCCATTGACCAACAACATTAGAAATCTACCGAGTCTTTTAGCTCAAGAAGTTTTTTAGCATCGTTGTGAATGTGCAGTGTTGATGTATAAAGGTGATTGGCTTTATTCCAAGTTTAGAGATTGATAGATATTAAGTGTCGTATAAGCCAAATCATATTTTAATATATTTGCTTATATGAATTAAAATAACATATTTTCATTATTGTTCTTTTATGTTCTTTGTAATGAAATCCATGAGCATATACAATGACTAAGTAAGTTATGATAAGATCATTATGCAATGATCACTAGTTTTTAAATGTATGTTCAAAATATTCCTATTCAAGGGATATTTGATAAGGACACTGAAAATATCTAGAAAAGTATACAAATTATCTTATATGTCCCATATGATGAGTATGATTGATCTTGTGCCCATCGATATAGGGTCACCAAGGATAGATAGTGGGTGCTCATTGGGAAAAAACTTCACGTAATTGATCTATATCAATTCCCTAAATGGTATTTGATGAAGTATGATCGTGCAATCATCAAATACACAAGTCCACACATCAAAATTAAATCAAAACTCACTTAAGATCAAGATTAATCACGGTTAATTTTGTAAAATGGTGAGTTAGAGTGAATCCTCGGAGAAGTAGGGTGTGTTCTTGAGATGTTTTTAGAATTTGATCAAATTGGATGATGAATTAAGATGAGAAATTAGTTGAAAATAAAAATTTAGAAAGAAGTCTCAGAGATCTATCCATGAAATAAAAAATCATTCAAATAAAATTTATATCCATGGATAAATCAATCTATGTTTCTAAATCAGAGAGAGAAAATCACTTGCAATGATAGAGAAAATGAAGAAAAACTCTTAAATTTGATTATTCTATGTTTCTAAATATAAATCTAATGCTACATGATGATAGATTATGGGAGAATACACAATAAAACTAACCAAGATCATATTTGAAATGATTCAATAGATCATTGAATCAAGGACTTCTCATTTTGGAAATTTCAAAATGGACATTTTGAGTTCAAGTGGCGATTCCTCCTTGATTTCTCATCAAAATCTTGACCTCAAAGGCCCCCTAGACATGGAAATGAGTATAAAACATGATTGAATCAAGGGATTCAAGGATTATAATATCCAAAAAGTCTGATCAATCTGAAATTTAAGAATGTGTACACCATTGAAAGAGATAGAAATGTAAAGGACTTTATTTTTGTGTTATTGTTGAATTGTCTCTTCATATGCTATCAACAATTCAGATTCCTTGAAGTGAGATGAATCAATGATTTTAAGTCTTGGCCATTTGATCTGCATTAGAGCTTTGAGGCCATTCAGATTTTAAGTCTTGGCCATTTTTTTAGATAGATAGATAGATAGATAGATAGATAGATAGATAGATAGATAGATAGATAGATAGATAGATAGATAGATAGATAGATAGATAGATAGATAGATAAATAGATAGATAAATAGATAGATAGATAGACATCTATGTTGCGTCATTATGTGTGTACCAAACATCGCGTAATGGCTGCCATCTAATCATGATCCAATGATTTCATGTCACGTTGCATGTCAAGGTGAGTCCATCAATCATATTTGATCTCAATCATCATAATGCTTGTGATGAACGCCCTAGATTCATGGAGGGTTATAACTCTAAATCATCATCCAATTGGATGAGGGCACGCACCCTCCACTAATATGATCTTCAATGATTATAATTGAATTGAGAAATTGAACACTCCACATTATGCCACATCACATGCACACAAATAGATAAAGATAATCATATTGAAAATATTAAAGGTATTTTAGGGGTTATAAATATAACTAGATTTTATCTAAATTAATTTAAAAAATCATTAAATACTAATACACCCCTATAATGGCACCACATGTGCACCACTTATGCATTATGTGACACCTAGTGAAATTGTTGCTTGTCGTCATGAAAGCATGCATGCCACATCAGTTGTCATGTCAACGTGCACTAAAAATCTCCTTTCTCAATGATTTTAATTAAAATAAATTCATAAAAGTTTAAATTCAAAATTTAAAAAATCAGTAAAAATTAAAAAAATTTAAATCTTTTTAAAAAAATAACTTTTTTAATCAATTTTTTTATTTGATGAGAAAGTAAATGATCTATGATTCTATATAACTTAATTTAATAAATAACAAGAGAATAAATATTTAACTCAAGAATAGACAAAATTCACTATAAAAAGTAAATAATTTGGCGTATATATTAAAAAAATTCTCTTACTATTATACATTTAAATCTCAAATAAAATTAGGCTACTTTAGTTCAAAATTCAAACTCATGATATATGTATCATTTACCCTTTAAAATGATATATTTTGAGATTTTTGATATAAATTACATAAAACGATGAAAATGCACACAAAGTATAATAACATGCATCAATAACATATAAATGGTTGCTTAAAATGTACTTAAAAATTCATAATTGGCAATCAGGTTGATTGATATCGCCGTCATATGTATGATCCCTTGACTTAAGATCGTAAAGAAATCTTATAGATAAGTGATCATGTTTTGATTACAGCTTAAAAATTTCTAAAAATAAAATCTCCAAAATGTAATAATTAAATATAATATGAAGTCTTTGAAGATAGTTGTATAGTGAAGATGAGATTCTATGAGATTCCTGCATTGTCACCCACCCCTTTACTTCTTAACCTTTTCTTCCTCTCTCTATCACTCACTCTTTCGTCCCTCTTTCGTCTCTGTTTCGTCGCTCAAACCTTTTTTTTTCTTTTTCTGTCCTCTCTCTCCCCAGTTCTGCTACCTCTCTCTCTCCTCCAATCATCTTCTCTCTTCTTCTATCTCACTCTCCCCGATAATATCAACGATGATGCAGGTGTACTGCTGGAGATGCCAGAACAATTTCCAGCTCCCTTTTGGTGCGGCATCCATCCACTGCACCATCTGTCACGCCATCCTCGATCCCCGGGAACTCCTTCCATCTAACGGGAACCGTCACGATTACCGTAATGAAGCCGCTCCTCCCAATGGATACTGTCAAGATAACCGTTATGTATATGCCTATCGTCCCTAGCGGATACGATGACCGAAACCGTTACCGATCCGCCCCCGCCCTCCCTCCTCACAGTTACGGTTCCGGTTACGCCGACGACAACTGTGACGTATCCGTTCCTCCAGCGGCGCCACCTTCCGGAAGCGGTTATGGATTCGCTCCTCCGCTTAACGGAAGCGGTTATGGCTTTGCTCCTTCGCCGTCAACGAACACCGCCGTATCGCATCTCCCTTCTCCCTGTCCTCCTCCCGGAGGCCCTCCGCCGTCTCCTCACGGAAGGAAGAAGGCTGTGATCTGCGGGATTTCCTACAAATCCTCCAAGTACGAGCTCGAGGGAAGCATCCCTGACGCCAAACTTATGAAAGATCTACTGATTTCCAAATTCCGCTACCCAGAGGCTTCAATCATCATGCTCACCGGTACGGAGAAGGATTTCCATTTTTTGTTTTAGAGTTTTATTCTATTTATTAATTCGTTGTTATAAAGGTTTTGGAGTTTATGATAATTTTGTATTTTATTCTGCTGTTAATGAGTTCACGATTATTTAATATGACTCAATTACTTTTTCTGGAAATTGCAAGACAAAAAGATGACATTATTTTTGAACGCATGAAACATATCGTGATTAACAAATTCCGCTTCCCTGAAGATTTTCAATCTTTATTTTTTAGCTTTATGATTTTAAAAAGATTTTGGAGTTTATGAAAAAATTTTATTATCAGTTTATTTCCTTTTTTGGAAACTTGATCGAGAGAATAAATGATATTGCTCCTAAAAACTTTATCTGGTAATATTTATCATGATTTTATGGGGTGTATCTATTAGTTCATTCCGTTTCCCTGGGATTTCAATCACTATGCTTGCTGGTTGATATAAGATTTTTTATCTTAATTTAAGGTTTATGATTTTGAAAAGATTCTCGGAGTTAATGCTAATTGGAATCTTATTCTGTTACTTACGAGTCCAAGATTACTTACTATGAATTTTTTTTTTTTTTGGAAAATTGAATTAGAGAATTAGATAAGATTATTTCTAAAAGCTGCATTCGATATCTTCGGTCTTATTTTAATGTATGTGTCGATGATGCCCAATGCGTGAAAAAGATGCTAATTAATTTATTCTGCTTCCATGGGGCTTCTATCATTGTGCTTAATGAAATGAAGAAACATTATTTCTTCTCAGTTATAGATCTCTATAATTTAAGGAGATAAGATTTTGTTCTTGATAAGTGTGATGAAAATATAGGGGCATTTGAGGTATGCCCATTTTCATGTTTGAAATTTGTTGCAAGATGGCATCTTTTTGAGTTACCTTTTTAGTATTGTTACCATTACATCAGTAACATTTTTTATAGCCCTATTTGAGGGGCCTCATATTGTCTCAGTTACTTACTTTTGCTAGGTAACATCTTTCTTTCAAGGGCGGCGGGGGAATCCTAACCCCTGCCGCCCTATCTTCCTTGAGGAATCATCTCTTCCATTCTCACTCTCTGCACTCTTTCCACCTGTATTCTTGACAAAATTCATGCCAGTTGGTATTTTGAATCTCATCTGGTATGCCTACTTTAAAGAGAACCTGGTTTATTCCTTGAAATTGTTGATGTATGATGCCATTGGAGATTTTATAATTTTTCAAATGGTCAGTCATATTTTTGAGAATTATTTTCCTTCGTGATCCACAATTGGTGTCTAATCCATCATGAACTGTGTATTCTTCTTAAAGCCAAAATACTCGTACTAAAAACGTATTGTGTTTCTTCATACCTACTTGATTCTTAAGTTGCCTATGAAGCCATCTTAGTCCCCGTGTCTCTTCCTCTCACTGTTTCAATTGCTCTATCTCTCTCTGTACATCCTTTTGAAGCCAGCTGCTCTATTTCTGTGCAGAACCTTGTGGTCATCACATGATGACCATGAGGATAAGCACTCTGTCTCCATTTTGGGAAGGATAATGAACTTGTTCCTCTTTGGCATGTAGAAGTGCCAATGCAGTGCCAAAATCTACCTCTCCTCTTATCTCCTTCCCAGTCTTCTTCTTCCTCCTTTCCTCCCTACTCCTTCTTCTCCTTCTCTGTTGCTTCACAATTTGTGTTCTAACTATCAATTCTTGAATTTTTTTTCTGCTAGAATTTCCAGCCATCTTGGGACGACCATCTATGAAATGAATCTTGTGATTGTCATGTGACACATGAGACAACCACAAGGATCAATAGGGTCTCTCCTTTTGTATTTTAATCAAGGGAATTCATACTTAACTCTGTCTGTCTACCCCTCTCTCTCTCTCTCCCCCCTATCTCTCTGTATATGTATGTAAATATCAAAACGCTTTCTTAAATTTTTATGACCATAGAGGAGGCCTATGAAATGAAAGTATAGCCGAAAGCATCTCTATCTTACTCTCGAACCTGATTAACTCATGGAATCCCATGTGAATCATCAAGAACCATCTTGCAAGGCTAAATTCCAGGGTGGCTGATAGCGAAGTAGTAATGTGACAGAAAGGTGAAAAGCTCCCCAATTGGGGAAATGAAATTAAAAAATGAAACCGTGAGCTCTCATGCAGTGGGAGGAGATTTGTGATGGTTTTCTGATGACATCCCACATACATGGTATGTCCATCGGTGGCCCAAAAAACCCAACAAGACCAGTCAGACCTCGTCTCTGACAGTTGCGCAACTGTCGGAGAGCACGTCCTCCACACCCCCGTCCCTGATGGCTATAAATCCGGCTATGTGGGTCCCATGCTAGTGGGCCCTTCTTCCTTTTTCTCAAAAAAAAAAAATCCGGCTATGTGGAGAGAAGTGGGGGCAGGGAGGAACTGAGGCAGCCATTTTGGTTCCCTCTTCACTGGCCATAGGCATCCAGGACTCTCACAGGCATTGCAGCAGGGTTCCTCCGGTTTCCTCTTGGAGCGCGAGTTCTTATTTTGATTCCTCCACTCCATTCGGTTCTCGTTCTTTTTAGTTCGAATTTCCCTTTGTTTTGAAAGACTACTGGGAGATTTTAGTTAAATAATTAGTGAAGCACATCATTTTCCTAATTTCAGTACCACTTATACTTTCATTACAAATCAAATTCTGCCTCATGGAAGCACTAATATTATCCCAAATTCTGCCTCTCATATCTTCTTCCTCCCTTGTCTCCAAAACTCGACCTGTCTATTTGTTTTTAGTACATTTTGAACCTGTCTGACTTATTTTCCTTCGAAGCTGAGTTGTAGATGAAGAGCGTGAACCACATAAGACCCCAACGATGCAAAACATCCGAGGGGCTTTAGTCTGGCTGGTCGAAGGGTGTCAACCTGGAGACTCTCTGGTATTTTACTTCTCTGGCCATGGAACCCAACAGAGAAACAACAGCGGAGACGAAGTGGATGGATATGATGAAACCATCTGCCCATTGGATCATGAAACACAGGGAAAGATCGTTGATGATGAGATTAATGAAAGAATTGTGAAGCCTATTCCTCGTGGAGTCCGGCTTCATGCTATCATCGATGCTTGTCATAGTGGGACTGTTCTAGATTTGCCCTTCCTGTGCAGAATGGACAGGTTGGTGATGGTTTACACCTCGTGCATTACTGTTTTGATCTACTGGGAAGAATATTTATTGTATTGAATTGGTTGGAAGATAAAGGGGGATTTTTTTGGGCAAAACTGATTTATGGCATTTTGTGTGGTCTCATGGATTACAGCAGGAACATAGGAACATGTTTGCAGTGTTTCATCAACTACCTTTCTTGTTGAAATGATATTCTTTTGAATTGGTATAGAAAACGGGAATGGTTTAGTCAAACTTCTTATGCTGCTTAATAGATGTATATGGTTTCGATCAACAACAGGGGAAATAAAGGAGGGAACTGAAGCCTTTTAGGTCTAGGTCAAAGCCTCAACTTTCCTTTTAAACTTAAGATTACTGTCTTTATAAGCAAATCCTATTTTAGAAAATCATCATGCCCTATTCTTATATATTTAGAGTTAAGATTGTTGAAGGCAATTCGTGATGTTGTCTCTTATCATGATTCTTTGTATTCAGTATTTGCAATATGACAAGTAACACAATGAAATTCCGAGTACTTGGATTTATTTTAGCAAAATAATATTTGTGTTTAGAAAAATATTTTGGTCTTCACAGGTTGCTCTTTCTCTCTCATCCCCCATTAGTGGGGTCGGGGAATCCGGTTGGATCAGTTTGTTCCAACAATTAATGATTGTGTCAACATTGTCATCTTGATAGGCAATCTGATATGATCCTTGTTTTGAAATTGCAATATAGTTGGGGGAAATCCTTATCTGGCAAGCAAGATGTAATCGTCTCAAATTTGATCTGACTCTCAGATCATATATCAAGGAAATGTGGATTCAAGTCACCACAAGCATCCTCCTTAGAAGCTTCCAGCCGCATCCAGCTTCAGCTCCTCTGAATAACTTGCCTCAGTCTCCAAGAACACCAAATCTCCCCTTCAACCTTGAAACACTCTTTATTTATGGACTTGCTAATGGGTAAGGTCTGTTCTGATTAGTTGTCTCTGGGTTCATCTAGGAGCTCATAATTGCTTATGCTCAGACTTCCTGGCTTGACTGGGCCTTTTCTTCCTCCTAATGTGAGTGATGATTAGAGTCATATCATGATCATGGTTGTCATCATCGATGGTCAATCAATATGATTGATATGTTCAATTTGCATGTTAATGACTTTGTTTGGCCCAGTATAAACCCATGATAGCTGTTGTCTTTATCTATGGTGGTGATAGAGGGGCAGGCAGTGGAAACAGTCGTAGTGGCTGATGTGATTGCAGAGGAGTAGACGACACAAGATATTTTTAATTTTTTCAACAAACTCTTTTGTTAAATGTGATGATTCAATCTTTGCCGCTGGATCTGTGTATAGACAGATCTGATGGCCCAGATTAAATCTTTCCCGATATTCAATTGATGCTTATAATTGGCTGCCTCTTATGATCGGAAATTCTTTGTAAGGCCTAGTGGAATGACCCTCCATTTGATTGAGACCTTGATCACAATGAAACAGATGATTGTCAATCATATAGTCCCAGAATCCTAGCTCGCCCTGTCACATGAGGAGATGATAGTGCTTGCAAGAATCTTCATTTAGACCATCACATCTCAACCCATCCCAAAGGCCTCCTCCCATTCACAGATCTTAGTGATAAAAATATCATAATATTATATCTTCTATTAATGCCATTATATGATAGAGATTATTGTCTTTTAGAGAATGATTTTTAAAGAAAAAAAATTTATGTCATTTGTAGGTCTGGGCAATATCATTGGGAAGATCATCGGCCACCATCGGGAAAATGGAAAGGAACCAATGGGGGCGAGGTCTTTTCCTTCAGTGGGTGTGATGATCATCAAACTTCGAATGAAACCCCAGTACAGGCTTTTTTCTCTATATCTTCTTGATTTCCAGAATAAGCTCTTACGGCATTTGTTTCTTAGTTTCATATACAGCATATTTCTATGTTTTTCCCTAAGTTTTTCCATCCACTCTAAATCTGCCTTTCAAATTTCCTGCCCTGAAGCTTAGCCTGATTCACATTTACTGTTTCGTGGTTAGTTGGAATATGCCCAATCCTTATGAATGTCCCTCAAAAATTTGTATCTACTTTGCTGCCTCCGGAAAGCCACAATTCTTATTCTCCAAGTATTTGGCATTAATCAAATATTTGAATCAAATCAGCATTCCACCCAAGTAGCCTCTCTCTAGTATCACATTTACCAGGGTGGCAATTTTCCCTTTCTTCAGATCCAGTGAGAGATTCATGTTATATTTGTTACATGTACTTGGACCTCAATAAACCCATAAGCTTTTAAGATTATGGCATCTTTTCCTCTGAACAAAGTTGCAATTTTCTCTTAGATCAAGCTTAACATCTAGAGAGACATATTACTCAGGGTTCTAGAAAAGCAGCATTGCTGTAGGATTACTCAATTCTGGAAGCTTCTCCTTTCACCCCTTGGCATCTTCAAAAGAGCCTCATAATGGACCTCTACAAAATCCATAGTCCATCACAATTTTTTATTCCTCCAAGTAGTCTCTCGCCGGACTTACCGAGGCATTGATTTCCCTTTCCATTGATCAGCATCTAATGAGAAATTCATCTGTTATGTTCGTTTCCGTGAAAACAATAACCCTTGATAATTTGTATTCCATCTAAGTAGACAATAGAATTACCAAATCCAAGCATCAACTTTCCTTTTTGTTAATCCCAGCATCCCAGAACAGACTCATGTGTTATGTGTGTCACTGCAAAAACCAGTCCCCTTCAATTTTTCATTGGATATTTCGACTTTCTCAAGAATTGCCACAAATCAGGGTGCAGAGTTTCCCTTTCATCACTCAGAATATTGCAAGAGAGGCATATTTTATGCGAGCCTTTAAAAAGAACCACGATCCTTTGAAATTGGATGTTCCACAAGCAAGCCCTCTCGAGAATATTCTTAGCCATGGCAATGAATTTCCCTCTTATCTCTTGACATCTAAAGAGGGAGACATGCTATAGGGGCTCAAAGAAAAGCCATAAACCTCTTCCTAATTTTTGCTCCAACCAGGCAGGCTCTATTGAAAATTTCCTAAATGGTTTGATGACTTCTCTCATTAGTCAACATTTAGAAAGTGATGCATTTTCTATATGGACCTATTGGAAAACCATAATCAGTTCATTTTTCATTTCACTCTTAGGAGCTCACAAAAGCTACCCCAAGGGGGATAATGACTCATCATTTTGTCGAAGGCATAAAGAGTGGGTATGGTGACACATATGGAAGCATCCTCCATTATATGAGATCTGCAATTAGAAATTCAGGAGCTCCCCCTCCCACTGGTGAAACTAAGCCTAACACCATGCTTGTCACTCAGGTTGGTGTGAATTTTCTCTTCCTTTCTAAAACACAACTTTGATAGCTTCTAAAATTTACTTGTCTACCTTCTTTCTTTGTCCAGGAGCCTCAACTGACTGCATATGAACGATTTAATGTCTACAAGAAGCAGCTTTTTCTATAAGCGGAAGGAAATATATCTCTGCATAAATTGCTTCAATAAATTTCTGATCGAGTGCTTTGGGCCAAGGAACATTCAATATTTCTATGTTGAAGTCTCAGATCAAGTATTTTGAGTTGATAGTACGAGTGATGTGTTGACTAAGTTTAGAATTCTAAATCAAGTGCAAAACTCACAACCATAATATGATAGATAGGCATGATATCATTCAAGTTTCATATGGATCAATTTCATAAATTTTTCTCCAAAAAACACCTACAATCTATCCTTGGTATCTTAACATCGATAGTTGATAACATGCTATATTAACATAATAAAATATGATTTTTGATACATATTAAGGTATAAATGGTTTCATTTATATGCATGTTATCATACTTATGTGTATTTTTCTATCATTCTATAATAAATCATTATAATCTCAAAAAAACTTTAAATAGGGTTTAATATGATGGATAAATTAATAACCCATCTTTACTTGAGATTATGAATGCTTTTTAAAGTGAAAATAATGAGAGAAAACGTTTATAAACATTTATTTATATTTTCTTAAAGTTTAAAATCCTTAAAAATAAATGTGTTTTTGAAATGAAATTTAAATCTCTCATTATTTATCAATTTTTATCTTTTACAATGATAGATAATTAAATTTCGGATCAAATAAAAGAAATTTGGATTAATTTGGAGTTATATTTTAAAAGTTAAGAATTTTCTAATTTTTAGGGATTTTTTCGGATTTTTATGAATTAAATTTGTGATTTTTAATTATTAAAATTAAATAAAAAATGCAAAAAAAAGGATTTATTATTTCCCGCGGGTCCACGTGGATGCGACGTGGCATGGAGTGCCACGTGGCAGCGCCACGCGAGCCCACGCGGCGCCTACGCGGCAAGGTGACGTGTGCGAATATTTACATATATATTTTATATAGTCTATAGTATATAATATTCAGCCTTCCGTATATCGGAAGGGTATTCAACCCTCAGAATCGTCGCTCTATTTAAACCCGAGTATTTCCTTTAATTTTTCCAGTGTGGTACTAAGTCCCACACAGTTTTTAAGATGCAAGTGACGTGGACTTACGCAGGGCGTCGGATCGATAGTGCGGTGAATGATAGAGCGTAGATAGCGTGGACTCGCGGTCCACCGGATCTAATCAAGCGCACGTGGCTTAATTGAGGCGTTATAATGGCTATGATTCAATCCCGCGGGGAGCATCTGACGCGTCGGATCAAGATCCAACGACGGCGATTAAACGCGTTTTATAACGCATCTCAAGCAACGCATCCGGACCCTCCATCTCAGATCCGACGATCGCGATATTTCCGAAACGATCCACGGTGGACCGTTTTATCATAATCGTCGATCGTTTCGATCAGACGGTTACGCCCAAAAAGCCTATAAAACGATGTGTTCTTCAGAATTCTAAAGCATTCGAGTGGAAATCAAACAAATTGATCTGTTTAGACACCTCCCCTCTCTTTTCTCTTGATCTCAGTGTGTTCTACCTTCAATTTCGCACCTCCGGAGCCCTTGAAATCAAGATTTCATCGTGTAGATCGATAGAAATTGCAGCTTGAACTCGCGAAGGCGTTCTTCGGTGTTTTCGTCGATTAATCAGTTTAATCGAGCTAATCTGATCGCTAATCATGGTTAGTGGAAGCGGTTTTTACTAAGATTTAGTTTATTTAAGTTTGATTTCGATTTAGATTAGGATTGAAGGTTCAATTTGGTGGAATTTTAGATAAAATCACGATTTATGATTCCGAAATTTTCTCTCTACTTCAATCTTCGATTTCTCCACGAAATCAAGTCCAAATTTGATGATTCTTGATTCCGTGGAATCGATTTGAAGTTATCTTTCATAATTTACCATTTTCCCCAATTTCTATCATCAATTCATTATCCGATTTGATCAATTTTGAAGAATACATCAAGAAATTCTTTATTTCCCTGTGGATTCGACCCTTATTTACCATTATACCCTTCAATTTGAGTTAATTTCCCAAAATTGGTAAGTTCGGTATTATTTTTGACACGAGATCGTGTGAAATCGACGACCTCGCGGTCTCGTCTCGTCAATAGTCATATGATTAAACTTACTTATTATGTAAGTCACAATAGATAGTATTATTATTTTTAGATATTTCAATGTCTTTCTCAAATATCTATCAAATACAAATAATAATAACCTATGTTTGAACAATATAGATTGTTGATCTTATTATAATTCACTTAATTATTGTATATATTTGTAGACTTCATTATATATATCATATACTAATAATAAAAAATAAATTTTTATTTTATAAACATAACATCAAAGTATTATTTGACCTATAAGCCATGTAATATTTATTAAATTCGTTTAAAGCTCTCTTATTTTTTTCTTATTCTCTCTTAATAAAGAGTTTCAATAGAAGATCTAACTATTTGAAGATTGAACAACTTCAAGAAACTCTTTCAATAAACCTAGTAAATATACATTTTAATGTATACTTAATGATAGGATCATTGATTCGTAGAGCCTCATCTTTTTAAATGATCTATTCAAAATTTTCTTTGTATTTGATGTTTTTATCAAAATTTTGAGGATCTATAGAGTCCTAGATCCTAGCATTAGCTTTCATATCCTTGCCCATATAATTATGTTAACAATGCAGTGGTTTCATGTTGGCTTTTCCTTTTGTGTCGGTTAGTGCTCTAAATGTGAGAAAACGTTAAATTCATAGTTCAACTCAAATCGGGATCGATAATCTTGGTTGCACCTCGAGGAGATAATCTTGCCGCATTTGAATTTATCCCCTACAATAGATCAAAGTCACAACCTCCTCCCCCTTAAAATGTTGACATTCCACTAAATGGGCATAAATACCTTAGTATATTTGTATTTATCTCATATCAAATTAATACATTAATATTATGGGATTCATGCAGTTATTAATATGAAAATTTATTATAAATTCATGTTACCATTGTTTTAATTGTTATTTATTTTATTAAAAAGATATTTTAATTCTCACTATTTCTTGGTATTTTTGGAAGAGGTTTATAACATTAAAATAAAAAATAAAATAAATTATTAATTTATAAAATGAAATTTTCTAAATATTTTCCTATTTAAAGTGTATGTATTTACTTTAAAATATTTTTAAATGCATGTTATCATGGTTTAAAATGATAAAAGGACTAAGAAATGAAGTTTATAATGAAGTCTAGAAATGATAAAATTTTAAGACATAATTTTATTTTTAGAATGAACTTTTAATTTTTTTAGAATTTTGGGTCCATTTTATAAATTTTTAGAAGTTAAAAGGGTTAAGAAATGAATTTTTGTTTAAAAAATAGTTTTTTATTTAAATATATATATTTTAAATTTTTTTTAGGGGTATTTATGTGACCTAGGCACATGATGTGATTATGTCCATTCATCTTGAAGACAAGTGCCATACTTACCTAATTATTCCTTCTCTTTTATTTTCTGGCCTAAAAATTCCAACCTTAGTGAAATTGAAGACATGTTGATGATGACAAAGCATCGAACAATGAAAAGAGGCCTTTATTTGTTTGCACTGAACGGTTTGATACAAGTTGTGGCGCCAATAGGTGTATGCTTGGTGAAACCTAATTTTTTTCCACATTTTTAAAAAGTGACTGCAACTTGATAAGATTGACTATCAAATTTTTAGAATTTTAAATTCAAATTTTGACATCTGCAGTATTAGAGAGGGAGAACATGGCCCAAAATTTGAGGTGATTCATGATGTTGATAAGAAAAGAGAGTTATAGATGAATAGTCTAAATTTAACCACATTCAAAGCTTAATATTTAAGGATCCTTGTGGAGTTAGGGTTGCAACTCTCTAAGATTACAAAGGTCGACATTCAAATCTTACGAAGGGACCAAAAAGTTAAGGGTTTGACAGCTTGTGTGCCCCTAGAATTAGCTACTCGGAGAAAGAAGGCTGCAACGCATTGTCATTTGCGATCAAATCATTAATTTCTAATGAGTTTCTTCCTTATTCTTATCATTCATCATGTTAGATACAAGAAGCAAAATTCTAGACGAGATGTATAGGCTCTTGAACAAGTCATCAAATCAAGAGCATCATTCGGTATCAACTTCATTACACATAGTTTAGGAATACCTTAAGATTTCATTTCTTTTTATATTAATCCTAACTTTTGATGGATATTATGTGGCCTATAAGCCAATCACACTTTCATGTACCTTGTTTATGTTTATTAAAATAAAATTTATTCATTGTCATTCTTATGTGATGTTTGTAATGAAGTCCATGAGCATGTGCAATGACTAAGTGAATTACGATGAGATCATAATATAATGATCACTAGTCTTTAAATATATATTCTAAATATTCTTATTCATGGGATATTCGAGAAGGACATCAAATTATCTAGAAAGAATAGCACTATCTAATCCATCTCATATGATGAGTATGGTTGGTCCTATAGTCATCGATGTGGAGACACTAAGGGTAGATAGTAGGTGCTCTTTGGAGAAAAAGTTCATTAAATTGATCCGTATGAATCCTTGAATGGTATTATACCTAAATTTTAATCAGGTTGATTCATGTCATGATTATGTATGCGGTACTTTGACTTAAGACACCAAAGACATCTTGTGGATGGATGATCGTGTTTTGATTATGACTTATGAATCCCTAGCCACGGGATATCTAAAACGTCACATATTGGATACGACATGAAGTCCACGAAGATGATTGTGTGATCAAGATGGGATCATCCACCCTCGGTATTTGAGGAGATTAACTCAAGGAATAAGATGCGATGAAATCATTGGCCAATGTAGTAGAAATATCGGAGGAGTTCCCGATGATTTCTACATGCATCGATACTAACTTGAGTGACCGATTTGGGTTTGACAGTTCACCATAACCTAAGTCATTCATGAGTCTAATGTGGATGAAGAATTATATATACATGGTAATCGATGACAAAAAGGTTCCATAAGTGAGTTCTTACATACTTCATATCTCCTAGTGTACGTGGTGTAGCTTGACACCCAACGGGCTGGCAACTTAACTTATCGATTAAGTTAAATCGATCCTTGATTAATTAATATATATATGGATGTGAATAATTAATTAAGGTTGACCAATAAGGTGTTATTTGGTCTATAGAGTTATTAACTAGTGAGATATATGGACCTAGATGGTCACACACATAAGGTCTATGGATGTTGGTGGATATAGACATAATTATGAGGGTTTTTATAAAAAAAACCTCATACCAAATGTCTATAAATAGGGGGAGAACGACCACAATTGAAGGTGTCCATACAAGCCTTTTGGAAATTCTCTCATTTCTTCTCTTTCTCTCTTGGTGAAGAGCTTTGAAGAGGAGATCCAACTATCCGGAGACCGTGTGGATACCGCTAGAGGCTAGACACTTGAATAGCTTCAAGAACTCCTTCAAGGAAACCTGTAACTATGTTTTCTCATACATATTAGATGATTAGATCATCTGTTTTTGGTGCCTCGATGTTTATGAATCCGATTCAATGAATTCCGCTGCATTTAATGTTTTGATCAAAATTTCAGAAAGTTATCGACCTCAGATCCCCTCAACTTTATCATAAAAAACTCCCAAAACATCATTTTCATATTTGATCTAAAATAATCAGATCTTTGAGAAAATATTTTAGCATTTTGGTTTTTCCTTACATCGATTCCCCTCATCCCTCATTTCGCATCCTTTTCATCAATCTTTTATATTTTCTCACGTAATATCTTACATGTTCATTTAAATCTAGCGACCTTCCTCTTTGTGATCTACACCCCTTCTCACTTTATACTTGGTTATTTGTGATTAACAAGAAAATATTTTAAAATGATAAAATAATTTTGAGTTGCCAAATATGACATATTTAAACCCTAAAAAAATCAGCTTATCACCGAATGACAAAATTTTCCCCTGAAATTTTTTGAACACTATTTAAGAAGAGGCCTCTTACACTAGCATGTATCCTTCTAATAAATTAATTCTGATATAGTTACACATATCTCATTTTAGTAACAAACATTTCTCCATTAAATTCAACAAAATTCATGCAGGAAGAGAAGAGGCGGTTTATTTTCATTTAGTCCATATCCAATCTTATAATCACTAAATCATCCTTAAATACATAGTATACAAAGAAAATAAAGTTAATTATCTATTTTCCTAGGGTTCCATGCAAAATCCTCGGCTATTGAACTGCTTTTGATTATTTGAACATAGCAGAGCTTTGTGCATGAGAAATGTGGTTAATTCTTCATTCAGCTTAGATAATGGCTAAAGTTCTTGGAGAATGAAAACCTAGTGCATATGAATTCATCATTTACAATAAATCATAATTACAATCCCCCCCTCTAAATTTCACTTTGATTTTATATCCATTTGCATTGATCTCACACACAATTGCCAAATTCCCTCCCCCTTCAAACTTGACCATCATTTTGTAGAAAAGAGAGGCCCCGCCCCGAATTCTTGCATATAACCCTTGTAAAATCTTCTAATGGCTTATATGCCCCATAATTCTGATTTTCTAAAGTTTTTACACACATCTCATTGTGATGACTAGAATTGTCCATTAAGTTTAACAAAGTTATGTAGGGAGAGAAACCCTGCTATATTTTCATTAAGTCCCTACACAATCGAATAATGACAGATATCACCCTTAAATTCTACATATTACTATATAAAAGCACTTAATATTGGTCAACTATTTAAACAAAATTAGGTCAAACGCGGTAATGTCCACTTTCCCTGCCTATTTAATTTCTTTGGATTGGTCCAACGCGGTAATGCTTTCGTGTTGTGTCGAATGGTCCTCCTCGTCGAGATAAGCCTCGAATTGTCTAACTACGTGGCAATTATCCAACGGTGTGTGTTAAGGCTCTAAGCTGTCTGAGATGCCTGGCTCGTGATCGGACCGTCCTTAAAATGCTCCCCGATAAAATTATCCTTTTAAAGTTGTCCAATCTTTCCAAATTGTCAACATCTCTTTGTCGTTGACTTAGTTTCTCTCTCTCTCATGTTGCTCTGTTTTTAAAGTCCTTGCTTCTGTTTGTCAACATCCCTCTCCCGTTGACTTATTTTCTATCTCTTCTATCGCTCTGCTTAAAATCCACTCTTCTGGTTTGTCAACGTCTCTCCCTTGTCGACCTAGTTTCTCTCTCTCCTCTTTCTCTGCCTAGAATGCCTTCTAAATTTCCTCTCTCACACTCTTCTTCCTTCTTCCTGTTCTCTACCCGTTTTTCTCTCTCCCTCTCATTCTAGTTATCCTCATCATCTCTTGTGATTTGTCAGCATCTCTCCCTCTCATCCTTCAAAAGTCAACTTGATGCAGGACGGGGGGTGAAAACCCTCGTACCTGATCAATGAAACGTGACGTCTGGTGGATGGGCCGTCGGCCCGATCCGATAAGCGTGTATGGTCCTAGACTCTAGGTTGACCACCTAACCTAAGTACGGGCAGGCGTGCCAATCAGCAAAGCCGATACCGAGTAACCCGGGAAAACTCGCGATGATGGTAGGGTGAGACCCTCTCGATCCACGTCCGGGGGCGCGGAGTCGCTCGTCGTGGAGTCGCCAATGGCTGCAGCTCACGCTCAGTGTTGGACTTGACGATCACGTCAGAAGTTTCGATCCTACAAATCTGCTCTACCCTACCTATGTTCGTCCGACGGCGGTGGAAACAAACCGAGGAGAACCTTCGAAAGGTAATTAAACGAAATAGGGAAGGGAACGGAGCTAACCTTCGAGGCTGCGTAGCCCGACGGGTCGTGACAGGCGGAGAATCGGCGCAGGCCGTGACGTCTGGCGAAGGGCAAGGCGTAGAACCCGAATATGGACCTTCCGGTAGCTGGGAATCGTCGTCGGCGGAGGGGTTGGTGAGTGGCTGGGCCACGGAGAGAGCTCGCTGGACTTCTGTGAGGTGCGTGATAAGCTGACGGTGGCGAGCAGACGGGGCTGACAGGCAGGTCAAGAGCCCATCCCGTTGACAGGTGACCACGGACGGTGCGCGAACGCCGGGGGCAGAGTAACGATCCGCAGCTAACAACCTCCCGGACGAGTGCTGCGGGTGATGACGGAGGAAGATCCACGGACTGGCAGACGAATCGCGAAACCGCAGGGAAAAGAAAGTGCGCGTCGCAGTAGGGCGGATGGCGACTCACGAGGGATGGTGGTAATCGGCGGGTAAGGTGGAAGGCGGTCACGGGACTGCTGACAGCACGGTGGCAGGTGGGCGAAGGTGGAGGGTGGTCACGGGAGGGCGGAAAAATGAAGGTGGGCGAGTTGTGGGAGGAGCGTAGGGTGTGGGATCTGTAGCGAAGTGGAAGGAGGGCAGTCGCGGACGAGGATAAAGTGTATCGCGAGAGCTAGGGGAAATGGAAGGACGTGGCAGGAGGGAAGAGGATAGTGCGGGTGTGCAGGTGAGGAGGAAACGGCAGGCGAAAGGGGGAAGCGGGCGGTGCGGCAGCTGCCTTCTGCGGAAGTTATCAGGTATCAACCGTCTGTCCCACGACGGAGTGCACTCCTTGAACGGTCGCACGCGAGGCTCCGGAAATCAAAGGCGATAATTTCGTCGTGGTCCTTCGCGACGAGCCGGACCGCGGGATAAGGTGCCGACGAGGTGGGGAGGGAAGAGGAGTCTCCTCTTCTTCTCGTCCTCTGTCTGCTATTCCTGTCTTCTTCGGGTTTCTCCAGGCGAGTTCTTCCTCCACGTCGCGTCACCGCGGGTAGGAACGGAAATCACAGGCGAGAACGCGGCGGTAGGCGGGAGTAGATTCACCAGGCGCAAGCTGATATCGGTCGTCGAGGCCCTTCTTCACAAGACGGGTAGGGAGAGAGAGAGACGTGAGATACGTAGAAATCCCTCTCTCTCTCTCTCTTCGTGCCGCTTTCTATCCGATACGGTGACGTCTTGGGCGATGGCAGCGTCCGATCTAGAACGAGATCGACAAACCTTCTTACTTGGATCTTGGAGGGAGGGGGGAGATGAGTAGAGAGAGAGAGACGGTGTAAATGTTGAATCTGCCGGGAGCGTGCTTCGTTTCAGAATGTTCGCAGGCGGGTCGGCGCGGGAGTCTACCACTGCTCGGTAGCCTTTCACTGGCGGCAGGTGATACTCGGCGCAGGCAGTTTCCACGGCGTGGTCGATAGTCTCATCTCTCTCTCTTTCCCCCTCTCGCTCCCTTAAATAGGACCCGTAATGGGCCTAAGGGAGTGGAAGCCCACTTGAGGCCCAAACCAAAAGAAAGCTCTAAAAGAGACCAACACATACACATGGACTTTGGGGTCATTTGGGCCCAAAAGAGAAGGCCCAATGAACCCTAAGAGGGGAAATAAAGGAAAAGATAGAGAGAGAAGATAATTGGGCCCGCTAAACACAAAAGGGCCCGAAATTTGAGAAAGGAAATACGAAAATAAAATAACGGTAAGATATGTTGACCTCGGGTCGTCGATGTCTCCCGCAATGGTGGAGACGGGTCCCGCTCGCCATCACAACTCTTGCGATTTGTCAGCATCTCTCTAGTTGACCTGTTCTCTCTCTTTTGTTCCTCTTCCAAGAATGCATTTTGAATTTCCTCTGTCACTCCTCTCTCCCTCGCTATCCCCGTTATCCACGCGACTTTTCCTTCTCTGTCTCTCTTTCCGATTTTTCACTTCGTCCCTGCCTCCTCTCCCCGTTCTCTCTTCGTCCCGACTTTTCCTTCTCTTGTCAGCGTCGCTGCCTGACTTTCTCTTCATCTCCCTCCCTCCCTCCCTCCCTCTCTCTCTCTCTCTCTCTCTCTCTCCAGGGTTCCTCTGTTTTCCTCAACCCGTTTACTTCCCGAGCTTCTCTTCCTCTATCTCTGACTCTCTCGGATTCTTTCCTCTTTTCCGTCTCTCTTTCTCTCTCTGCCCCCGTGTCTCCTCTCTCGTCTCGGCGTCGCACTCCCCCTCTTCCCCCAGTTTCTGGTTTCTCTTTTCTTCTCTCTCTCTCTCTCTCTCCTCCCAGTTCTCTTCTCTTTCCTTCTGCCTCTCTCTCTCTGTCTTCCGGTTCTCTTCTCTTTCCTTGTACCTCTCTCTCTCTCTCGCTTCCAGTTCTCTTCTCTTTCCTTGTACCTCTCTCTCTCTCTCTCTCTCTCTCTCGCTTCCAGTTCTCTTCTCTTTTCTTCTACCTCTCTTTCTGTCACTCCCGGTTCTCTTCTCTTTTCTTCTACCTCTCTTTCTGTCACTCCCGGTTCTCTTCTCTTTTCTGCTGCCTCTCTCTCTTTCTCGCTTCCGGTTCTCTTCTCTTTTCTTCTACCTCTCTTTCTGTCCCTCCCGGTGCTCTTCTCTTTTCTACTGCCGCTCTCTCTCTCCAGTTCTCTTCTAACACTTTGTGTGTGTGTGTGTGTGTGTCTCTCTCTCCTCTTTCTCTCCCTCCCCGACGAATCAGCGATATCAACGATGATGCTGATGAACTGCTCCAGATGCCAGACCCCTCTCGAGCTCCCTCCCGCCGCCACATCCATCCGCTGCGTCTACTGCCACACCATCACCAAAGTCCTCGATCCCCGTAATGAATCCGCTTCTCATAATGGTTACGGTCAAGATAACCGTTATATATCCGCTCCTCCTCATGGATACGGTCACGACAACCCTTATGTATCCGCTCCTCCGCAAGGCGGATACGGTTACGAAAACCGTTACGGATCCGCCCCCTCCTAACGGTTACGCTTACGGCTACGGCTACGAAAACCATATTGGATCCGCTACCCCCAGTGTGTACGGTTACGAAAACCGAAGCGTACCCGCTCTTCCGGCGCCGCCACCTTTCGGAAGCAGTTATGGGTTCGCTCCTCCGCCACCACAGACCAGCGCCGTGTCGCGTCTCCCTTCTCCCTATCTTCCTCCCGGAGGCCCTCCACCGTCTCCTCACGGATCGAAGAAGGCGGTGATCTGCGGGATTGCCTACAAATCCTCCATGAACGAGCTCAAGGGATGCATCAATGACGCCAAATGCATGAAACATCTCCTGATTCACAAATTCCACTTCCCTGAGGCTTCAATCATCATGCTCACCGGTACGGAAAAGATTTTCCTGTTTTTCATATTTTTTTATTCCATTTATCAATTCATTGTTAAAAAGGTCCGGAGTTTATTATAATTTGTATTTTATTCTTATGTTAATGATTTCAAGATTATTTAATTTGAATTTTTTTATTTTTTTTTCGGAAATTGATCAAGAGATAAGAAGATATTACTTTTAAAGGTATGAAACATATTGTGATTAACAAATTCCGCTTCCCTGAAGATTTTAGATCTTAATTTTTTAGCCTGAAAAGATTTTGGAGCGAATTTTTATTATTATTTGATTTCTTTTTTCTGGAAACTTGATCAAGAGAATAAATGATATTACTTCTAAAAGCTTTAGCTGATACTTTTGTCATGACTTTATGGGATGTACAAATTTGTAGATATCGCTTCCCTGAGACTTTAATCACTATGCTTACTTCCAAATAGAAGATTTTTTTATCGTTATTTAAGGTTTAAGATTTTCAAAAAACTTTTGAACTTATACTAATGCGAATCTTATTTTTTATTTATGATTCCAAGATTATTTACTTTCGAATTTGTTTTTTTGGAAAATTGATTGAGAGAATAAGATAATATAATTTGTAAGAGCTTCGTTCGATAATTTTTGGTCTGATTTTTCGGTATGTGTCAATGTTCGATAAGTTTTAGGTATGTTCGATAATTGATTGGTAATTTTTAATCTGAGATGTTAATTAATTAATTCTGCTACCATGAGGCTTCTATCATAAATTGGTAGAAACATTATTTCTTCTTCATTATAGATCACTATAATTTAAGGAGATAAGATGTTGTTCATGATAGTTATGATGAAAATATAGGGTGATTTGAGGTACACACATTTTCATGTTCCGAAATTCATGCTGGTTGGTATCTTGAATCTCGATCTATCACGCCTACTTTTAGATTGAACGTGGTTTATTCCTTGAAATTGATGATGTATGATGCCATCGGATGTTTAATAATTTTTCAAATGGTCAGTCATATTTGGAGAATTATCTCACTTTGTGATCCTAAACTTGATTTCCAATCCATTATGAACTCTTATCTTCTTCTTAAGCCAATATACCCATGGTCCCCTTGTCTCTTCCTCTTACTGTTTCAATTGCTCTACCTCTCTCTGTACATCCTTTTGAAGCCAGATGCACTATTTCTGTCACAAACCTTGTGGTCTTCACATGATGACTGTGAGGATAAGCAGTCTCTCTCCATTTTGGGATGGAAAAGGAAGTTTGTCTCTCTTTTGGCAGGTGGAAGTGCCAATATAGCTCCCCAGTCTACCTCTCCTCTCCTATCCTTCCAAGTCTTCTCTCTCCTCTCCTCTCCTCGCCTCTTCCCCTTCTTTTCCTTCTCTATTGTTTTATAATTTATGTTCTAACTCTTCAATTCTTGAATATATGTCTACTAGAATCTTTTGGTTCTATGAAAGCCATCTGAACTCGAGACAACCATCTATGAAAGCAATCTTTTAATTGTCATGTGACACATGAGACAACCATCTATGAAAGGAGTCTTTTAATTGTCATGTGACACATGAGACAACCACAAGGATCAATAGGGTCTCTCTTTTTGTATTTTAATCGAGGAAATCAGATTTAACTCTCTGTCAGTCTGTCTGTCTGTCTGTCTCTCTCTCTCTCTTTATACGTGGGTGTATATATATATATATATGTATATGTATATTTGTTTGTAAATATCGTAACTCATTCTTTAAATTTTTATGACCATCGAGGAGCCAGATGAAATGAAAGTATAGCCGAAAACATCACTAGCTTACACTCTGAGTTGATTACCTTGGGGCATGTGGAACCCCATGTGAATCAGCAAGGACCACTTTGCAGGGCTAAATACTCCTGGGTGACTGATAGTGAAGTAGTAACATCAGGAAAGGTGAAAAGAACCCCCATTGGTGAGGGAAATGGAACATGAAACCGTGAGTTCTTGAGCAGTGGGAGGAGATTTGTGACGATTTTCACTGCTTTTACTACCACTTGTGCTTTCATAACAAATAAAAAACATGTGTATATTTTTGGTTGAGTAAAATAGAACTGTCTTACACACTGTCTCACGGAAGCACTAATATGATGCCATTTCCTGCCTCTCATATCTTCTTCCTTGTCTCCTAAGCTCCACCTGTCTATCTCTTTTTAGGACATTTTGAACTCCACTGACTTATTCCCCTTGGAAGCTGAGTTGCAGATGAAGAGCATGATCCATATAAGATCCCAACGAAGCAGAACATCCAAAGGGCTTTATTTTGGCTTGTCCAAGGATGTCAGCCTGGAGACTCTCTCTTATTTCACTTCTCAGGCCATGGGTCCCGACAAAGAAACTACAGTGGAGATGAAGTGGATGGATATGATGAAGCCCTCTGCCCGTTGGACTCTGAAACAGAGGGATTAATCATTGATGACGAGATTAATGACACTATTGTGAAGCCTCTTCCTCATGGAGTCCGGCTTCATGCTATCATTGATTCTTGTCATAGTGGGACTGTTCTGGATTTGCCCTTCCTGTGCAGAATGAACAGGTTGGTTCTTATTTAGACCTTGTACATTACTGTTTTGATCCACTTGGGAGAAGATTTATTTTATTGAATTGGTTGGAGGATAAAGGGGAGTTTTTGGGTAAAACTTGTTACTGCACTTTGTGTGGTCACATGGATTAGAGCAAGAACATAGGAACAGGTTTGAAATTTGTCATTAACTAACTTGTTGAAATTTTATTCTTTTGAATCGGTAGAGAAAACAGGCTGTTTGGTCAAAACTTTTTACGATGCCTAATAGATGTTCATGGTTTTGATCAACAACAGGCGAAATAAAAGATGGAACTGAATCCTTATAGGCCTAGGTCAAAGTCCCAACTTTCCTTTAAACACAAGACAATTATGTTTATGAGCAAATCCTATTTTATACGTTAATGTCATCAATGCTTTATTCTCATATATTTAGAGTAAAGATTGGGTGGTGTTGAAGGCTATTCTTGAGGTTGCCCCTTATTGTGATTCTTTTCATTTGATATTTTCAATATGACAAGTAACACGATGAAATTCCAATTATTTGGATGTTAAATAGGCTGTTTTATGTCAGTGACATCATATCTGTACATAGAAAAATATTTTGGTCTTCAAAGGTTGCTCTTGCTCTCTCATCTCCCATTAATGGGCTTGGGGGATCCGGTTGGATCAGTTACTTCCAGCAATTAATGATTGTCTTGACACTGTCCTCTTGTTAGGTGATCTGATATGATCCTTATTTTGAAATTTCAATAGAGTTGGGGGAAATCCTTATCTGGCAATGAAGTTGTGATCTTCTCAAATTTGATCTGACTCTCAGATCATATATCTAGGAAATGTGGATTCAAGTCACCACAAGGATCCTCCTTAAAAGCTTCCAGCCGCATCCAGCTTCAGCTCCTCTGAATAACTTGCCTCAGTCTCCAAGAACACCAAATCTCCCCTTCAACCTTGAAACACGCTTTATTTATGGACTTGCTAATGGGTATGGTCTGTTCTGATTAGTTGTCTCTGGGTTCATCTGGGAGTTCATAATTGGTTATGCTCAGGCTTCCTGGCTTGAGTGGGCCTTTTCTTCCTCCTAATGTGAGTGATGATGAGAGTCATATCATGATCATGGTTGTCATCATCGATGGTCAATCAATGTGATTGATATGTTCAATTTGCATGTTAATGACTTTGTTTGGCCCATTATAAACCCATGATAGCTGTTGTCTTTATCTATGGTGGTGATAAAGGGCAGGCAGTGGAAACAGTGGCAGTGCTGATGTTGTTAAGAAGGAGCACATTTGGTTGTAGAATAGAGAAAAAATATATCGATAACCGGTGGTGTTACATTGTACTTAGCAGACAGGATATATATACAAGAGGAAATGACCGTTAGACTCTAACGGTCACTTTACAACGGTTAGTAGCGATAGGGTAATTTTACAATATACAGAAAGTATAAAACTAAACACTTTTATGTATAGGGTAGATTTGTAAAACAGGGATATTCACAACAGATGTGATTGCAGAGGAAGAGATGACACAAGATATTTTTCAATATTCCAAAAAACTCTCTTGTTAAATGTGATGACTCTATCTATGCTGTTGGACCTGTGTATAGACAGATCTGATGACCCAGATTTAATCTTCAATTGATACTTATGGTTCAATTGATACATATGGTTTACTGCCTCATATGATCGGCAATTGTTTAAAAGGCCTAGAGGAATGATCCTCCATTTGATTGAGACCTTGATCACAATGAACCAGATGATTGTCAATCATACAGTCCCAGAATTCTAATTGGCCCAGTCACATGAGGAGATGATAGTGCTTGCAGGAATCTTCATTTAGACCATTGCATCTCACCTCCATCCCAAAGACCTCATTCCATCCACATATTTTTCATTCACAGATCTTATTGATGAAAAATGTCATAATGTTATATCTTCAATTAATGTCATTGTAAAATAGGGATTATTGTCTTCTAGAGAGAATTATTTTTTAAGAAAAGTTTTTCTACGTCATGTATAGGTCTGGGGAATATGAATGGGAGGATCATCGGCCACCATCGGGAATATGGAAAGGAACCAATGGTGGCGAGGTCATTTCCTTCAGTGGGTGCGATGATCATCAAACTTCGGCAGATACACAAGTAAAAACTTTTTTTTTCTATTTCTTTAACTTCCGGAATATGCTCTTACAGAATTTGTTTCTTAGTTTCATAAAAAGCATATTTCTATGTTTTTCCCAGGATTACACAAAAGCTTACCCTAAATCTGTCTTTCAAATTGCCTACCCTAAAGCTTAGCCTGATTTCCCTTATGAATCCTTATGAATGTCCCTGAAAAGGGCATTGACTTTTTATCTAATTCACTGCCTCTGGAAAGCCACAATTCTCTTACTCCAATGTGATAATCAAATATTTGAATCAAATTAGCATTCCACCTGAGTAGCCTCTCTCTAAAATCAGATTTACTGGGGTGGCAATTTTCCCTTTCTTCAAACCCAGTGAGAGATTCATTTGGTATTTGCTACGTGGATGTGGACGTCCATAGAAGACAATCCTTTCAGATTGGCTCCACACAAGGTGGGACCCTTTCTTCTGCCCAGAGTTGCAATTTTTCACTTACTTGGGCCTCTTGAAAAGCCATTTCCCGTACATATTTTGACTCCACCTACAGCGGCATTGCCCTAGGAGTACCTCAATTGTGGAAGCTACTTCTCCTTTAGTCCCATTCAATGGACCTCTACAAAATCCCTAATCGATCAAAATTTCCAATTCATCCAAGCAATATCTCACTGGAATCACCAAGGCAGTGATTTCCCTTTTCATTGCTCAGCATTTAACGAGAGATTCATCTGTGAAGTTGGTATCCGTAAAACAGTAACACTTGCTAATTTGTACTCCATCTAAGCAGACTCCATAGAATTACCAAATCCAGGCAACAGCTTTCGTTTTAGTCAAACTCTGCATCTCGGAACAGACACATGTGTTATGTGGGCCTCTGCAAAAATCGTAGTCCCCTTCAATTTTTCATTGCATACTTTGGCTTTCCCAAGAATTGCCACAAATCAGGGCGAGAAGTTTCCCTTTTGTCACTCAGAATATAGTGAGAGACACAGATGCTATGTGAGCTTTAAAAAAAACCACGATCCTTTTAAATTGGATGTCCCACGAGCAAGCCCTCTTGAGAATTTCTCGATCATGCAATGAATTTCCCTGTTTTCTCTCGACATCTTAAGAGAGAGACATCTTATATGGACTTCAAGAAAAGCCATAATCCTCTTCCGAATTAATGCTCCAACCAACCAGGCTCTATTGAACATTTCTTCAATTGACTTTCCCTCTCATCTGTCAACATCTGGAAATTGATAATTTTTCTACGTGGACCAATTGGAAAGCCATAATCGGTTCAATTTTGCATTCCATTCTTAGGAACTCGCAAAAGTTACCTCAACAGGGGTGATGACTTTCTGTTTCATCCAAGCCATAGAGAGAGGGCATGGTGGCACATACGGAAGCATCCTCAATTCAATGAGATCCACCATTAGTAACGCAGGAGTTCCCACTGACGTTGGCGGGACTGTCACCGAGCTTATCGCCATGCTTCTCACCGGTGAAAGCATTAGCACCGGTTTCACTCAGGTCGGTGTGAAATTTTCTCTATTTCTTTGTTAAAACACAGCTTGGGGCTGCTTCTAAAATTTAGCTCTCTGCTTTCTTTCTTTGCCCAGGAGCCTCAGCTGACTGCATCTGAACCATTTGACGTCTACCATAAGCCATTTGTTCTATGATCGGAAGGAAATATATTTCTGTATAGATTGCTCAAATAGATTTATATTCGAGTGCTTGGGGCCAAGGATCATTCAATGTTTTCTACATTGAAGTCTGGAATTATCGTTTGATTTGATGGTCAGAGTGATGCGTTGACCAGGTTTGCATGTCATTGAACACTTGCATAATCGTCTTTCAATGAGCATCCCTTTTTCGTTCAAACAAAAATTTCTTTATCCATTCATTGCAAAAGGGTGACCAATGTTTTTATTTTTAATTTATAAAATTCAAAGCATCTGGTTAGTCGGATATTTAAATAACAATATGATTTGCAATACACTGATGCAACAATTCAAGGATAATCGAATTGTAAGTGACCCCCCAAAATACCAGGATTCTATGTGGAAATGCGCGGCCATCTTTGTGCGGGATGAGAGAGAGAGAGAGAGAGAGAGAGCGAGGGAAACGGCTAGAATTCCCCAAAATGAGCGATATCAAGAAGTGGAGGACAAGGGATATTCTATTGGATCTCAATTCCACTTTTACAAATGACTAAATTCTATTGGATCATCATGTTGATTTTCAATCCATGATCTATGCACGATATGTCAGATTTCAATACTTCTCATCGATTCAATCAGCGATCGAAGTCCTATGATCGATCGCTGCGTTGATTGAATGATGGGTATCTGATTACTGATCTGATCGTTTATTAAATTATATATATCTCTCTATCTCTCTCCCTATATTTGATCATCTAAGTGATCAGTAACCATCGATCAGATCATGATCTCCGTTCCGTACGGAGATGGTTAAATTTAAAGTCATTTTTCCACGTCTCTCTCGCTCTTCTGTAGCTTTGCCGCGAAGGCTATATATATAGGAAAAAGAATTTTCTTTTCCAATTTTCATACCTCCCCAGTCCTCTCTCTTTCTCGGATTCTCTCACTGTTCTCATTTTCCCTCGCAGATACGTCGATGGTTCTCATTATTCGCTTTTCCTCTCTCACCTACTCCTCTTTTCTCCCCCCTCTCCCATTCTTCTCTTGATTCTCTTTCTTCCCCTCTCTATCCCTTCTCTTCTGTGGTCCTCTTCTCTGGCTCCCCTCCTCTTCTCTGCTCTCTCCCCCTCCCTAAGTTCTCTTAATTCTCTCTTTCTCTCTCCTGTTTCTCTTCTACTGTCCTCTCTCGCTATTCGGTTCTCTTCTGTGTCTCTCTCGCCCCTCTCCCCCCAATCAATCATGTCAACGATGATGCTGATCAACTGCTCGAGATGCCGAACGCCACTCCAACTCCCTGCTGGCGCGCGATCGATCCGCTGCGCTATTTGCCAGGCGATCACCAACATCCTTGATCCCCGCGAAGCTCCGTCTCCTAACGGAAGCGGTTACGGACCCGCTCCTCCGCCATACGGAAGCGGTTACGGATCCGGTCCTCCGCCATACGGAAGCGGCTACGGATCCGGTCCTCCGCCGCCACCGCACAGCGCCGTATCTCATACCCCTTCTCCATATCCTCCTCCTGGAGGCCCTCCGCCGTCTCCTCACGGGAGGAAGAAGGCCGTGATCTGCGGAATTTCCTACAAATTCTCCAGGCAGGAGCTCAAGGGATGCATCAATGACGCCAAATGCATGAAGCATCTCCTGATTCACAAATTCCGCTTCCCTGAGGCTTCAATTATCATGCTTACTGGTAAGTAGAAGATTCTTTATCTCTATTTTAAGCTTTTGGATTTCTTTTTCCTCGAAATTTTTATTCGATTAACTAAGTCGTTGATCAAGGTGTGCTTTGTTTTGGCTCATTTGAATTTTATTTTTGTTGATAGTGTGTTCACGATTATTTACTATGACTGCATTACTATTTATTTGGAGAATTGATCAAGAGAATAAGATGATATTACTTTTTGAACGATCGATCCCCTGTATCAATGAAGTCAAATGCATGAAACATCTCCGCTCCCCTGAAGCTTCAATCACATTGCTTACTGGCAGATAGAAGATATTTTAAGCTTAACGATTTTTAAAAGATTTTGAAAGTTATTTGGTTTTTTATGAGTTCAAGATTATTCACTATGCCTTTATTAATTTTTTTGGAAAATTAATCAAGCGGAATAGATGGTAGTATTTTTAACGGTCCATCCCATGTACCAATAAAGCCTGTGAGATTGCAGCTTTGCCAAGAAGGAGAGAAGAATGGAAGATGGACCGTGAGCAGAAGCACAGAAAAAATAGATAGGCAAAAGAGAGATGATTTTTCATAGAAGAGTACATACAGATTTTATAGAAGAGAGAAAGGAGATGAGCTAGCCGTTTGTAACGGCTAACTGTAACGGCTAGTTTTCTAGCCGTTACCCGATTCTGTTAAGTTTAACAGAATCGGGTAATACTAAAATTAATGGTTCATCGGACCATTAATTTTAGTCATCTTTAGACTATCTTTTACATACATTTCTGTCAGATAACACGTATTTATAACAAAGCCAAATGCAGAAAACATCTACTAATTTTCAAACGCCACTGCCTGAGGCTTCAATCATCATGCCTACCAGTAAAGGAGAAGCTTTGGGATTTTAACAGATTTTGAATCTTATTCTGTTGTTTATTACTTCAAGAATATTTACAATGACTAATTACCTTTTTGGAAAATTGATCAAGAAAAAATGATAATATTTCTAGAAGTTTCATTCAATGATATTTTGAATCTCTTTCTGTGCTTTATCCGATGATATTTTAACTGTTGGAGTTCTATCTTCTTGATAGATTGTGATGATTTAGGGAGATAAAATTTTGTTCGAGATAGGTGTGATGAAAATATAGGGAGATCTGATTATGTTCCCATTCTCTTTTGCTGAAGTACTTTCTGGATGCTACTTGGCATTGCATTCTGTCCTATATCTCTTGGGGATTGTTTCTCATGCTTACAGTGGGTTGAGTCATTATTTCTTCTTCATAATGGATTGCTATGACTTAGGGAGATTCGATTTTGTTCGTTAATGGTTTGATTCTGTTCCTACTCTCTTGTGCTGAAATTCATGCCAGACGTTATTTTTTTAATCTTATTCTGCCTGCCTACTTGTATGGTTCTGAATTGATGATGAATGGTAGAACACGGTTTATTCCCTAGGATTGATGATGTGTGGTGCTGCCATGGGATATTTTATATTTTCGAGAATTCTTTAACTGTATGGTTCTCAATTTGGTTTCTAATCCATTATCAAGTGCATCTTATTCTTGAGCCAAATTACAAATACTAAAATATTATGTCGTTTCTTCATACCCTAATTGATTCTTAAATTGCTTTTGAAGCCATCTGAACTATTTTACCATACAAAGCTCATGTTTCCCTTGTCTCTTTCTGTATATATTGAATCTTTTTTCTGTTTCAATTTCACAATCTCTCTCTACTCTTTTTGAAGCCTACTGTTTCCGTCTCTAATCTTATGGTCATCATGAGGATAAGCATACACATACCCACTCTCTCTCCCTCTCTCTCTCCATTTTGGGTGAGGAAAACAAAACTCTCTGCCTCTCTCTCCCTGTGGCATGTGGAAACGCCCATACAGCCCCACGTTCTACCTCACCCCTCTTCTTCTCCCTCATCTCCCAGCACCTTCTCTCTGAATTTTTCTATTTCTCTCAAATACCTTTTGAAGCCATCTGAACTACTCTCTGATATGAATCTTGAGGTCATCACATGGCACATGAAACAAACATTAGGATCAATAGTGTCTCTCTCAATTTTTGGTCAAGGGAAATGTTGTCTTCAACTCTCTCTCTCGATGTTTGGTTAAGAGAAATGTTGTCTTCTAGTCTCTCTCTCTCTCTCTCTATATGTTTGGTCAAGAGAAATGTCGTCTTCTACTCTCTCTCTCTCGCTCGATGTTTGGTCAAGAGAAATGTTGTCTTCTACTCTCTCTCTCTCTCTCTCTCTAGGGCAAGCACCAACCCATCCCCACATTCTTTCTGTCATCTCTTTTTCCCCCTCGTCTTCTACTCTCCACCTCTCTTACTCTACAACCTTTTGAACATGTCTGAGTTATTTTCCTTGGACTCTGAATTGCAGAGGAAGAACGTGATCCACATAAGATCCCAACAAAGCACAACTTGCGAATGGCTTTGTTTTGGCTTGTTCAAGGGTGCCAGCCTGGAGACTCTCTCTTGTTTCACTACTCTGGCCATGGTTCCCGGCAGAGAAATTACACTGGAGACGAAGTGGATGGATATGATGAAACCCTATGCCCGTTGGACTTTGAAACACAGGGAATGATCGTTGATGATGAGATTAATGCTGCCATTGTGAAGCCTCTTCCTCGTGGAGTCCGACTTCATGCTATCATCGATGCTTGTCACAGTGGGACTGTTCTAGATTTGCCCTTCCTCTGCAGAATGAACAGGTTGGTGATGATTTACTCCTGTATTTCTGTTATTGATCCATTGGGAAGAAAATTTATCATTTTGAATCGTTTGAAAGAAGGAGAATTTTTAAAAAATAAACTTATTATAGCACTAACCTATTAAATGAATTAACTGGAATTTATTTTTAATTAACTATCTTTCTTGTTTAAATTTTATCTATTTGAGTTGGTTGAGATAGGGAAAAGAATATGTCCTTTCTTGTTGTGAAATATCTGTTAGAGACCATGACAGACCCATTACGCAGAAGTCTAGATAAAGGGTTGTAGGAAAGGAAAGGTTCTAGGATGTAGTAACTAGTAGGGTTTGGTTCATCTATCCCCTCTCTATTCTGTCTTCCCCTGGTCCATCTCAGAATCTCCCCCTTCTTCTGTAGATCTTGAATAGTTCTGTGCCATTATTAACTCTCTCCCTCATGCTCTTTTCCTACCCTCAATAGAATCGTATCTGGTATCCTATCAATCATATCAAAGCCTGCAGAATCCACAGAGTTTCTGCCGCTTCTGCCCAGGAGCCAACTGTTTCACCAATGGGAGCTGGTGTCATTGTCACTGCACAATCATGTGCAGCAATTTCTGCTGTGGCCTTGACCACGTTGTCTCTGGCAATGTCTGCCCAAATGCTTCAGCATCTGCTGGGGCCTCCTATGTCTGACTCTACCACTGCTCCGACTTTGCCCACTATTGCTGCTCCCATGTCTGGCAACCACATCAGGGTGTCGGAGGTTGCCCCATGGGCATTCCTACTGTGGCAACTCCCCTGGCCTTCAGGGTTTCTGCCACCGGGTGTGTGTGCATGCATTTTTGGGGGGAGGAGACAGCCCTGCCTAGTCCACATGTGGGTTCACTGGAACATCTTGCTCGAATGGCCCAATTCCTTGCCTGATCCTAACCTCAGCTACTAACTATGGCCCTGCTCTGGTCACACTCACTTCAGCATTGGCCACCATCTGCCAAAAAAAGCATACACCGCTGCTGCTTGCTATTGAGTCCCTGCTTCCTCCATCCTCTGACAGGTCCACTACACAGAAGTCTATATAAAGGGGCCACTACCTTGAGGACAAGATGGTATTCGAAAGGATGGAGTGATTTTTATGGTCCAAGAAGGATGGATGGAGCCTGCACCACGGTCCCCTGTCAGATGTATCTTGTCCAATTGGCTCGGTTCCTGGCCCGGCCCAACCTCAGCTCTTAGCTGACCAGTCACTTGTGTGGCCCACCATCTGCCCAAAAAGCATCTATCCTGCTTCTTTCTATTGAATCCCAACTGCCTCCTCTCCATCACAGGCAAGCACATGTCCCCTGTAGACGGCCTTGAGGACACGGTAGTATTCTATTGGAGGAAGTATATTGATACAGTCTAAGATGCTCAATACCGAAGTCTATATGAAGGGGCCACTACCTTGAGGACGAGGAGCTATTCTTAAGGAGGGAGTAATTGATATGTTCTAAGAAGCCCATGACAGCCCCATTATGCAGATGACTATATAAAGGGTTTAGGAAAGGAAAGAAGCAAGGATGAAGCAATGGCAATGTTATCTCTCGCAATGACAACATTGGGGCATGTCCTCCTCCACAGTCATTTTGAAAAGCATTGCTGCCAGAGAGAGGAGAACTCTATCATGTCTCAGGAAACACCAAAGTATACATTATCGGAACTATCTCTGTCTACTTTAGTGGCATCATTATTATCTCTGGTGAACCATCATCGTCAGCTCTTCAGTTAGGCCACCATAGCCAACTCCATTAAACCTCCATCGTACACCACTTTTCTTTCTTTATTTTTTCCATTTTTCGATCCTCTGTTTACTCGAGACAATGATCTCAATCAATAAGATGATTTAGATCATAAGATCCCAGAATCTTGTTCTGAGGAGATCTTCATTCATATGAAGTGATGACAGTGCACGCAAGAATCATCATTGGGAACATGTTATTTATCCACATACTTTTCATGGGATTCACAGACCATATCAACAAAATATAAAAAATGTTATATCTTCAGTTAGTAGCATTAAAGGGCTCATTGTCTTTTAGAGAGAATTGTGTTTAAGAAAAAGTTTTGACATCATATATAGGTCTGGGCAATATGCATGGGAAGATCATCGGCCACGATCAGGAATATGGAAAGGCACCAATGGCGGAGAGGCCATTTCCTTCAGTGGGTGTGATGATCATCAGACTTCGGCAGATACCGCGGTAAAGCTCTTTTTTCTGTTTTATCTTAATTTCCATTATAAGATCTTACATGATTTGTTCGTCAGTTTTGTAAAAAAACATATTTCTGGGCATTTTCCCTAGGTTAGTCTATCGGTTTTAGATGTGCCTTCTGAATTGTTTTTACCGCCATCCTGTACTAAATCTTAGCCTGATTTCCATTCATTAATGGGATAACTCTGCTGTGTGATTAGTAGGAGCATGAAAATCTTTCTGGACTTTAGAAAAGCCACAGTTATTGTTCTCCAAATTTTTTGGCCATAATCAAATATTTGAATCAAATTGGCACTCAGGTCTAGTACCCTCTCTCTAAAATCACGTTGACCAAGTTGGAAAGTTTCTCTTTCTTCAAATCGAGCGTCTAGAGAGATTCATATTTTTTTGTGTACGCGGTCATGGACCTTTTAGAAAAGCCATAGTTCATTCAAGTTGGCACTCTACACAAGCTCTACTCTTGTGAATTAATTCAATCAGGGTGACGGCTTTCTCTAACATAAAGCTCAACCATCTAGAGAGAGGTACAAATATTACTTGGGCCTCCAGAAAAACCATAGTCCTTCCAAATTTTACTCCGCCTACAGTGGCATTTCTCTAGCATTACCTCTACTGTGTCTGCCATGTCTCATTTCATCACTCTTCATCTCAACAAGACTTATTCTATGGGCCTCTAAAAAATCCACTATCAGTTCCAAATTTGTGATTCATCCAAATAGTCGCTCTCCAAAACTACCTTAACTGGGACATTGACTTTTCTACCCACTGCTCAGCATCTAGAGAGAGATTCATCTGTTTTGTTGACCTCCATAAAATTGATAACCTGTTATAATTTGTACTCCAACCCAGGCCGCCTCTTGACAGAATTACCTTATCCAGGCATCAATTTTCCTTTTCATCAACTTCAGCATCTAGACACAGACTCATTATTTATGCAGGCCTCTACAAAAACCATAATCACCTTCAAGTTTTCATTTCATGCTCTGGCTTTCTCAAGAATTGACACAAACCAGGGTGACGACTTCCCCTTTTGTCACCCATAACATAATGAGAAACACATCTCAGTGAGGTGAACCCCTCAAAAACCATGATCCTTTTTAAGGTGGATTTCTTGCGTCCAAATGCTCTCAAGAATAGTCTCAACCAGGGTGATGACTTTCCCTCTTGTCACTCAACATCAAATGAGAGAAACATATGTTACGTGGACATCTAGAAAATCCATAATCCTTCCGAATTTACCCTCCAGCCAAGCTGGCTCTCTTGCAAATTTCCTCTATGGGCTGCTGAATTTCCCTCTCACCAGTCAACGTCTGGAAAGTGATTTATTTTCTATGTGGACCTATGGAAGAGTTGTAATTCCGTCAGTTTTTCTTTCCACTCATAGGCGCTCTCAAAAGTTACCTCAACGGGGGCAATGACTTTCTGTTTCATCCAAGCCATTGAGAGAGGACAAGCTGGCACATACGGGAGCATTCTCAGTTCAATGAGATCTACCATAAGTAACGCAGGAGCTTCCACCGGCAGTGGCGGAATTGTCACAGACCTTATCACCATGCTTCTCACTGGTGGAAGCACTGGCGGCGGATTCACTCAGGTTGGTGTGAATATATCTTTTTCTTTGTCAAAATACAGTTTTGGAATGGTTCTAAATTTAGTTCTTCACTTTCTTCTATAATCCAGGAGCCTCAGCTAACTGCCTGTGAACCATTTGATGTCTACACTAAGCCATTTGTTCTATAAGTGGAAGGAAATATATTTCTCTAAGGATTCGTCGGTGTCCAATGTACAGCTGCTGCTGGCCAAGGATCATTCAAGGCTTCTATATTGAAGTCTGGAATTATTGTTTGAGTTGGTGGTCAGAGTGATGTGTTGACCGGGTTTGGAATTCTAAATCATGTAAGTGCAAATCTCACTGATTGTAGATTTATCAATTTGCATTTTAACAAATGAATCTGGAAGAATACTCTGATTGTATTGAATTCAGAACAATACAAGTGTTTTTCCAAGAACTAAAAGAATTCCGGAATCTTGATTTCCGGAAATAGGACTACAAAAGGTATAAGTGGAGGTAATTCCCAAGAACTTGCAGACGAAACTCCCCGTGACTCTCCCGTGGATAGAATAGTATTGACCTCAGGTAATCCAGTTTGGATTTCCAATCATGATCCTTGTCGCCGTCGGACTCTCCCTCAGGCGATTCCTCTGCTCTTCCGTCTTTCCGCGAGAAGGTAAGATCCCCTCCAAATAACCGTCGTCCTCCTTTTATTCCCCCACGCCTCTGCTACTAAAACTGTGGTTCAAACCACTATTCCTGACAGCTGTCATTGGTAGTCCCCTCCGGTGGACCTATTATCTTTCCCTTATTTAGGCGTCTATGCTTACGGCACTGATAGGTAATTATGGGAGTCCTACCAGAATCTTATTACCAAACTCCATTCTATGGTACCACGACATGGCTGTATTGATTATCCTTTTCAGGAGTATCTTCCATATCGAAGGAGTAAATGGGTACAATTAGATAGATGCCTGTCAGGGATCTTATCACTCTGCCTACAAAAATGGCCAACTTGAAACTCAAGGTTCCTGCATTTCTCTCTTTCTTAAATTCCGCGAGAAGTGATAAAAAAAGGATGATCAGTTTGCAAGATATCCTCAAATTCTTCATACTGATCGGTCTTCATCGATCTGATTAGTAATCTGATCTTCGATTGATTGACTGTAATCAGATTGTCAATCAGACCGACGATCAACACTGATTTTCGTATAACATGAATAATCTATACATGGTCTGCTGGACCCGTTACAACAAAAGGGAATTCCTGATGCAGAAATTAGGAAGGCAAGAAAGACATCATCTTCTTCCTCCTCTCTCTCACCAAAAATGATGGGTCAGAAGAACAAGGATTTCACAAATAGCAAGCCACCAGCTCTACGACTGCAAGGCAAGGTCTGGCTGCTTTGAGTCTCCCGCTGCAGCTCCATTTAATCGCAGCGACTCAGGTGACTGAAATCACATGTCGAGGTCAGGAGGCAAATCCCTGGTCGCATTAACAACAGTGGCGGCTCCCTTTGAAACAACAGCAGGGGCGAGCGGGTTGAGGTAAGGTCGACCCATTGAAGATAGAGAGCCATTGGCGGAGGGGCGAGTGTGAGAGAGACACCTGAATTTGTGTGATAGAAGTCAAAGGAGAGATAAGTCTGGGTTTATGGGGAGAGACAGGAGACAGAATGAGAGGGAAATCTTCTCTCCCATCATTCTCTCTCTTCCTGCCTTTTCTAGGTGAAATGTGATGCCACCTCCTGGATCTTCTCACCCTGCCATTCATCTCTGCTGCCTTTCCATCAGGATCTTCTCACCCTGCCATTCATCTCTGCTGCCTTTCCATCAGGATCTTCTCACCCTGCCATTCATCTCTGCTGCCTTTCCATCAGGATCTTCTCACCCTGCCATTCATCTCTGCTGCCTTTCCATCAGGATCTTCTCACCCTGCAATTCATCTCTGCTACCTTTCCATCAGGATCTTCTCACACTGCCTCTCCCATGCCTCCAAGCACCTTCCTTCAGTCATCGTCTCTCCCATCACTGTCGGAATACATGCCATCTCTTCCAATCATGAGCTCACATCCCCTCGTTTGCTTTCGCATGATGCGTCTCAATTGGCGACTGATTAAACTCAACTAGCTCCGTCCTTACAGACTTGGAGGAAGAGTTTCATTGGTCCCGGACCTGATACAGTTCAGTCACAGCCAGAGCTCGGTTCATAGCATGAGCCGGTTTGGTTTCCATCAGGTTCAAGCCTAGTCACAATTTGATCAGTCACGAGTAAAAAAATGCATAGTTTTTGGCCGATGCCATTTGCAAGTAGTAAATTAAATGGCTCAAAATAATTCCCTTTAGATTAGAACAGCAGGTATCATCCTTCTGGCTGAAGCTTTATGCCACCAGCCCATAAAGCAACTACAATTTTTCGCATAAAATACGGAGAATGGATAAAAAATTCACCCCTTCATAATAGCTAAATAAAAAATAGATAAATATAAATAACCCTTAACTTAGTAGGTGAAAATGGACAAAAATAAAGAATTTTTATTTAGGGAAAATTGAAGATTGATATTATAATAACCCTAATAATAGGCCAATAAAAAATTGGTAAAAACATAAATAAATCTTATTTGCGGTAAATAAAATTGAGTGTATTAGAGCGATACATAATTTCTGTCAAGAGAAGAACCACGGTAACAACTAAGAGCTATAGCAATGGAGAACTTGAATATCGTTACATTTCAATTTAATCAAAAAATAAATAAAATTGAATAATCAAAATGAACGAAAGAATTTTTGTTTTCATGTTCGTCAAGTTCTTTCACATCATGAACGTCGCTTGCATCTCCTTGTTTGTCACTTCTTAGAAGTTTTTCTATGAAGAAAGAGTTATTATTTAACTTACTATTTTTCTAGAAAAGGTAAAATATTTTTGCTGACATGTTTTTTCTTCTTCTTTATTTTTACCTAACATAAGGATTGCGATTGTTTGTCTATTTTTATTTACCTACTATAGGGTTATTTATTTTTATCTATATTTATTATTTATTTTTCTAATATAAATAGTATTTATCTTTATCTATTTTTATTTACCCCAAATAAGATTTATTTATTTTTTTACCAATTTTTTATTTTCCTAATATTAGGGTTATTATAGTATCAACCTTCAATTTTCCCCCAATAAAAATTCTTTATTTTTGTCCATTTTCACTTACTAAAATAAGGGTTATTTATATTTATCTATTTTTTCTTTAGCTAGTATGAAGGGGTGAATTTTTTTATCCATTCTCCTTATTTTTATGCATTAAGTATTTTTTTAATGCGAAAAATTGTAGTTGCTTTATGGGCTGGTGGCATAAAGCTTCAGCCAGAAGGATGATACCTGCTGTTCTAATCTAAAGGGAATTATTTTGAGCCATTTAATTTACCACTTGCAAATGGTCCTAAACTGGTGGAATGTTAAAAAATTTTTAGATCTTGTGTATATTGAGTTGATTTAATACTAATTTTTCACTCATTTTCATCTAACTTGTAATATTAGTGAATTAATGATTTTCTTTAATTAAGAAATGTCAAGTTCTTCCTCAATAATTCACATAGCATTCCATATTCAAGACATATATGATTATTTCAAGCTATAAAATAATCTTTTCATTGTATATAATTTTCAAAATTGTCCATAATACCTAAATGATTGATAGTGTTAATCGAAGCATTATTTCTTCGTGTCAAAATATAAATTTAATTAAAAAGGTAATCAATGTAGTAGAAGAAATTTTTTTGGAAAAACAAGCATAGACAGCTTCTCACCTATTTTTCACAACCACAAGTTACAAAATCACATGTTCATCTACGCCTCCAAAGGTTCAAGATCTATGCACTTTGGCTACTCAAACATAAAAAAGGAATTGGAACTGATAATTTGAATTTATTAATTTTTTATACGACGAGGATTTCCACCATTGTTTGTTCTTGGGAAATTTCCCCGTTACATAAAAAAGGCTTCACATTCGGCCTTCCATCCATGAACCCAACTTTCAAAGCCCAAAGTCACCATCCTCCATGAGAGACTTTCTGCGTTCTGACCAAGAACAAGCCGGAATTCAAAGATTTGACCAAGTCTGCGGACTTTTCACTATCAAGACTGAAATTGAATTCCCTTTTTTTAGAGTACTACGGAAGACCCACCCACATCAGTGAGAGCAAGACTGTCCCTAAATTGGCGTGAATAATTCAAAGAATATCCCCACTTGACGTCAATAATAGCAAGATTGTCCCCAAATTGACGTCAATAATAGCAAGATTATCCCCAATCGACGTCAAGAATAGCAAGATTGTCCCCAATCGACGTCAATTCCACCATTTTCCCAACCAGATACGATTGACTGATTCAAGACCTTATCCATCAATTGATTTCTAGAGGGCCTCCAATTCCCCTTTGGTTAGGTAACATGGCCCATGTCATGACACCTCTTTGATTTAAGAAACTTAAATAGTGGGCCTACTTCTGGTATTAGTTAACAGTTGGGCCTATCCAGTCGCACCACCGCCAGTCAACTTACCCCTCTCTCGGTGACCGTAAGCGCCCCCGTTTTCCTCCTCTGTCGTCAAGCTGTCACGGGAGTCCGGGCAATGTTCCAGCGACGATTACGATCGTCAGATTTCATTCGAACGGTTGAGAAAACTCCGATGACATCATAGACGAAAACTCTTAATGGTCAAATGCATTTGTCACTAAAACCCCGCTATAAATTTATATTTGTCGTATTATCCTGAAACTCTTTGGCGTACAAGTTGTATTATAAGTTTTGTAGGGATGAAAATGATATTTCAGCGGTCTTGTTCTTTCCGTCGAAGCCAGAGAAAGTCTCGACCGTGAAGCTTACATCGGACGGTCAAGAATAAGGCAGTGACATCGATAAACCAATGAATGAAGGTCAAAAAGTATTTTATAAAAACCCTACAAGTCTCTCTGTTGCTTTATCGTCCTCAAAGGGATATATAAACCGTATTTCATAAATCACAAGGTTTTTCTTTAATATTTCTGGGAGATGATCTTCACCATCAACTCCTCATCTGACGGCGGAAAACGCCAAGAAGGTCAACACTGACATTTCTGAAATCACTTGCGACGGGAAGAATTCTTTAGGGTATAAAACGATATTCTAAACATTTGAAAACTATTTAGTTAACTAAAAACTTTCAGGTGGAAAATACAGCAAGGGCGTAGTTGACGAAGATCCACACCATTAATGTCACATCGGACGGCCGAAATCGAAACAACATCATAGTCACTATTTCTCACTTTGGATGGCATAAACCTATTCCAAAACTTAAAGGGGGAAAATGCTATTTGTCTTCGTCTATATAAATAACAGAAAGCGAAGAAGATGGCGAAGAAGAACAAGATGGCGAGTAAAATTAAGATTCTGCTGACTCTTGCTTGCGTTTACCTTGTATTCTGCTCGCTTGCTGTCCTTTCCAGAGCGGAAGCCGAAGCGGAAGCGGAAGCTGAAGCTGAAGCTGAAGTAGAGGATGAGGAATCATCGAATGGGCCGTCCTCCGTGCTCACGCTCGATTCCTCCAACCTGAAGGAAACGATTGCCCAGCACGATTTTATTGTAGTGGAGTTTTACGCGCCGTGGTGAGATTTCTATTTTGTTTTGCATGTGATCTGGTTGGATTTTTTTATTTGAGGATTATTTGCAGTTAAGTTTACAAATTGAAACTGATGGAGTATTTTTCTTGTTTTTCCTCACAACGTTTCTGCTGTTGCATGCTCTGCTTGCGTTTGCTTGATCTACTTGGATCTGTTGAATTATTTTATTCTAGGATTTTTTTTCAGCTTAACTTACTGATTCAGACTATTGGTGAGTTTTTTCTCTGTTACTTTTTGCTATTGCTTGCACTGATGAACTCGTGCTTGTGCTGGTTGACTTGTCCGATATGCTTGGACTATTTTATTTTTGCGGAATTTTTTTTCCAGAAGAGATTAGAAATTGAAGATAATGGAGGATTTTATTGTTCTCTGCTAGTTTTTTATTTAATCCCTGATAGTTTCGTGCTTGTGCTGGTTGACTTCTTTGATCGGCTTGGATCTATTGGATTTTATTTTTCGAATTTTTTCTCGGCAAGAGTACGGATTTTGGACGTTTGAGGTTTTTTTCTTTGCTCTTCTCTTCACTTCCATGTGGAATTTTTCTTAGGGCTTATGTCTTCTGTACTCTAGATTTTTAATGAATACACTACTTCAGCTCTTTCAATGATGTTCTATGGATGCGTTGACTTTGCATGGGCGAGATGATTACTATTTTGTGTATCTTTTCATCGTACATAGTTTACTATAGTTTTCTTTTTTCCTAAAATAAGCACATGTTATCTTGTGTTACTTGAGCATGCTTAAGGTGCGTCATCGGAGATGATTTGCTTTATGTAGTGAAATTTCCCTTTCCTATGCTCTTCAACGTGATACTTCCTCTGATACCTTTTTATAATTTTATTTTATTTCCTTAGGTGTGGCCACTGCAAACAACTTGCACCTGAGGTCTCAAATTTCATCTCTGCAAAATTAATGCATCTCTTTCTTCTATCTCATATGAAGTAACTGATCATCTGATGCATATATATTTTGGAATACAGTACGAGAAGGCTGCGGCAGTGTTGAGTGAGCACGATCCTCCCATCGTTCTCGCAAAAGTCAATGCCGATGAAGAATCAAACAAACCACTCCTCACTGAATACAACGTTGGCGGTTTCCCCACCCTCAAAGTCTTTAGGAGCAAAGGCAGTGTTGTCAGTGATTACAAAGGCCCTCGCGAGGCTGATGGCATAGTTGAGCACCTTAAGAAACTCCTGCTTCCACCCTCCTTGGAGATCAAATCTTCAGATGATGTTGCCAACAACTTTGATGACAAAAAAGTTTATGTCGTAAGTTTCTCTCTCACACTCTGTAGTATTCAAGGATCGGGTCGAATTTGCCTATCTGATTCCAATTAAAACGTATTCTGAACTCCTCTATTTTTTTCAAAATCGCTGGCTCTCTCTTTCTCAATTTCTCTAAAATTGGACCACTCAACCTAGACCACTGGATCTGTCAAGGGACATTCTTACAGCCCTGATTATATCTTTCTCAATCTTAATCTAACCTTACAACTAATCGCCTCTTATGATTGATAATCAATACTAAGTGAATGTGATTGATTATCTTATCGACCAAGACCTTGATCTCTGTCAATTGGATAATTTTGGCCTCGATTCCTTTGTCTGTATTGATTGAATTTGACCGACTTCTGCTGCAGATTGGAGTGTTCCCCGAATTCTCGGGAGAGGAATTTGAGAACTTCCTCAAGGTTGCAGAGACGTTACGCGCAGAGTATGACTTTGGTCATACCAAGGAAGCAAAACACCTTCCCGCAAGGTGAAACTAACATTCAGGGCCCTACTATTAGACTATTCAAGCCCTACGATGAGCTTAACCTTGACTTCAAGGTTCGGTATATTTCATCCATTTAATATAAATCTCTGCGCAATTTAATTGATCTAACTAAACTTAATATCTTTTGATGAAGGATTTTAATGCCGAGTCTTTGGAAAAGTTCATAGTGACTTCAAGCAGGCCTCTTGTCACTGTTCTTACTAAAGATCCCGCAACTCATCCCATGGTGATTAATTATTTCAACCTTGAAAACACCAAGGTAACCTCTTATGTACTTTAACTTGATACATCCTGTGCTTTGATTATTTAGTTGACTCTTCTTCATCACCAATATCTTTTTTGGTATGTAGTTGGCCTGAGTTCCCTGTAGTTATTTGTTGATTTTCTTTATCTATAATCCTATGCTATTGACTTTCTACAGTAATCCTTCTAACCTTAACCTTCCAATAAAAGTTATTAGTACGAATATCTGATGTGGAAATGCATCTCCTTAAAGGGTTAAAAAGTAAGATTCTTGCTTAGGACTCATCTCACTGTTCTTTGATTTCCAGATATATGACCTTCTACCGTGGGTTATCCATTGATATCACTTTAACGCTTATGTAGATATTATTTTCAAATTAAAGTCATACTATTGAATATTCGTAAAATGATATCCTTATTTCCGTGATTTCTGAACCCAAATATTTATTCGCTGACTTTCAGACCTGTGACCTCATGTAGTTGAGTTTTTCGTGTATTCTGTTTAAAAATACTATTTAACAATCTTCTGTAGAAATTCATATTCATTTACAGTTGAAAATTTTGGCTGTCATTTCTTTTGCCTACTCTATCTTATTACTAATTTGTTTAAAATCAGATATATAAGCTTACGCAGATCTTTCAGCTTGTTTAGTACTTTGACGATTCACCAGCTCTGGGCCTTTCTACTAAAGTATTTTGACAATAAGGGCATGAATAAAATTAGTAATTTCCCCTTGTATAATGTAACATATGATATATCTGTAGTTGATCTCCCTATCATTTTGTTGACTTATCTTCCACAGAATTTATAGATCTTACACTTATTAATTTTCCTAAATGCTACTTGAAAATTATGGAGCAGGCGCTGCTCTTTGTGAACTTCAGCACCGAAAATTTTGAAGATTACAAAACAGCTTTCCATGATGCCGCCAAAGCTGGCAGGGAAGGAGAGATGATCTTCTTGCTGGGCGATCTTGAAGCCAGCGATGGTGCTTTTGAGGTAATTCCTAGACTCCTTTGACTTTTGAAATAATCATTGACTTGAATGCATTGATCTTTTGTGCAGTTCTTTGGCCTCTCTCTTGATTTAGCTCCTCTAGTCCTGGTAAATGGGAAAGATGGGAAGAAGTTCTACAAGGGAAATGTGAAGTCAGATGAGATCATTCCCTGGGTGAAGGAATATATGGTAAGAATATAATTTTTTCCATAGTTAACTTACCTGTTGACTTTGAAATAGTGGACTTTAGGGGGGGCCCATATAGGTTTGTTAACTTCATATTCTTGACATTAACTAACTTTTGAATACCCTTTTTTCAGGCCGGAAATCTAGCACCCTTCATAAAGTCGGCACCTATTCCTGAAGTCAACGATGAGCCAGTCAAAGTTGTGGTGACCCACAGCATCCAAGACATGTTCTTCAACTCCGGGAAAAATGGTCGGTTAATGCCTTTTAAAGTTGTCGATATGAGTAACTCTCTGACTTGATTTTTCTGCAGTCCTGCTTGAATTCTACGCCCCATGGTGTGGCCACTGCAAGGAGCTAGCCCCTATCCTGGAGGAAGCAGCTGTTGACCTTAAAGACGACCCAGAAGTGATGATTGCTAAACTGGTATGCCCCTGGACTTCAATGAGTCAGTCTCTCTGCCCTCCAAATGTCTTCTTGAGGTCCACCTATTACCTATCATCCTTCCTCATGAGAAGACGATCACGTACCCCACCCACCTTTTGATATTCCCCTGAAGCTGACCTTTTTCTGTTTCTATTTGGCGTCCATCTCATCGCCTATCCTTCTTCTGTTTTCAATTTTGAAAACGTGACTTTCATATGGCTACCCTGATGTCGACTTCATTCTACCTTGCTTTGAGATCCTCGTTGACTTTAATCTGTGTTATCAACTCGCTTGGTCAAGCCTCTCAACTGTCAATAGGATTTGATCCCTCATCCCTTGGTCTAACCTAATGTTTGACTTTTTAATGGCCCATCTCTCTGTCCTCAATGTCCATCTCCAGGTCAACCTTTCATTTATTACGTTGACTTATTATTCTCAACAAACTAAATTATTCAATCCTTCGCTCTTTTAGTTGATGTATCATTCGTGTCCCTCCATGTTGAACCCGTCTTGGTCAACTCCTTTCTTGCTCCACGTGGTTGATGTTCTAACTTGAGATTTGACATGGCAATTGAATTGGCATCGAGCAGGATGCAACAACGAATGATGTGCCATCAGAATTCCAAGTGCCGGGTTATCCGACGCTCTATTTCCGGACCGTGAGTGGGAAGATGATTCAGTATGATGGAGGGAGGAGCAAGGAGGACATCATTGACTTTATCAACAAGAACCGGGACCCACCTTCATCCTCAGTCAAACCTGCTGCTGATTCAGCCAAGGACGAGCTCTAACTCGTGAGTCTTCATGTTGGAAAACAAACTCTCTCTCTCTCTCTCTCCCTCTCTCTCTCTCTCTCCCTCCTGTCGGTTCCTTCCCCCCTTTTTCATTCTCTCTCCATCCAATCTCTCATTTGGCTCCCTCTTATTTCTTTCAAACTTTCTCTCTCTACATATCTATCTTATCTTCAATCTTCTCTCATATTTTAATTCGAGTGGTCTCGGTGAGTCACACTTTCTTTTCTTTATGCCCCTCTCTTCTCTCCCTTTTTCCCAGCCTGTCCAAGTGTCCCGATTTCCTTGTCCTCTCTCTCTCTCTCTCTTCCGCCCTCCTTCCGTCTCTCGTGTTCTGCCTGTCTTTCATTCTATTTCTTTGTTGTCAGTCTCAGATTCTATTTCTCTCTCTAAATTTCTTTTGTGGTATTGCTGTTGACTGTCCAGTGTTCTCTGTCAGGAATCCACATGGGAAGGTTAGGCAAGGACCACCATCGATCCGCGATCTTAGGTACGCAATAAATGAGCTGCTTGAGATGATTCACCTCAGCCGCTCTTCGTCTTCTCCCTCGTTGGACTTATGAGCCTCCGAAGATTCTTCGCCCCTTCTTCCTTTAAACTGTAGCCATGATGAATGATTCCAAATCTTCCAGGTGAAAAAAAAAAGAACCCTTTTTATCATTTCCTCTCTCTCTCTCTCTGGCCGTAAGATATTTGAGAGATCTGACAAGATTAGTGCAAGGAATTGTCTTCGTTTAAGCCATGTCATCCTCAATCGAGGACAGAGAGATCTAGACATCCAGGATGATTCACTAGAGTACTAGCCTCTTTAGCATATGAGGATGACATGCATGAAAACAATGCATGAATCATCATCATGCGAGTCGCATCAGCATATGAGGATGACATGGCATGAGCAAGAGTAAAAACAACAGATTAAACATTTATATGATAGATGGGTCTAATCTGGTATATCATTGAGTCAGAGATTACTTCAATCCATCATGCGAATCTCTCTATTTTCATACGAGATGCTGGAACCCGATCCTCTCCTCCAAATCTGCTGGACAAACGTCATCTTGACATGCAATTTCTCCGCCTTCATGTTCTTGCATGCAACGTGGTCAACACCAGTCGAACCATAGTCAACTTCTTTCCACGCAAATTCCTTTCAATGCAAGTCGCGCTTAATCTAACTGATTATATCGAAAAGCTTCAACCTGAGGAACCAGGTGGATCTAATAACGCGCTTCCCTCCATGAAAATCGACCGAGTTTCACGTCTTGTTCTATCTAGCGATGCTTTCTCCTCGAAGATCACTTGCAGTTGCTCTTCCTTCTCATTGCAGTGAACTGCCTCTTTTGCAGATATCAGTTTACGATCATCTCAAATCCAGAAAAAAACGATAAATTCGTCTAGATTTGAAAGGGGGCTCGTGATTTCTTGCCTCAGCCAGCGCCATTACTCTCAAAATTCTCCACAGAAGTTGTAGCTTCGCATTCAGCAACTGAATGGCGTCGGCAGCTACGTGAAGCCCCAAATCAGAATGTCGTCATCTTCATCGTCAACATCATGAGTGATGACGTGGTGGCTTCCCATTGGCTGATTTTTTTAGGATTGTCTTTCGGAAAATTAGTTTCCAACTTTAGTATGCGAATCTGGTTCGTCAATCTCTACTTGATCCAACGACCCGATCGAAGCAGATTCAAAGCTTTTTCAGAATCTGGTGGGTCAATTTATTGTTCAATGGATCATCTGATTGTATATCAGGGACCCATTAAGGTTAAGATATTGGATCCGAGAGGATCCAATATCATCCCATGGCCCATTGGACTTGGTCGGTGGCCCTGTAAAGCCCAATTTCACTATTTTTGCCATATCTTCTTCAGTTTAGCTCTAATTTTGGTGAAAGTATCGAGAAAAAACAGGAAAAAAAATGAAAAATTACATTGGTGATACATTCTTTGCCCCCAAGCATGGTTATTAAAACTATGGTTACATCACACTCCTCGGGAACTTCTTTATTCAACAATGGGAAAGGCCTATTGATGAAAATCTAGAAATGCATCGCCTAGCATCCTATCCATGTAAAAATTATGATAAAAAATCTTATCATATTCAATACTTTTGGCAAGGATAGAGGATCACGGTGTCCCATGATGAGTTTATTGAGTTTTGCTTCTACAAGGAGAATACATCATATATTCTTCCTCAACAATGTGACTCTTGGAAATCAAAGGTATTTCAACATTAATTGCTCTTGGGAAAATCTTTGGGTTGTTGAATCTTAAGCCCACGTATCAAGAACTAGATCTTTGTTTTCTCATCTACCTCATAATACAACATCTACATTCATTGTGTACAAACAGTCATGCTAGATCTAGGGTCAAGCATTGATGAGACTAAATCGTATGGTCATTGATTACACACAATTTAGTGTCAAAACAAAGTCTTAAACTTACCAATTTATGATTAATCAATTTAATTAATTAGTATAATGATAATTAAGGGTCGAATCCACAGAGAATTAGGGAAATTAAAGATATATCTTCAAAATTCGATCAAATCGGATGACGAATTGAGATTAGAAATTGAGCGTTTTAGTATATTAAGAAAGACAACTCAATTGCGAATCTACGGAATAAAAAATCAGGTGATTTGGATTAGAATTCGCTGAGTAATCTAAGTTTGAAGTTAGGAGAAAATTCGTATTGCGATTTTGATTAAAAACGGAAATTAAACTAAAATTAAACTTAATCTACGATTCAAAATGTAAAATTAACACTAAATGATGAAGTATTAAGATGAAAACACGTAATCTAACCCAAATTAGCCTTCGAAATGATCCAATTAATCGCCGGATGCATGGCTTTTCATTCCGAGTTTTCGAAGACGAAAATTGAATTTCAAGATGTGATTTCTTCCTTCTCTCTCGATCAAAGTTTGATTTCTAGCATTCAATGGATGCGGAAATGCATCAAGAACACCAGGAAACAAACGGCACATGAAATGGTGGTCTAAACAAGTCGAATTTGACGAAAATCTATGGGTGACTCTTTCCGTCGCGAAGAACAATTTTTATAGAAGGATTTTTGGGCTCAGCCGTCCAATTTGATGGACTCATTGCAATCAACGGTCGCGATGAGATATCGTTTCGCGAATCGGCGTCTATTCTTGATGACCGTTGGATCGCGGACGAAGGGTTGAGATGAATCCTCATCGCCTGAAGAAGAAGATGCTGAGCTTCGATCATTCGTTGGATTTAAATCCAACGATTGCGATGTGTCTAAGGGTCCACCGATCGTGCGCGATCTCAGCCGTTATAACTCGCGCGATCAACGGCTCTAATGAATTCACTTAAGTAAATTTTAACCCATGTGCTCGATTTGGAGATCGGTGGACCTCGTGTCCACCGCATCTACGCGCTCTATTCACTTTGATCTCCATCCGACGATCCACGTTACTACTGGGAAATCATGCTCGAAAAGCTCTCCAAATATTTGTCCAAAATAATGATTGCAACGGAAGGTGTTGAATCAAAACATTCAATATCGTTGAAGCACCAAGAATAGATGATCTCATCATCCATTCTAGGTGATCCTATCATCTAGGATAGAATAAAATTCATACTTACTTGGATCATTTGAAAGAGTTTTTCAACCGTTCAAGCGTCCGGCCTCTAGCGGTATCCACACAGTCTCCAGATGATCAGATCTCCTCTTGAACACTCGTCACCACGAGAGGAAGAGAAGAGGGAGGAGAAGTTCCACTAGGCTTGCATGGGCACCTCTATTATGGTCGTTCTCCCCCTATTTATAGACTTTGGGAATGTTAAATTTTCACAAAAACCCTTATTATTATGTCTATATCCACCGACGTCCATTGACCTTATGTGTGTGACCCTCTAGGTCCATATATCTCGCCAGTTAATGACTCTACCAACCCAATAACACTTATTGGTCCTCCTTATTAATTAACTATATAAACATATAGATTAATTGACTAAGGATCGATTTAACCCAATCGATAGGTTGAGTCACCAGCCCGGTGGGTCCCAAGCTACACCATGTGCTCTAGGAGATATGGAGTATATTAGAACTCTTTCATGGAACCTTGTCGTCATTGGTTACAGTACTATTAGCATGCACCCTCCAACCCTCCTTCCTATGCTCCCTCCTTCCTGCCAAAAATTGGCCTTTCTGCATTTCCTACGTACACAATGCCTCAAACAATCTCTCTTCCTCACACTGGCACCTTCTAAACTCCCTCACGCACCCGCATGACCTTCCTCTTGCGGCGTGTGTGACTTCCCTCTCACGCCACATGCACAACTCCCTCCTTCCCGTGCGCTACCACCCCTCCCCTGTGAGCATCTGATAACATGTAACTTATACTTATAATTACATGATTATTACAATAAATTAAGGCATACAATATTTCATTCCTATACATGTCATCGTACTTTGAATGCATATTTATTATTCTATGCAATTTAAAGTTATAATCTCAAAATATATTATTTTAAGGGATAATCATGCGTAATTATAAGTTGATTATTCCATTTTAAATTTGAGATTATAATTGAGTTTTAAATACAAAATAATAAGAGAAAACATTTTTTATGCTCTCATTCATTTTTTAAGTTTTATCTTTGAAACAACATGAGTGTATTTTTTAGTTAAAATTTATTTTATTTTTATTTATAAAATTTGGATTTTTAGAATGATAGATTATTTAATTTATGATAAGAAAAATTGGACTAAAAGAAGTTCTATTTTGAAAGTTATAAATTTTCTAACTTTAAAAGATTTCTCTAGACCTTTTTTTAACTCTTGTGAATTTATTTCAAATTTATTTTAATTAAAGCAATAAAAAATAGGTTTCTAAGTATGGGCTGATGTGGCAGATGACATGGCATGTGAGCTTGCGTGTCACCATGTGGTTGTGTGCATGCAAACTATGTGTTGCACGTGGGTGCATATAGTTAGTTGTTACGCATGATGGATATTATGTGGCGTATAAGCCAATCACACTTTCATGTATCTTGTTTATGTTCATTGAAATGAAATTTATTCATTTTCATTCTTGTGTGATGTTTGCAATGAAGTCCATGAGCATGTGCAATGACTAAGTGAATTATGATGAGATCATAATATATTGATCAGTAGTCTTTAAACATATGTTCTAAACATTCCTATTTGTGGGATATTCGATAAGGACATCGAATTATCTGGAAAGAATAACACTATCTAATCCATATCATATGATGAGTATGGTTGATCCTATAGCCATCGGTGTGGAGACACTAAGGATAGATAGTGGGTGCTCTTTGGAGAAAGAGTTCACTGAATTTTTCCGTATGAATCCCTGAATAGTATTATACGTAATTGTCAATCAGGTTGATTCATGTTATGATTGTGTATGTGATCCTTTGACTTGAGACACCAAAGACATCTTGTGGATGGATGATCTTGTTTTGATTATGACTTACGAATCCCTAGTCACGGGATATCTAAAACATCATATATTGGATACGACATGAAGTCCACGAAGATGATTGTGTGATTAATATGGGATCATCCACCCTCGGTATTTGAGGAGATTGACTCAAAGGAATGAGATGCGATGAAATACTTGGCCAAGGTAGTAAAAATATCAAAGAAGGAGTTCTCGATGATTTCTACACGCATCAGTACTAACTTGAGTGACCGATTAGGGTTTGATAGTTGACCATACCCTAAGTCATTCATGAGTCTAATGTGGATGAAGGATTATACATACATAGTAATCAATGACGAGAAGGTTACATAAGTGAGTTCTTACATACTCCATATCTCCTAGAGTACGTGGTGTAACTTGGCACCCAACGGGCTGGCAACTCAACCTATTGTTTGGGTTAAATCGATCCTTGATTAATTAATCTATATGTGGATGTGGATAATTAATTAAGGTTGACCAATAAGGTGTTATTTGGTCTATAGAGTTATTAACTAGTAAGATATATGGACCTAGAGGGTCACACACATAAGCCTTATGGATGATGATGGATATAGACATAATTATGAGGGTTTTTATGAAAAAACCTCATACCAAATATCTATAAATAGGGGGAGGACGACCACAACTAAAGGTGCCCATGCAAGCCTTTTGGTAATTCTCTCCTTTCTTCTCTTTCTCTCTTGGTGAAGAGCTTTGAAGAGGAGATCCAACCATCCGGAGACCGTGTGGATATCACTAGAGGCTAGACACTTAAATAGCTTCAAGAACTCCTTCAAGGGAACACTGTAAGTATGTTTTCTCATTCATACTAGATGATAGGATCATCTGTTCTTGGTGTCTTGGTATTTTGAATGTCCGATTCAATGTTTTCCGCTGCATTTGATGTTTTGATCAAAATTTTGGAAAGTTATTGACCTCAGATCCCATCAACGCACCCATTAAGGGCTTAAGTTAACCACTTAAGTCGTGTTTGTATTTATTTATAAAAATTCCTACAAGTTTTTCCTATGTGGGACTATTTTTTAATGTTTTGTTGCAAAAGACGTGATGTCATGAGGGGCAGATTAATCTTCGAGATTTAATCAGAGCTATTGATCTTCACTTAAAGCCTCCGGGTACATGGTGCATAACGATTCATTGATGTATCATTTTATTTAAAGCGAGCAATCTCAGCCCATTTCATCTAAAGAGCTATAATGGTTGAGATTAATAGTGCTCGATGGACTCTTGTGGACACATGTGTTCATCTAGGGGCATTTGATGTTACATAATAACATGACGATTCTTGTACACACAATAACATGGCAAAATCTAGACACTTCGGTGAAGATCTAATGGCCATGACTTAAAGATGATGATTTGACTCCGAGCATTTCATATATCCATTAATGGAAATATCAATCATCAAATTGAACGGTCACACCCAATTTGTGACTATTTCGATGGTGTAAAGCAGTTTTTAAATGTTTCAATAAAAAAACATTTTAATCATCTCAATCCTCAAATCTCTTGTTTTCTTCCTCTTCTAGACTTATTTATGCGTCCGAGGTGTGTTTGAATTCAAGATTTTGTTGACGGAGAAGGAATAATTCACCGCTTCAATTCTAAACTTTTGTTTTATCAAAATACTAAATGAACAACCTTCATCATGTGATTAATTGGATTTTTCGAGTGTGTTTTTGGGTTAGATTATGTGTTTTCTTCCTAATCTTTTGTCCTATAACATAATATTTTAATTTTGATGCATAGATTAGTTTAATTTTATGAATTTTGGTCAATTTCTCTTTCTTCACAATTGAATTTTCTCTTGATTTCGCTCCTTGATTTCTCTGCAAATACTAATCCAAATTGAGTGATTTTTATTTCATGGATTCATCTTAGAGTCTTCTTTCAAAAATAATAATTTCCCTAATTTCTCACTTCAATTAATCATCCAATTTGATTGAAATTTAAAAACATATAAAAAAATATCGTAATTCTTTGTGGATTTGACCCTTATACCATTATACTAATCAATTCATAATTAAATCTTCAAATTAGTGAGTTTGGAAATTTTTTTGACACTAGAAAGTGTGTTTTCAATGACTACACGAATTCACTCTTTCAACGTCCTCCCACGTAACACCCTCCTACATAGTGGCCTCCATCTCTTCAACCCTAGCTGCACGCGGCTTCCCTCCTTCCTAGCGTGCAGCCTGATAACATGCAAATTATACATGGAGATATATCATTATTAATTTAAATTAAGACATAAAACAAATTATATTCTAATGCATGTTATCATATTTTTTAGTGTTTATCTATCATTCTATGAAAATTAAGTTCTAATATCAAAATGCACTAATTTAGGGATAATTATGATAAATTAAAAGAAATATTTTGAAAGATTAGATTGTCCCCACTTTTATTTGATATTCTATTAGGTTTTAATGTTAAAAATAAGAGAAAGTACTTTTTATACACTCATGTAATTTTTCTAAGTTTTAAATTCTAAAAGAAAGTGAGTGTATTTTTTAAATAAAATTTATTTTCTTTTTAGTCATTAAATTTGAATTTTTAGAATTATAGGTAATTCTATTTCTGATCCAAAAACAAATTTTGGATTAATATGGAGTTCTATTTTAAAAGATACGAATTTTCTAAATTTTAGAAATTTTTTTGATTTTTTTATGAATTTAAATCAATTTATTTTGAATATTTTGTATTATTGCGGCTGACGTGACTGCTAGCGTGGCGTGAAACAAAATAGCAGCAGCCACGTGGCGGCATATTTTCTTTCATTTTCATCATGTGGGATTATGTTTTCTTATTTTGTGCACAAGTGACGTGGCGGCACATGGAGCGTCCGATCGCATGATTTGAATCGCAATCATCAATCGTCACTTAAGTGAGGAAGGGTACGGGGTGCATTTCTGATTTGTCGACAAATCATTATTAAAATGGTTTAATCTCAGCCGTTCATCTATGGAGTTATAACGGTTGAGATTAAAATCGCCTGATGGACACATTCATAGTGTCAAATCAAGATCAGACGTCGAGCGATTTCTTCTTCACGCTCGATGTGATGAAATCTCGGCGGTTCATCTTCAATCGAACAGACGTGATTTAAACGTAACGATTTGCATCAAGTGCATTTTTTTAGAGCTGTTGATCAAAGATTAAATGCAGAGCCGATGGTTACGCCCAATTTTTTCTACAAATTGACATGTTCTTTGATGATATAAAACATTCTAAGATGTTTCGAGCTATCAAACTATTTAGAGATGTCAATCCTTAAAGTCTCTCACTTTCTTCTTCTTCTAGACTCATTTCTATATCCAAGAAGTGGTTGAAAGTGAGATTTTGTCAAAAGAATAGTGAGAATTTGTCTCTTAAATGTCAACGATCGTCTTCGAATTGCGGGATGAAATTAAATGTCAATGATCGCCTTTAATCTGGCGATCAATTGTATCATTTTAAGCGCTATCTTAGGTTGGATTATATGTTTTCCACCTAATCCTTTCAACCTATATCATTAGATTCTAATTTAGAATCATAGATTAGGTAAACTTTAGATTTTATTTCAGATTTCTCTCTTTTGCGATCCATTTTTTTATCTAACTTTCGCTCTTTGGTTTCTCTACGAATCTTGATCCAAATCGAGTGATTTTTTATTCCATGGATTTTTCTTTGAGTTCTCTTTCTAAATAGATAAAAATCTCAATTTTTCACCTTAATGCATTGTCCAATTTGATCGAATTTCAAAGATCTCCTCAAAAATACCTTAATTCTTCTTGGATTCGACTCTTATTCACCACTAAACTATTTAATTCATGATTATTTCTCTAAATTGATGATTCGCTTCATCATAGCCTCACAACCTAACGCCTACAAACTAAGCTGTCCTAATCGTGCAACCACCCTCATTGAGCAA